>OX376309.1:5062924-5391384 GCA_947369205.1 Cantharis rufa | reverse complement strand
GGTCGACAATAGGTTTTTGAAATTTTATTTCATTTACCGTTAATTATTTTAGTTTGATGAGATAACAAACTTGTAAGTTTAGATATCCCTTTGTGGACGCTTACTAACCTTCAAAATACATTTTCTTAGTATGGCATTCGGCTAGTTTAGAGCACGTGGAAGGTTTTATGATCGTTTGAAAAAATGGTAAGTTTAATTTTATATTTTCATTGTCAGTACGAACCTGATGAGGTCAATTTCGTTGGGTAAAACCGCGAATAAGTCCGAAACATGTCGTTCGTTAAGGCTTTTTGAATTTAATAATTTTTTTCTTGCTATTTTTTTATTCGTTATTGATTCCTAATACGGTCCTGACTACCGATGTCCTACTACGAATTTGTATTTTGAAATGTATCTACTTTGTAGATTATAACGACCTCTATCTCAACTATTTATTTTTCTTATATTTAGTTTTTACGGTCGACAATAGGTTTTTGAAATTTTATTTCATTTACCGTTAATTATTTTAGTTTGATGAGATAACAAACTTGTAAGTTTAGATATCCCTTTGTGGACGCTTACTAACCTTCAAAATACATTTTCTTAGTATGGCATTCGGCTAGTTTAGAGCACGTGGAAGGTTTTATGATCGTTTGAAAAAATGGTAAGTTTAATTTTATATTTTCATTGTCAGTACGAACCTGATGAGGTCAATTTCGTTGGGTAAAACCGCGAATAAGTCCGAAACATGTCGTTCGTTAAGGCTTTTTGAATTTAATAATTTTTTTCTTGCTATTTTTTTATTCGTTATTGATTCCTAATACGGTCCTGACTACCGATGTCCTACTACGAATTTGTATTTTGAAATGTATCTACTTTGTAGATTATAACGACCTCTATCTCAACTATTTATTTTTCTTATATTTAGTTTTTACGGTCGACAATAGGTTTTTGAAATTTTATTTCATTTACCGTTAATTATTTTAGTTTGATGAGATAACAAACTTGTAAGTTTAGATATCCCTTTGTGGACGCTTACTAACCTTCAAAATACATTTTCTTAGTATGGCATTCGGCTAGTTTAGAGCACGTGGAAGGTTTTATGATCGTTTGAAAAAATGGTAAGTTTAATTTTATATTTTCATTGTCAGTACGAACCTGATGAGGTCAATTTCGTTGGGTAAAACCGCGAATAAGTCCGAAACATGTCGTTCGTTAAGGCTTTTTGAATTTAATAATTTTTTTCTTGCTATTTTTTTATTCGTTATTGATTCCTAATACGGTCCTGACTACCGATGTCCTACTACGAATTTGTATTTTGAAATGTATCTACTTTGTAGATTATAACGACCTCTATCTCAACTATTTATTTTTCTTATATTTAGTTTTTACGGTCGACAATAGGTTTTTGAAATTTTATTTCATTTACCGTTAATTATTTTAGTTTGATGAGATAACAAACTTGTAAGTTTAGATATCCCTTTGTGGACGCTTACTAACCTTCAAAATACATTTTCTTAGTATGGCATTCGGCTAGTTTAGAGCACGTGGAAGGTTTTATGATCGTTTGAAAAAATGGTAAGTTTAATTTTATATTTTCATTGTCAGTACGAACCTGATGAGGTCAATTTCGTTGGGTAAAACCGCGAATAAGTCCGAAACATGTCGTTCGTTAAGGCTTTTTGAATTTAATAATTTTTTTCTTGCTATTTTTTTATTCGTTATTGATTCCTAATACGGTCCTGACTACCGATGTCCTACTACGAATTTGTATTTTGAAATGTATCTACTTTGTAGATTATAACGACCTCTATCTCAACTATTTATTTTTCTTATATTTAGTTTTTACGGTCGACAATAGGTTTTTGAAATTTTATTTCATTTACCGTTAATTATTTTAGTTTGATGAGATAACAAACTTGTAAGTTTAGATATCCCTTTGTGGACGCTTACTAACCTTCAAAATACATTTTCTTAGTATGGCATTCGGCTAGTTTAGAGCACGTGGAAGGTTTTATGATCGTTTGAAAAAATGGTAAGTTTAATTTTATATTTTCATTGTCAGTACGAACCTGATGAGGTCAATTTCGTTGGGTAAAACCGCGAATAAGTCCGAAACATGTCGTTCGTTAAGGCTTTTTGAATTTAATAATTTTTTTCTTGCTATTTTTTTATTCGTTATTGATTCCTAATACGGTCCTGACTACCGATGTCCTACTACGAATTTGTATTTTGAAATGTATCTACTTTGTAGATTATAACGACCTCTATCTCAACTATTTATTTTTCTTATATTTAGTTTTTACGGTCGACAATAGGTTTTTGAAATTTTATTTCATTTACCGTTAATTATTTTAGTTTGATGAGATAACAAACTTGTAAGTTTAGATATCCCTTTGTGGACGCTTACTAACCTTCAAAATACATTTTCTTAGTATGGCATTCGGCTAGTTTAGAGCACGTGGAAGGTTTTATGATCGTTTGAAAAAATGGTAAGTTTAATTTTATATTTTCATTGTCAGTACGAACCTGATGAGGTCAATTTCGTTGGGTAAAACCGCGAATAAGTCCGAAACATGTCGTTCGTTAAGGCTTTTTGAATTTAATAATTTTTTTCTTGCTATTTTTTTATTCGTTATTGATTCCTAATACGGTCCTGACTACCGATGTCCTACTACGAATTTGTATTTTGAAATGTATCTACTTTGTAGATTATAACGACCTCTATCTCAACTATTTATTTTTCTTATATTTAGTTTTTACGGTCGACAATAGGTTTTTGAAATTTTATTTCATTTACCGTTAATTATTTTAGTTTGATGAGATAACAAACTTGTAAGTTTAGATATCCCTTTGTGGACGCTTACTAACCTTCAAAATACATTTTCTTAGTATGGCATTCGGCTAGTTTAGAGCACGTGGAAGGTTTTATGATCGTTTGAAAAAATGGTAAGTTTAATTTTATATTTTCATTGTCAGTACGAACCTGATGAGGTCAATTTCGTTGGGTAAAACCGCGAATAAGTCCGAAACATGTCGTTCGTTAAGGCTTTTTGAATTTAATAATTTTTTTCTTGCTATTTTTTTATTCGTTATTGATTCCTAATACGGTCCTGACTACCGATGTCCTACTACGAATTTGTATTTTGAAATGTATCTACTTTGTAGATTATAACGACCTCTATCTCAACTATTTATTTTTCTTATATTTAGTTTTTACGGTCGACAATAGGTTTTTGAAATTTTATTTCATTTACCGTTAATTATTTTAGTTTGATGAGATAACAAACTTGTAAGTTTAGATATCCCTTTGTGGACGCTTACTAACCTTCAAAATACATTTTCTTAGTATGGCATTCGGCTAGTTTAGAGCACGTGGAAGGTTTTATGATCGTTTGAAAAAATGGTAAGTTTAATTTTATATTTTCATTGTCAGTACGAACCTGATGAGGTCAATTTCGTTGGGTAAAACCGCGAATAAGTCCGAAACATGTCGTTCGTTAAGGCTTTTTGAATTTAATAATTTTTTTCTTGCTATTTTTTTATTCGTTATTGATTCCTAATACGGTCCTGACTACCGATGTCCTACTACGAATTTGTATTTTGAAATGTATCTACTTTGTAGATTATAACGACCTCTATCTCAACTATTTATTTTTCTTATATTTAGTTTTTACGGTCGACAATAGGTTTTTGAAATTTTATTTCATTTACCGTTAATTATTTTAGTTTGATGAGATAACAAACTTGTAAGTTTAGATATCCCTTTGTGGACGCTTACTAACCTTCAAAATACATTTTCTTAGTATGGCATTCGGCTAGTTTAGAGCACGTGGAAGGTTTTATGATCGTTTGAAAAAATGGTAAGTTTAATTTTATATTTTCATTGTCAGTACGAACCTGATGAGGTCAATTTCGTTGGGTAAAACCGCGAATAAGTCCGAAACATGTCGTTCGTTAAGGCTTTTTGAATTTAATAATTTTTTTCTTGCTATTTTTTTATTCGTTATTGATTCCTAATACGGTCCTGACTACCGATGTCCTACTACGAATTTGTATTTTGAAATGTATCTACTTTGTAGATTATAACGACCTCTATCTCAACTATTTATTTTTCTTATATTTAGTTTTTACGGTCGACAATAGGTTTTTGAAATTTTATTTCATTTACCGTTAATTATTTTAGTTTGATGAGATAACAAACTTGTAAGTTTAGATATCCCTTTGTGGACGCTTACTAACCTTCAAAATACATTTTCTTAGTATGGCATTCGGCTAGTTTAGAGCACGTGGAAGGTTTTATGATCGTTTGAAAAAATGGTAAGTTTAATTTTATATTTTCATTGTCAGTACGAACCTGATGAGGTCAATTTCGTTGGGTAAAACCGCGAATAAGTCCGAAACATGTCGTTCGTTAAGGCTTTTTGAATTTAATAATTTTTTTCTTGCTATTTTTTTATTCGTTATTGATTCCTAATACGGTCCTGACTACCGATGTCCTACTACGAATTTGTATTTTGAAATGTATCTACTTTGTAGATTATAACGACCTCTATCTCAACTATTTATTTTTCTTATATTTAGTTTTTACGGTCGACAATAGGTTTTTGAAATTTTATTTCATTTACCGTTAATTATTTTATTTTGATGAGATAACAAACTTGTAAGTTTAGATATCCCTTTGTGGACGCTTACTAACCTTCAAAATACATTTTCTTAGTATGGCATTCGGCTAGTTTAGAGCACGTGGAAGGTTTTATGATCGTTTGAAAAAATGGTAAGTTTAATTTTATATTTTCATTGTCAGTACGAACCTGATGAGGTCAATTTCGTTGGGTAAAACCGCGAATAAGTCCGAAACATGTCGTTCGTTAAGGCTTTTTGAATTTAATAATTTTTTTCTTGCTATTTTTTTATTCGTTATTGATTCCTAATACGGTCCTGACTACCGATGTCCTACTACGAATTTGTATTTTGAAATGTATCTACTTTGTAGATTATAACGACCTCTATCTCAACTATTTATTTTTCTTATATTTAGTTTTTACGGTCGACAATAGGTTTTTGAAATTTTATTTCATTTACCGTTAATTATTTTAGTTTGATGAGATAACAAACTTGTAAGTTTAGATATCCCTTTGTGGACGCTTACTAACCTTCAAAATACATTTTCTTAGTATGGCATTCGGCTAGTTTAGAGCACGTGGAAGGTTTTATGATCGTTTGAAAAAATGGTAAGTTTAATTTTATATTTTCATTGTCAGTACGAACCTGATGAGGTCAATTTCGTTGGGTAAAACCGCGAATAAGTCCGAAACATGTCGTTCGTTAAGGCTTTTTGAATTTAATAATTTTTTTCTTGCTATTTTTTTATTCGTTATTGATTCCTAATACGGTCCTGACTACCGATGTCCTACTACGAATTTGTATTTTGAAATGTATCTACTTTGTAGATTATAACGACCTCTATCTCAACTATTTATTTTTCTTATATTTAGTTTTTACGGTCGACAATAGGTTTTTGAAATTTTATTTCATTTACCGTTAATTATTTTAGTTTGATGAGATAACAAACTTGTAAGTTTAGATATCCCTTTGTGGACGCTTACTAACCTTCAAAATACATTTTCTTAGTATGGCATTCGGCTAGTTTAGAGCACGTGGAAGGTTTTATGATCGTTTGAAAAAATGGTAAGTTTAATTTTATATTTTCATTGTCAGTACGAACCTGATGAGGTCAATTTCGTTGGGTAAAACCGCGAATAAGTCCGAAACATGTCGTTCGTTAAGGCTTTTTGAATTTAATAATTTTTTTCTTGCTATTTTTTTATTCGTTATTGATTCCTAATACGGTCCTGACTACCGATGTCCTACTACGAATTTGTATTTTGAAATGTATCTACTTTGTAGATTATAACGACCTCTATCTCAACTATTTATTTTTCTTATATTTAGTTTTTACGGTCGACAATAGGTTTTTGAAATTTTATTTCATTTACCGTTAATTATTTTAGTTTGATGAGATAACAAACTTGTAAGTTTAGATATCCCTTTGTGGACGCTTACTAACCTTCAAAATACATTTTCTTAGTATGGCATTCGGCTAGTTTAGAGCACGTGGAAGGTTTTATGATCGTTTGAAAAAATGGTAAGTTTAATTTTATATTTTCATTGTCAGTACGAACCTGATGAGGTCAATTTCGTTGGGTAAAACCGCGAATAAGTCCGAAACATGTCGTTCGTTAAGGCTTTTTGAATTTAATAATTTTTTTCTTGCTATTTTTTTATTCGTTATTGATTCCTAATACGGTCCTGACTACCGATGTCCTACTACGAATTTGTATTTTGAAATGTATCTACTTTGTAGATTATAACGACCTCTATCTCAACTATTTATTTTTCTTATATTTAGTTTTTACGGTCGACAATAGGTTTTTGAAATTTTATTTCATTTACCGTTAATTATTTTAGTTTGATGAGATAACAAACTTGTAAGTTTAGATATCCCTTTGTGGACGCTTACTAACCTTCAAAATACATTTTCTTAGTATGGCATTCGGCTAGTTTAGAGCACGTGGAAGGTTTTATGATCGTTTGAAAAAATGGTAAGTTTAATTTTATATTTTCATTGTCAGTACGAACCTGATGAGGTCAATTTCGTTGGGTAAAACCGCGAATAAGTCCGAAACATGTCGTTCGTTAAGGCTTTTTGAATTTAATAATTTTTTTCTTGCTATTTTTTTATTCTGATTTCAAAATACATTGTGAAATCCATTTGGGGGGGGGGGCACGTGCCTGGCTACGCCACTGCTTGTTGTCATCTGTCAAACCAAATATGTTTTTCTGTTTTTATTTATTTATGAAGCAATAGTTATGTACAAATTCACTACTATGAGTATATCTGTATAAAAAATATATTAAAACCCCACTTAAAGGTCCGTAAGATTTCCCATACCCCTCCCCCTACCACCAAACCCTAGTAAAATTAATGGACGGTCCCTAAGGTGATATAAATAACTTTTATATCGGAAAACATAGACAAAGCGATGCCTTCCGAGCTCTCTCTCGGATGCCAAAGCGATGCATGTCTAGTCACTTAGCAAATCGACTGGTAATGTAAAATCGACCAGTATTTTTTCTCGTCTTGTTCGTCTTTTTTGAGGATATCGTCTTCGGTATTCGATTTTAATTAGTTACAATTAAAAAAAATTTTTTTGTTAAATATTGTTCTTAGAAAAGTGTTCTCTATCACCACCCAAGTTATGTAAAGTGTATCCTGGGACACCCTGTATAATACAACAGCACCCACTCCCACTTTTTTACCCCCGCTCCCCCGAAAAATAAGTCCAGCTCCCAAACGATGACGCCCAAAAGAGCGCCTAAACAGCGAGTGCCCAAATGTTCGGGCGTCCAATAATCTTGACGCCCAAAAGGCTGGCATCCAAAAGGCCGGCGCCTACATGGCGGCGCCCAAACGGAGGCGCCCAAACAGCGGTGCCCAAATGTCCTAACCTGATAAAAGTACGTTGCGTTTGCCCGAACACCGGGGCAAAATTTTTGAAATTTTAGTTGGAAAATCTAGATACGAATTTATTTTCTCTAAAAAATTTAATGAAGCACATTTATTTGAAAAATAATTATATTAAAAATAAAAGTGATTATTCAGCGCTGCCTCATATACGGCGTTTTATCATTGTAAAACTGCAATTACCTATACTTACCTATAGTTACAATGTAGTAACTTCCATCGCTTATGATTTAAATGTTATTTAGCCAACAACAGTTCTACACTCCATAATAAGAATACTCAGCTTTGAAATTTTTAAAATGCAATTATCTTAAAACATGCTTTTGAAATTTTTGTCGTCTCAGGGTACGATATTCTAAGATTTTATTTCGCGCTGCGGGGGTTGAACCCTCAAAACCCCCCTCAGATACGGGCCTAGGTGCGATCTTATAATATTTCCAAGATATTTTTGCAAATTCAAGATATAACATCGATTAGCATAATATTATTAAATACAGTGGAGCCCGCCTATTTTGAATCACGGTTAATGTTATTATTCGGGAATTGTTAGCACTTTTGCGAGGAACGGGACGGATATAATATTATTATGATTATCTTATCACACAGAAAACACCGCTTACAATAATCATAAATTCGGTTTATGTTATCAAATCATTCTAAAGATTATTTTCTTTCTTTCCAAAATTTAAGTAAACATATTGGTTTAGTTTTAAATGCTGCTGACAATTGACAATTTATAGCTTACATTCTGCCGTTTAAAGTGTTATAAATAAATGTTACTACGAATGAAATCATAAAATTTTTACACGTTATTCTTAAGTTGTTGAACCATTTATTAATGCAAAAACTGCTTTCAATTTAAAAAAAAATTACAGTAGGTTCATCCCAATGCGTGATGCAATTCAGTTCTACTTGAAAACTTGGGTTTACAAGTAGACACTCCGATGGGTGTCTTACTGATAATGACTTAAACTTTGTACACATAAACATCCATAGCGTAAAACAATATTCTTTTAATGATATCGTGCCGACAATCTAATCAATTACGGGGAATATTATTGTAGGTCATATTTACTATATTAGACGCAAGCTTAGACAAACATAATGAAGAACTGCATTTTGTACCGCAGACTCCAACCAAGTCTGGTTATCAGGTTTCTTGGGGGGTGGGGTAACGTTGATGTTGCAAATACACAACATAATATGTAGTACTATGTACTAAATATTTGAAGAAATTTTGCATGACAGCGTTTTTAAGCTTGACAGCTTTATTTTAATGATCTGTGAAAACTAGAAATTTAGGAATAGTTGTTCCTATAGATTTATAGTTGTTTTTATTAATGTTAAGTTTAACCCTTAATCATTATCGTCAAATATTGTCACACTAGCTATTATACGGTCACAGTAACAGCGCTTTATGTTTTTTGTTAATTATTCACGTACATCGTTACTATATATGCAGTAAATTGTGTCGTCATCTTTATCATTCCTAAGAACCACTTTAAATTCAGAGGAAGTCTGGGGAAATCCGGGGAAGTCTGAGGAAGTCCGGGAAGTCTGGGGAAGTCCGAGGAAGTCTGGAGAAGTCCGAGGAAGTCTGGGGAAGTCCAGGAAGTCTGAGGAAGTCTGGGGAAGTCCGGGAAGTCTGAGGAAGTCCGGGGAAGTCTGGGAAGTCCGGGGAAGTCTGAGGAAGTCTGGGGAAGTCCGGGGAAGTCCGGGAAGTCTGGGGAAGTCCGGGGAAGTCTGAGGAAGTCCGGGAAGTCCGGGAAGTCTGGGGAAGTCCGGGGAAGTCCGAGGAAGTCCGGGGAAGTCCGGGGAAGTCCGGGAAGTCTGAGGAAGTCCGGGGAAGTTTGGGAAGTCCGAAGTAGGAGGAAGTCTGGTGTACACAATTTTTGACCGTGGTTTACCCCTCGCTACAAACTCTTTTGGCGAGTCCTAACAAATACTACGTCCAATGACTGTATTGTGAATTTGAACATAAATCCATAATGTCAAGATTGAAACCCGAAGATAAATTGGATTCCATAATCATATAAGATTTTTTGTACATTGGGGAGGGGTAAAAACCTTGCGGTTTGAGCTCGAGTGAACTCGAGCACGGAGCCCCTGGGGTGGTACTGTGAGAAACTTACTTGTACTTACAGCGTATCCTTCTCCATTTGTCTTCCTTTGCTCACATTATCTCATTGGTTGAGTTCCAATTTTGTTCAGGCATAGTTGATACCAGATTTTGAGGTTTTAATTTTCGGTGTCTCGTTTTAAATCTATCTATTTTCTGCATCCAAATACTGTGTGCCTACTTGTCCCATGTCCCAAAACACCCATGTCCGGTCAGCGGTTGGATTAGGTGAAAATTTAGTTTTTCATGAGTTTTTCTTCCAGTTCTATTGTGCGCGTTTTCCTGTTTTCTTTGCCATCTTCGAGATAGTAAGCATTTTTTTATCACTTAATTAATAATACAGCCTTTGTTTTTTGAGAGACAAGTTGTAATCCTCTGCTATCTACTCATGTAAATCTTTTCGATAGAATTTTTGGCTATTCTATTCAGCTCTTTTGCTGTTCTTGCTGATGCCACTATTGATAAGTCGTCAGCAAATCCAATTAAAACAGCATCTAACGGCAGACCCCCCGGTTTGAAAAACCTTGCTTTGTGTGCGTATTGTGTACGGTTATTGAAATTTCATTGGGAATTGTTATTTTAATTTGGAATATTCATCGATTCAATTTCTGTGACTGCTACTATACCTAATGTTCCACAGCATTGCACCAAGAACCGAACCCTGAGGTACACCGCTGGTAATATTTGGAGTTTCGTTAAGTACTGCTTTGTCGACGATTACTGATCTACCTCTCTTTTTTTCCAATTCCTGCACTGTGAATTTCCAAACAACCGAGTTTAATGCATTTCTCACACCAAAGGTCAGTAATGCTACAATTTGCAATCTGTTCCACGTTGACGTTATTCATACGTAACTGAAGATGCGTTTTATCTTTTAGGTTGTAAAACTTGGAGGTATGGAAGTTAAGTATGTCCAATGAATGAGACCAAGAAGATAAAGATGATTAAAATTGGATTATGTATTACAAGAAGGATAGAGCGTGTTTAGAAGAGATAAAATAATTTATGTGGAAATTGGACATTGGACGAACTACTAAGAATAGAGGACAATCGATGGTCTAGGTGCTTCTTGTCTTGAATTTTTGCTTAGTAAGAAGAAGAGGGGCAGACCAAGAAGGGTAGGTAGTGATTTACTGTATAGCTGTATATAATTTTATTGTGATTTTTAGTTACCACAAATATATATGATATTTTAAGCTTGGAAGGTAGTTGTCCTTGGTTGAACTGCTTCTGGTGCTTGGGAACTTCTTAGATTTTCTGAGGCGGATCTTCACCTTGTCTTTGGCAAAGTAGATACATCCGTCGAGGATACTAAAAATTGTTCGTGATGTTTATTACCTATAGGGATAATGTATGTGGACGAAGATTAAATCGTGTCGTGAAAGTTAAAGAGTATGGGCTTTTTTTAAATTTTGATCACGTCAAATAACTAATTGCACTAATACAATATTATGCCTAAAAAATTTGTAATGTCAATATTCAGCATGTAACTTGGAGGGTTTATGAAAAATATTTCGTTTTTAGCTACCATTGTTCACGTTTCATAAAATAAATATTTAATACCATTTTACCTCCATCTAGTTATTTTTGTTTTTATTTATTGGCAATATTGTTTTTAATTAATTGTAAAATTTTGGAAAATAACTGCAACTTTAGTAGTAAATAAATTTTAGTTTAATAACATTAATTGAAATTAACTTTTTCATTGCATTTAATAATATAATTTACGCTAAAAATTATAAAATAACAACTATAGTGGTTTTTTATTTGTTTTAGGTTGGCAACGCTGGAACAAAAACTTCCAGTTGGAAAACGAACGCGGCATTTATTGTCAAGTCAACGCCATTACAACACGCGTCGGTTGTGACCTCTCCACAAACATTATAATTTGTTTACAAGAAAAATCGGAATAATTATTAACAATCAAGTTTTGTCGTTTAAGTGATTTGTAATGAGCCGAATAAACAAAACGGTTAGTTTCAGCGACAGTTTATTAACTAGAAATATTGTTAAGAAGTGCACAACAGTTACACCTCTAGCGAACAGCGAGATCACGTTATCCGAGAAAAAATCCAAAATTCCAGTAAGACTTCCTCCAGTTGAAATTAAACAGTGTTTACTTAAACAAAAACCAAAGCTAACCTTAAAGACTAAGAGGGATCCTGTAATTAAATTACCGAGACAAGCAACAATAAACATTAAAGGACCATCCAAAATTTTGGAAAAATCGACCATCATAGACGACTGTAATAACAGCACATGTTTAGATGCAGGTAATAACCATCTAATTTATTTATTTTTTGGCACTAATATTTATGTTTTAGAACAAAACGCACAGGAACTATTTAAAAATCGAGTCCCCAGAGCCACCACAAAATTTGAACATTTATGTCGTTCTTGTAAGTTCCATTTTGTGAGTGTTCCAAGATCCCATATGCCCATTGTGGTTATTGATTTTGACGTAATTGTGCTTAAATTAACCAAAGAGAGTATAAATAGTAAGAAGCAAAGCGTATTAGGTTTGTTTACAGATCTTTATCCTTATTATAATATTGGCACGTGGTCTTCATTAAATATGAAGGACTTTGTTTCACTGCTTGAAGATCATAAGATCTTCCAACAAGAATCATTTAAAGTATGTTTTTGCTTGGACAATACTTCATTGATCACCGCTTTTGTTCCTGCATTAGGAATTACAAAGGTATGTTTATTTTGAAAGCCATAGTGCCTTGTAAAATAATTTTTGTTTAATGTTGCAGGTGAAAGCATTAGAAGTTATATGGACCCTGTATCCACAATTTCATCAGAACAATTCTGTTCTTATCAATGAGAACTTAAAAAATATCGTTTTTAAGCATTACCGAGTAGGTGATGGTGCTCCGAAAAAGGAAATAACTACCATTGAAGAATCTCACGTTCAACTATTATCCCAATATTTAGTTTGGTACTTCCGGGCTGGTAAAGTATTTTCAAAACTAAACCAGTCAACATGGAAGTTGACATGGAAGTAAACTGGAGTGAAAAAATCTAAAAATTGAAAAAAAATTTAAATTCTTTTTTTGTTGTTAAATATTAAATTGTTTATTAAATGTAAACAACTAGATTTGTTTACATTGTTTATAATATTTGTTTACTTAATGTAAACAATTTGTTTTGTTCTTGTAAATTTTACAAAAAGCAATTAAAGCTTGGTGATTTGACTGTTTATTTGTTTTTGTTTAGTGCATTCTGTGGTATTATTTTTGTCTCCAAAAACATCAAATATACTGATGAGTTGAAGGATTGAAAACCAGAAAGTTATAAATTCAATCAATCGTTTCATTCATTAGTAAAAAGTTCCAGGTAAAAATCACCTCGGAAAGATTTGAAATATGAAGTGTGGCCTAAATAAGGCTTTACAATTAATAGGTGCGTTAATTATTATGAAGGTAAACATAATAAAGCAACCAAGTGGATTAGATTTCTCAAAAAAATTAAGTTGTCCAAATGTTGCAAAAAAGTGCAACTTATAATTTTGAAAAAATTTGACAAACAAAAAATATTACAGTTAACTGTAAAATCTTATCCACAGCATGAACCAATAAATAGTGTCCGATCGAAACACGCTTTTCAGCCGAAACCCTAACCGAATATTCGGCTCCTCTTCGGATTTCGACTGAAACCGAAACTTAATATAATAGATAAATTAAAATGTTGTTCGATTTTTATTATACTCTGAAATCTAGAGTTTTTCCTAGTTTGGTAACTGATTATTCGATTAGATTTCAGATGTAATAAACGACATTTTTGGAATACAATGTAGGTACAAAATTGAATCTATTAACAAAGAAACGTCGTGTATTTTCGTATCATACGAAATCGCTAATTAAAAGCGATGTATATGATAATACGATTAAATTAATCAATTGTTCGCAAGTCTTTGGTCGTAAGTGATTTTATATTAAAATGTCTTCCAAGGTTACAGGTAAATATTATATTAACAAAAAAATACTATCTTAAATTTGGTTTGTTCGGCTTTCGTAAAAAGCGCTTCAATGTTTAATTTTAATAAATTTGTAAAAATAATTTCAATTTTTATTTTTTTTTTTTTGAAAAATGTATATTCAAGTAATAATTGACCGTACAGTTGAGCAGCTTCATCCTAAGTTGACATTTGTTTTTAGTTGCGGAGGAAAAATCGGCTGAAGTCGATATTGTTTTGGAGTATTGCTCTCTTCTGAAGGTACCACCAGTACAACAACCATTACGCTTCAAACATGGATTGGGGGTTCCGTTTGTAGTATTTCTGATTATCCTCCTCATCGTATACTGGGTACTTAATACTACCAGTTACACACAGCGTAAGGTAAATTATTAAGAATTTGGACCGGGAAGTTTTAAACTCAACATTCTATCAATCTAATATTTACCTTTATTAGTAAAATAATTCCATTATGATTCATTCATATTTATATTGTAATAAAAGCTTGATCAAGATAGAAATTAGTTTGCATTCATCGAACTACGTCAACATTAAACAATGTAATTTAATTTAACAAATATACATTACACTTATTTTTGATTTATTTTTATTATAAATTTTTACCTAAATCTTTTCCTATGAAGGCTGGAGAGAATGAGAGTTTTAATAAAACAAAAAATATTTTATATTAAACTATTTTTTCAAAAAATAATACAATTTTAAGAAGGGCCCAGAAATTGTTTGCGGGGTGGTCCAAATAAGAAGTTCTCCACGACATTTTTATATCATGAAGAATTTGAAATTGTGCTCGTAAAGATCAGGAAAACATTTTCAAACTTCCATTTGCTATCACATTCGATCTCTTAATATCCATTAATTATTTTTGGTTTCTTATTGCACTGCTTACAGTAAAAACAATACTACTTGCGGTACACACTTGGATGAGTGACCGTTTCCAAAACATTTTGGTAAGAAATTATTCAAATATAAACTAGAAATATTAATTTTATTCAAATTTCATACTATATCTACATATGTACATTGAAGACATTATATAATATCTTTTAAAATACAATTTTTGAAACCAAATAACCATATAACCATTAATCAGTTAACCGCGTGCTCTGAATGGTACTGTAACAGAAAATATTTAAATATTTTAAAAAGTACTACATGATTGGAATATTTTACCTTGATGAATGAGCATGTGATCTACCAGCTCCATAAAAGACACAAACCCAGCATCACAAATTGCACATCGAGTTAGATGTACGTGTAACAAAGTCATATGGTTATCGAGATCTTCCCTTTGACGGAACATCCTTAAACATCTGGCACAAACATGAAGTCTGGGAGCGACAACATTCTGCACATTTTCGCTATTCATTTTGAACCCAATTTTTCTAAAAACAAAAACAACAAACTATTTAACAAAAAAAAACGTTTAATAAAAATGAAAAAATATTTTAAATTTTATCAATTAACACGTTGAATCTTGAAAAGTAAACTTATAGAAACCTCAAGATTTTGATAAAAATAATCTTTGTGGTTAGCACTAATATAAGTATGGCAAATTTCAGTTAGGATACAAAATAAATCTTAAAAATATATTTAATTAATATTTATCTAATTATAGTTTGGGTTTTGAAAAATTTTTCTGTCAAGTCAAAAGTTGTTATGAATATAAAATAAATATTTCCAGGGCCTAAACTTATATTTAATACAACATTTTTAATCATGATTTTGGCAAATGCAAATGGTGGCCAAAGGCCTAAAAAACCGTTGAAAGACGCCGCGGACCACTTTTTTGTTTTCTTATTTGTAGAAAATTAAATAAATGGATGGGAAGCAATTTATCACTTAGAGATAATATTAATACTGTTGGTTTACCTGATTGCACTGTAAATTAAACTGACAGAACTGTTTTTGGCAAAAATTAATTTCAAATACCTTGTGGATAACACTAAA
Organism: Cantharis rufa; assembly: GCA_947369205.1. Taxonomy (NCBI): domain Eukaryota; kingdom Metazoa; phylum Arthropoda; class Insecta; order Coleoptera; family Cantharidae; genus Cantharis; species Cantharis rufa. The sequence continues at coordinate 5,375,829 of OX376309.1, read as the reverse complement.
CTTGTTTATCTGCAAACATTACGTTTTTTCATAAAAACAAAAGTTTTGAAAAGTCCAGGTGAACATATGTTATTTTTTTGTTGGCAAGCCTGTGGCTGGGTAACGGCTTTTGCCGCTTATTACATTTTCTTATGTAGTTTTTGAAAAACAATTGTGTTTTAATAAATTTTTACGCATCCATATGTAAATATTTAAATATAAAAATTAATTTACAAATTAATTAGCTAACGCCTGGATTCATAGTCAATGTCTTACATATACGAATATATTATAGAATATTTAATAGAAGAAATAGTATAATAAAACCAATTTAAAAATATTTTTGTGACTTTATTTTTAATATGCCATACACATAAGTGATACATAATACAACTTCGTAATATCTCAGTCTAAAAATTGTTTGAACAAAAACAAATACAACTTAATAATCACAAGATATTATAATTGTTAATTACTTTCTATAAAATTTTATTATATTGTCATAACTAGAGCGCGGAATTATATGCACCGGGTCCCAGATATCTAGTATGCGGCATATAATTTATGCCGTATATAATACTTGTGTTAATGCATAAATTGTCCGTCGCATACTAAATATCAGGGACCCAGTGCATATAATTCTACGCTCTAGTCATAACGTTATAGGTACAAGTTACACATTACAAATATTTTTGTAATATAATTATTATAAATTTGATGCTTGAGATGTACCATGCTATCGGAAGAACGCCCAATAATTTAGCTTCAGTTTAGTGGCTTTTTTCCAGCTATAGAACATTGTTTTAATGGTTTAAAACGTATTATTATTACAATTATTATTTTACCGGTGTGGAGTGCCATATGAAGGGTGAGAAGGTAATGCGACGAATATCTATCGCGACAAATTGGGCAAGTATGAATATGAACTTGCCTGTGATTTTCTAACTCCGATTGTGTTTCAAACATAGTAGTACAAATACTGCAACAATATGTCTTATAAAATATCTTCGATCTTCGTTTCCTATGATCCATTGCGAAAATTAATTTTCTTCCTAAAACACATTTTTATTATCATATTACATGAAATATAAAATTTATATGCTCAAAAAATAATAGTAATAATGTGTTCATAAATGAACAAAAAATATTTAATAAAATTTCTAAATAATTATGTATAGTATATAATATATAATAATAAAAATAAACATAAAATTAGAAATGTATGGCTATTTACTATTCATGTAGTTATTTACTATACTATTTACTAGTTTATTTATTATTGTCCGACGTTTCAGGCCATTTTATTGATCCATTTTCAAGATTATCATTATATTTAAAAAATTTGAAAAAAATCATTGGTTTTATTTTTATAGTACGTAATAACATTAAAAATTAATCTTAACAATTAATTCCTGTTTATTTAATATATTATATTACATTACATTTGAAGTAATGTTTTTAAATTAAATCGACATTGCAATGCTGATGTTGAATACTATGTAACTATAATAATATTATAATAACTATAATATAATTTTACAATCTATAGTAATATGTATATTATAATTATATTGTATGTTCTACTATTCAGATTGTTAAATATTTATTTTTGAAATTAAATCTAAAAACTATATATTTTCTTAAACTGAAAGTTATTTTGTATAATTGTTTCTAAATTAAACTAATGTTATATATAGTACATTATATGCTGTAAATGTAATAAATGTTATAATCTATATTATGTATATTGGTATAGCACTGTTGCACTGGTAGATACCTTGTTCCACTGTTTAACTAATAGAAAATTTATTTTTGAAATTATTCCTAATAAAGTATATATTACTTTAAACTTGAGGTATTTTTATATATTTATTTTCAAATTATAATGTTAGTGTGATACATATGCTATAAGTGTAATATATTTTGTAATCTATGTGTGTATATTGCTTTGCATGGCTAGGCAACTCGCATTGTTATTCTGCTACAAACACATTTATTTTTGAAATTATACTTCACAAAGTATATATTTTCTTAAATTTTAAATTATTATCTATAATTATTCCCCAATTATATGTTGGTGTGATATAATGTGCTGTAAGTAGTGTAATATATTTTTTAATCTATATTGGTATTTCATAGACATACAAATTGTTCTACTATTTAAGTAATAACAAATCATTTATTTTTAAAATTATACATTAAAAAGTATATATTTTTTAAAATTGTAAGTTATTTTTTATAATTATTTCTAAATTTCAAAGATGGTATATATATGTATAGTGTCAGTATAAAATATTTTTAATCTAAATGCACGTATATCGGTATTCTATGGTTATACAATTTACTTTACTATATTATAGTTTCTATATTCATTTAAATTTCAAAATATATTTATTTTTTTTTTATTATAAAAGTAAAAAAAATTTATTAATTTAAATTTTTTATAACAATTTTATTAGAAATAATTGTTTTTGTTTTTTTAGTTAAACTTTTCCTATTCAAAAAACATATTATAGTATATTATAGTATAACGTAATATAGTATTATTATTTTAGTTTAAAAAAATACATCAAAATATATTTTTATTATTAATTGAATATAATAATTTGTATATTTTAACAGTATGACTACTATAATAACTATATTAAATAGTATACCATCTATGTATATAGTACTATATCCATGGTAGTTGCCAATTTTTAAATTTTGTACTCATTCAACTTTTTTGTAATTTGTTAATATATTTAAATAATATTATTATAAATTATAGGGTAAATGTTAGGTAGACACAGTATACACAAAATAAAAATATGGAGACTCTAATCAATTGGAATTTGCGCAATCAAAATTTGAATCCTAAGAATTTGATAATTAAAACCGTGGTTAAAACACGATTAAAACACTTCGTTCATGTATGGATGTGATAAGCGCAATATGAATACCTGTTAATAATTATTTTGATTTATATTTCATAATTAAAAAAAAACCTTCACAAATCCTTCACAAAAATAAAAAATTTACTTTTTTATAGTCAGTAACATCAAAATTTGTTAATTAAATTTTTATTTTAAAAGTTACTTGTAATTATTGTTGTTTATGCCCATGTAACTGAAAATCAATTTTACATTATGTATTAGACAGTTAAATAAATAATAAATATAAGATTGATTCTGTGGAAACTCCAATTTTTGTTAATTTAGTAAAATATTTGTATATATAAAATATACAACTGATGAAAAACTCGTTTTTATGCAATTTTTCAGATATTTCATTCGTTAAATATTTTTCAGGTCCCCATATTATAACACTTTTTATTGTAATACCAAAAAGTTGAAAACAAATAAAATAAATATAATTATTTACTTTACCTGTTATAAGAAATTATAAATCTTCCACTTATTCCAATTAGGTATTAACTACAAAGCTAGCTGAAACAATTTGCATAAAAGCTGAAACAATAATGAATACACCACCAAATCTCCCTACCTTTTTTTAATATGAGTATCTAGTAGTATGACTAAAAGAATTCTTTCTTTGTCCTATTTTTTTTTATATAATAAACACAAATAATACTTGGGTAAATTATAATTAAGGAGTTGAAATACAAATCCATAAATTATAAAAAATTATTTTTAGGCAACTAAATTTTGAAACTCTCGGTATTTAATTTAAAGCGTTGTTTTAGATTAGTGAGTTTTGATTAAATAAATTTACAAACATTTTCAAATTTTTGTTTACTAATTAGTTTTGACTTAATGACGTAATGTGAAAAATTTTGTTTTATTTGACTTAAAACCTACAAACCATTTAAAACAAATAAATTAATTATTATTTAAATAATATTAATTATTTAAAGATTTAAACAAAAATAGTTCTTGATATTTTAGGAAGAGAATATGGATGGCCCCCTGTAGAAAAAATACCAAGGTGCATATGTTCCATCAAATCTATGACCATTACGACGAGTGGTGGTTCCAGCTTCATTGGTAAAGTTTTATGCTTACATTCAGATGGGTTTGAGACCATCGCCGGTTCGAAGAAAAACTTTTCAACTGAACTGTGATCAACTTCATAATTAAAGTATTCCAATTTGGGCATCTTGCATTTTGTGTCAGATTCGGTTTCTTCTCTAGCATTATAGAAAGAAGTTCATCCCCAGAAATTACGTGCATAGCGTTATTCCTGATTTCTGTATTGGTATTGGAAAATTTTTTATAGTGAGTCATTATCACATTTAAACTCGTATCAAACGATATAAATCTTCCTATTACAATGTCTGAACTCTTTAACCTGAGAACTATTTTGCAATTAACATATTATTCCATTTTAACAAGTTTGTTCAACTTAATAAATTACAATGCAAAATAATATCTACTCGTAATCTAAAAACCCTTAAATGACATATTATAATAGAAATAATAAATCAATTAACAATCATTTAGTAAAAAGAAAAAAAAATATTGCTTTATTATTACAGTAGTTACAAATTAAACAAATAAAATTATTTTTTCGAATTTATACTTTGGCTATAACAACAAGTTGCAAGTTCCAAGCATATCAAATTTCATAAATTAAATACACACGAAAAGAATTTCTGAAAGTTAAATTGCAAGAGATAGTAAACAATAACATGATAAGAATTTGTCATTGGATGTTCTGAATGTCAAACGTTTGGTCGTTCAGTTTACTGTTTTTATCGTGCTATTCTCTGACTTCTCTCTCTACATTCTCGCAGTCAGCCGTTTCAAACCATAGGGTTACGATTATACAAAAATGTTTCTTGTTTGTTCTAATATGTTTCTAATTTATTTCATTCAAGGAAAACTAATATTTAATTAAATGATTTTTCGATTCCCCAGTGCTTTTAAACAAAAAGTCATAAAAATTATTATTAAAATAAAAAGTTTATAGTAGGGGTAACTTAAAATCTAATCAAAAAAAAGAAAGATTAAATGTTTTCTTGCAATTTTATCAATATTTGGAAATGAAAAGGTTAATCGGAAACTTAATTTTCTACAAATACAGAGCCACCCTCCCAACTCAGAATATTGAATTTTAAATACCTCATTATTAAAAAAAAATTTTTAAATAAAATTTTTAATTTTTTTTAAATAAATCCTATAATTGTATTTTTTGTAGTTGGTAAATCAAAAATTTTACATAAATTTTACAAATACTTTCTATAGAAGCTTAAAAATTAGGATATATATCTTTTGTTGAATTCGAATATATATTCAATCAACGGTACCTGAAACACGAAAAATGTGCAGGTAGAAGAGCCACTTCCACGTTACAAAAGCAGCTGTTTTATGTACTATATGTTTTGTTATCTCTTGTCAAAGGGTGGGATTTTATATTTGTTAATTTATTAAATAATCGTTTCAAGTTATAAGAAATACATTATGACTATTCTACCAACTAAACGGGCAGTTGGAAATAATTCAGGGGACGAATCTAAAGAAAATGGCAATCAAAATGTAAGAAAAATGGAGACCTTTATGCAAATTTCGTTAATTTTACTTGTGTGGTGTTTTAAATGTAGTTTGTTGTTAAAGATTTAAAACTGTAAGTACTTTTTAAAATAGCTAAACAGTTGAGTTTTGTTTGTAGATTACGAAAGATAGGAATTCAAGGCATCGGGATGAGCATAACGTTACTAATGAGCCCAATGCAGGAGGTACCCGACGACAGTTTGCTTAGTAAGTTGGAGTTTATTTATAATTTTTTGTAGTAGTTATAATTGCTTTTTAGTAACTCAGCTACAGCCGAAAGAAAGGATTTAAATTTACAAAAGCTATATAAGGAAACTCCAATTGAATTGCCACGAGAAAGACGAGACAGAGAACGTCAAAAATTGCGTGAGCTCAGAAGAGATCGGAAACGTCAGGGTAAACGTACTTGTAAGCAGGAAGAGAATAATGATGTTGCACCTTCTTGTGCTGGACCTTCAGATGATGTAGCAGAAAAGATAAAAAAAGACGATGATGATGGTAGTGGATGCAACAGCGAGGATGAATACGATTCTAGGCGCTTGCAAACAAATGACACTGAAACCGATGAAGATTGGGCTTGTAAAGAAGCGTATTTTTCGAGATCGTTAGTGAAACTAGGATTTGAAATTAAACGAATGCACGAGGATGGTGCATGTTTGTTTCGTGCAATTGCAGATCAAGTTTATGGAGATCAAGAGTTACACACGACCGTAAGAACTCAGTGCATGGATTACATAGTAAGTCTTTGAAATTTTAAACTTTGGTTTTGTAAAAATCAATTTTAAGGTAAAAAATCAGGATTATTTTGCTCCATATGTAACAGAAGACTTCGAAAAGTACGTAGCTCGAAAACGTAAGTGGAATGTGCATGGCAATCATTTGGAAATCCAAGCAATTTCGGAGATGTACAATCGCACCATTGAAGTGTATAGCTACCATACAGGTACACCAAACTAATTTTATTTAAATATTTTTTTTTCCAAATTTTGTATTTCCAGAACCTATGAACATTTTTAATGGAACCAGGATTCATTTGTATGAACCCATTCGTGTGTCGTATCACCGAATGTGCCATTATAATTCTATTACGAACCCACAAAAACCATCAGTTTTAGTTGGTTTGGGTTTACCGAATTACTTCACCAGATACGAAATGGATCGTAGGGAGATCCGTGATGCTGTTCGTCAGAGTGAAGAACTTCTTATTGAACAGGTTTAGAATTTAAAATCCAGACGTACCATTTTATAATTATTTTGTTTTATTTAGACTATGTTGGAAGATAAAATTAAGGCAACTGATTGGGAGGCAACAAATGAAGCTTTAGAAGAACAAGTGGCTCGCGAATCTTACATCCAATATTACCGTGATGCAGAACGTCGTTTAAAGACGCATCCGACAGCAGCAGCAGCGAGTAGTAGTTCAACGGTCACTTCTGGAATGTGCGCCAGTCCTCGATCGTCACGTCGAGGTTCTGTATCACCAAAAGGTTCTATGTCACCCAAAGGAAATTCTTCACCAAAACTTTGTTTTTCAACACAAGGTTTGTATGATGATGAATCAATAGTGTGAATCTAATTGATTACTCTCTTGCTATTTAAAACATTAAAAAAAATTAGAAATTGTGCACAACGAAAACTTGTTCTTAGCTATACAGAATGTTTTATTTTTTGGGAAGCATAATGCAATTTAAATATGACTAAGAAATACCGTGTAATTCTTTGCACTTTTAAATTGTTTGTTTGTTTGTTTATTTATTTATAAATTTTAATTACATTTTTTGTTTAAAAACAAAATTTCAGGCTTATGTTTCATTCTCGATTCATACACTTTTTAATTTTAGTTTTCTGTCAATGTTTGTTCAAGATTTATCCTACTAAACCTTGCAGTTTAAAAATAAATAATTCAGGCTGCTACCTAAAATTCTTAAATAAATTTTAAACATAATTATGGTAAAATGTGAACACTTTGTTGTGGGGAACAATGCACTAAGATACTTGCTTTTTGAAGCAAACTATTAAACGAGTGGGGAAGTTAGTTTTTGAGAGGGCTAATGAGCATAAATATAATATTTATGGTTTATTTCATTAAATTAATTTAAAATAAATAATATACAGAATTCATTACTTAATTCACTTTTTCAAATAATTGTTTTCACTTTTAAAATAATGTAGGGTTTTACAAGGTAGAGGATGCTATTTAAAATTTTACAAAAATTGGCCTTGGGACTCGGAATAAAATTAATCAGTAGATTTGTTGATGTATTTGAAAGATTTTTCTTTTTGAATTTGCAACCTATTTAAACAGCAAAGGAATACCATGAAACAGGTCTGATTGTAATGTAATGTATATAATTATTTATTTTAAATTATTTTATTAATATTTAACCTGATTTGGGTTAAAAAATTATAGCCTCCTGAATGGGTAATGAATCTATAGAAATGACACAAATTTTGAAAAAGGTATTCAACCAAATGAAAAACCGAAATTTGACTAACAATTTGTCTTGGGCATCTAATGCACCAAATTTTTTTTGTATTGTATCGTAAAAAAAATTTTTATTTCAAGAAGTTTTAAATGAAGAAATCCGTGAAAAATGTTTTTTTTACTTTTTAAAAAATTGAAAAAATGTTTGTTTTATGTTGTATTTAATTTATATTAATCACATAAAACGCAAAATAAAATTTCGGGACCCCTTTTTCAAAAATTATGTGATTGTTTTGCTGTGTTCAATTTGTATTGTGTTGTAACATAAAAATTAAAGTTTAATCTTAATATTAACCGTGTAAAGTGCGAAATAAAATTTTTGTTATTGTATTTAATTTGTTGTGTTCTATTAAAGGTGAGTGATTTCGCGAAAATCACTGGATAAATAAAACAAAAGTGAACTGTATGTATAGGTCGGTTGTTTGATGCTTAATGAAGGCAAATTGGAAATATTAGCATTCCAATCTCTTTGATGGGAGACCCACATTCAGCGCTTGAGCTCAAAGTTGTGTTCTGTGCGGTTTAGTATGTGTGTGCTGCTCAAAATTTATTCCACACAAACGATGAAGACGGTGTGTATGCCAACTTTTTTTCGTTACTGCACTCGGGGTAGTTTTTCAACAATCGACTATTTTTGTGGCTCAAAAACGTGTGATTTGCCTGGTCTGTGAAATAGCTCGGGTAGGTTTGTGTCATGGAATTATTAAATAAGAAAAACTGCTTACAGTAAACGCACTATTCATTTATAAGTGCATAATGTACTTAATTATAAACAATTACCACTTCAACATTTTGACAAAGAAAAAATTTATAATAGAAAACTTAAGTCGAAGATTCTTATACCAGTTCGTTGGCTAGCCTTCTTTGAGAGAGGAGTATATTACACTAGATTAAGTTTTACAATGCTCTATGGGATGTCGATGATGAAAAACTATGTAAGACAAGATTGTTCCAAATCTAATAGACTTACAACCTTTCATAATCATTCTTCCACATTACTTTGTTATAAGCGTATTTTTGTCGATTTCAAACATAATGCAATGTAATTTTTATATTGGTTTTGGAATAAAGTGCTTATTATTAATTATACAGGGTAAGTTTTGACGGCTTTTACATTTCCTTTTTAAATTTCTCCAAAATGAGGACAAATGGTGAATTAGTTTTCCATGACAGCATTTTCTGTAGTTGCCACAGGAGGGTCAAAATCTTTAACTTAAGTTGTTTATATCAGCTTTCACTTGGGAAATACTGTCCAAAATGACATATTCTAGTCTGAATTACTAAGGGATTCAAGTACTTTGTAAATAACTAAAGGAAGACCATTGTTTGGACTAAGAATATTAATTATTGGATCAACCAACGGTAAAAACTTGAGGTAATCGTAGAATTTTAACAACGCCTTGTTTCGAGTTGGACTTCAAATTAGAAAAATAGTTAAATTAGTTTGTATACTGGGTTTGGTAGCTGATCTAATTGCAATGGAACAAGTAGATAGTTTGGTGTTAGATAATCTTTATCGAAACCGCTTTCGTTGTTTGAGTTCAAAGATAAGTAGTAACTGAAAATGTTTTATTATAGGAATTGACATGGAAAACAAAGAAAAGGCATACGATAATAGCTTCTGGCAGCGGCTTTCAAAAATTCAGTTGGAAACAACAGGCATAACTTGACCAAGTCTGTACACAAGTAGAATCTTGAATAATCATCTACACAAATCAACTTACTGTTTATTATGTTACTCTTAGTTATCCCATCTTTTCCTCGGTTGGCCTATATTTCTCATGCCTCTGGATTTATATAGATATTATGATGAAACACGATCCTCACAAAGGAGAATTTTATTAAGAAACTCAAAACATGAGAAATTCATTTAGCAGCCACGAAGGAATTTTAGAAAGGACAATTGCGATGACAAGCAAATTTAGGCCAAGAAATTAAGTCAACAACCAAGGGTGCTGTTGAGCCAATTATAATATGTCCATTTACCAATAGAAGGAAGGAATTTTCAAAATCAGGGATGCTGGGATTCCTTACCAGGAAGCCAAGTAATAATTTAGCAGGGTTAGTAAAATTTGAATTACAAACAAGAACAGTCGTGCTTAACAAGTGCTCCCAAAATCACAATCAATTTAAATTTTTGAAATTCGATTTCCGAGCAGGATCAAGTTGTGTGAAGTCCAACATTCAAGTGCAAGAATGATCAAGTATTACCTAATACTGAGCACCACACGTATTACCATCGTCAGGAAATTCAACGAAAGTTTAAGTGCAGTTAGTGCAGCAAGGGATAGTTTGTAATTACCGACATTTGAAAGAAGCAACAAAGGTTTTTGTGTTAATTTCTAAAAGTAGAAGACTACGATTTAAATCCTTATCCCATTGAATACACTGCTGTGATCTAAATTTTAAAGTCCAATTTGATCTGTGGTCTGGGGAAGGCAACCAGAAATCGCTCCTTTTGTATGCCCTAGTAAGGCATTTTGGCTTTAGCTAATAAGTTATAATTAACAAAATGTAGAAACAGCATTTATCCATATGCTTAACATGAAATATGTTAATAAAGTTTTTATCGTGACATACAGTGCAGGATTTAGGCTTAGGCCCGGGCCTAGGGAGGCAAAATTCTAGGGGCGCCTAAACTTGAGAGGCGAGAAAATTTTGAAGTTATGAAATTTAAAGAAAAATTAAAATTAAAAATTTGATTTACTGCAGCACTGGCTAGCACCCAAATATTAAAGCTAGCATCTTTACAGTTTTTTCACATTGAAACTGGGGGTGGGGGCTAATATTTTAGCTTCAAAAGCTAGCGCCCTAATCTATGCCTATACAGTTTTGAAGCCCTTTTTTGGCATATAAAAATCGATTTTACAGCAAAACTTTTTAGAGATTTTTTGTTGAAAATTTCATTGTCTTCTATTTTGTTTATATACAATTTTTTATTTTGTTGCGCCGTTTCTGACTGATAGCTGCTTAAACATGACTCGGTAAAATACGAAAAACATTGTCATCTTTATTTCGGAAACGGTGCGATCAAATAGAAAAATTTAGATGAACAAAAATGTAGAAAATAAAATTTACAAGAAAATATGCCTATTCATTTTTTTATTTTGTAGCACCGTTTCCGAGATACCGATGACAATATTTTTTGTATTTTACCGAGTCTTGTTTAAGCCGCTATCAGACATGAACGTCGGGACAAAATAAAAAAATGTATATAAACAAAATTGAAGGCAATACAATTTTCAACAAACAACGTCTAAAAAGTTTTGCTGTAAAATAGATTTTTATATGCCAAAAACGGCTTCAAAACTGGCAATTTGCATTGTTAACATAGGAGTGTCCGGATTTCATTATGAATCACTGCAGCTAGCACCCAAATATTAGAGCTAGCACCATTACAGGTTTTTCAGTTAGTTGATGTTTTCTTGAAAGCAAGAAAAACAAAATTTATGTGATTAGTCATAAAAAATTCATTCATTTTTCCGTTTTAAGAAATTTATTATTTACTAATAAGAAATTTATATTTGAAATTGGATTAATAAACCTCAAAATGAAATACAGTCGAGTCTCGAAACAGTGAATAGCAAAAATCATGTTTGTTTTTTAATTTTAAAGATTTTAATTTAAAGATTTTTGTGGCATAAAAAGAGGGAAAAAAATAGAAATAAATGGGGAATTAATATTTAAAGAACAAACATAGTTTTCGTTGTTCACTGTTTCGGGACTCTACATATTTTTAATATTTGTATATAAATGTTTTATTTATAATAATTACTATCGAGCAAACAGAGCGACATATCGGACAGGGCCTAGGGCGCAGGCGACCCTAAATCCACTATTGGTGACATATATTATTATAATTGATCAATTCCAATAAAAATTTTGAAAAAGGCAAAATTAAAAAATGAGGTAAAAAAAGGTCATACATCGAATACTTAAGACATTATAAGATACTATAACTTTTTTCATACCCAAAATTTTTACATGGCGTACCCCTAGGTACGCTAGTTGATCAATTAATGCAATTGTTCATGCTTTTCAAGGTTTATTACCCATACAATGGAAATGGAATAATGAATTATTACTCAATAAGAATAGAAAAAGTATATTGCTACCTTTATTCTAATACCACAAATGAGAATTTTCAGTAAAAATTATGTTTTGATTGTTTTTTATTAATTTTATTAAAAATAAAGTTTATTTTCGCAATTTTGTTAATTTTAGATATCACCTGAAACATTCTTAATAAAGATACATTAAAAATTTTGCAAAAAATATCAACGTAAATCGAAATAAAATATATTTTCACTCTTCTGAAAAATTTTGATTTAGTCTCTTATGTAGTATTTAGAGTGAATATGATTTGAATTCATGATATATATTAGATGTATTTATTAACATAAAAGGATAACTATAAATTTTTGTTTCAAAAAATTCTTAATTCTTTTTTTTTCTCAAAAAATTGCATTGTGCTTCTTAAAACCAGAACACTGCTTTGTATAAATGTATCAATAAATAACTTTTTTAATATTGTAACTGGTAAGAAAATTATCAAATAAATTGATATTTTTGATTCACCATGTATAAACAAAAATTTACTAGTTGCTTATTAAACTGTTCAAGCAGCCGCATCATCTCTAATAAGTGCTGCAGCTACAGAGCAGACCATATCCACAGAACTTGCAATTTTAAATATGGATTTTGCTGATGTAAAAAGTTCTAGTTCGTCTTACGAAAATGGTATCGACAGTCCAGTGACAAATTCTCAAAATAATGTACCGTCAGTCTCAACAGAAGGTATGTATTTCGCTAGTTAATACTCTTTTTAATTGAAAATTTTATGCAGAATATCAAGATTGGGATGAAACGATCATGGCACAAGTATTGGCAGAATCCCAACTGACATATTTTCAAGATCTCAAAAGAAAAGTTAAAAAACGTAATGGCTCTCCAGGTCCTTCGACATCTCAGTAATTCCACCGTTAAATTATTTTTACAAAACTTTTATTTCTAACGGTGTAGGGTTTTAAAGCTTTTTTATTTTCTTTTTATTTTTTAAACAGTTATGACTTGATACATGACAGTTGGTATACAGGGTGGTCACTTAATAAGTCTTCTCTATTGTTTATTACAAAAATAATTTGTATACAAAATTAGTTTATAGGAGTCTGGTGTTCTGATATACTGAGTGTTTGGTACCCGTTACTTAGATTTAAATAGAAACTAAACGCAATAATATACCTAATAGGTATTCTAAACTGAACACTTCGTTTAGCTGAAACGAATGGACCAATATAAACCATTATTGTTTGAAATTTTTTTTTAGAAAACAAATACAGCTAACACAAAAAAATCACACGAAATGGCCACTCTGTATTTTGTGCAGGGTAGTTTTTGTTGTTTATTTGTATATTGTCTTGTTGTCACTTTTTAAAGTAAAGGAATGCCCTGTAATTTTTAATAAGTAAAATGAGAGTTAGCGTAGGATGTACAATAGTTTTTTGTTTAAGTTGTTTAAACGAAATGTTTTGGTGCTTTATTACTTTCTTTGGTACATTAATTTGTAATAAATTGATATTAATGAGAAAAATATGTATATATATTCGTGTGTTTTTTTTAATAAAAAATGTTTCGTTGTAACATACATATACTGCAACTAGAATCACATCAATTCAATAACTTCTTTGCTAGTCAAAACGTTTTTAATTATAATTAATTAGGATAGTACTAAAGAGCAAATTTATATATATATTATATGCATTATATATGTATAAATAATGTGCTTTAAACGGGAAAAAATGATTAGTTTTGTCGAATAGGCTTTAATTTTAGTTTAATTATATTTTTTTATCTGCAAAAATTGTTGAATTTAGTTGAATTTATTTAATCGATCGTTATTTACATTTTTTAAAAAGTGATGAAGCAATTACTATTTTTTGAACTAAATTTAAGTTGTTTCTACCTCACTTTTGAATATTTGTTACTCCATGATGTTTTATTTTTATTTCGATTTCGATATTGCAACATTAATTTGAAAACGATGTAAATTGTTTTAAATAATAGGTACTATTATTTATTATCCAAACTATTTATTTTTTTGGGAAGTTTTATTGTTAACTTTTAAGTTTTTAGCATGCAATTTAAATATGTTGAAAGTTGGAAGTCAAGTGTTGTTTAACATGCTTTTATAATGTTAATTTCTCATGATGTTTTTAGTGATAAATTATACGAGTTTATTATTTGTGTATGATTTGAAAAACAATAAAATGTAATAGCAATCGAATTGCTTCTTTAATTTCTTAGCAGTGATATCGGACACCTACAAAACTTTGATTCTACAAACAAAAAGTATTATGTCTATATTTTCCTGTATTCTGTACAGACGTAGAGGAATATCAAATTTATCTCGGTAGGGTGTCTAGTTTTCAAACAATTTTGGGAGGCTGCGTATGATGAGACGTCAATGTCATTTTGTAATCCACTATAAGAAACTCATCTTTGATGTGTCGTATTGAAGATCTACGTGGTTCAATTTTTATCGGAAACTGTTTTTCTGAGTGTCGGATCCATTTGTTTAGAATGATATCTTGAAAGATTTGGTGCGAGTGTCAGGAGTTTATCGACCTTGGAGGAAGCCAAAGAAGGACTGAATTTAACATTTGGAGAGGCAAAACTTGACGTGTGTGGTACACTTTAATGTTGGGGTTGTGTGCAATGATGTGTTGGCGATGCTTGACTTAAATATTTATATTTTATTTACGCTGGTTGTAGTGGTAGCAAAGTCGTAGTTATCTTTTCATCTAGTTTTTGCTACGTTTTTATATTTAAGAAAGTGGCCATAATTAAAATTTAAATTAGCAGACTATAATCAAATTAAAATTGATGTGTGCATGATTACAATACAGGTAATTGATATTTGACAGACCAACACAGGAAAGTTGGAGTGAAATGGTGATCCTCACCATTTCACCAAAAGTGTTGATCTCACAATTTTTCTTATTGTTGGTGTAATTTTAAGGAAGAGTTTAACATTGATGTTGGTTTGGCGAGAATTTGGGTCAGTTAGCTGGAAGGAGTTGAAATAATCATAAAATGCCACTCTTTGGCAAGAAGGATTCTGAAAAGAAAAGTAAAAAGGATGGAAGGGATCCAGATAAACAGCCTACGATTGAGGATAAATATCACATGAAAGACATGCTGGGAACGTACGTACGCCTTGCTTCTTTAATTCCTTTGTTACCTAATTAATCTTTTAGTGGAGCTTTCTCGGTCGTTAGGCTTGGAGAAAGTAAAGATCATCCAGGTCAAGTTTATGCTATTAAAATAATTGATAAAAAAGCACTAAAAGGAAAAGAAGACTCCTTAGAAAATGAAATTAAAGTTTTACGAAAGTAAGTAGCTTAGCTAAGAATAAACTTTATTCCGAGTGTACATTTTTCTTACAGGCTAACACATCATAACATTGTGCAATTATTAGAAACATTTGAAGATAAATCTAAAGTTTATCTCGTTATGGAACTGTAAGTTAACAAAAAATCTTGTTTGTTTATTTCTTATCTTCAAATTTTTTTGTAGTGTAACTGGCGGTGAATTATTTGACCGCATCGTTGAAAAAGGTTCATACACAGAAAAGGATGCTTCTGGCTTGATAAGGCAGGTTCTGGAAGCAGTTGATTATATGCACGAGCAAGGTGTCGTACACCGAGACCTGAAGGTAGGTCTCACAATAACTTTTCGTTGCCTAAAGCTTGTTTTTGATGTTTGGTTGAAATAAATTTAATGCCAACCGAATTAAATGTGCTTTTTATAATTTAGTTTGGTTGAAAATGCATTTTGTCAACTTAAACTAACTTGGCCAAGTGATAGGACTACAATTTTATTGGACCTATCTTTCCGTTGAACTTCCTTTGAATAGTTCATTTATAAGTGGGGAAATTATTAAACTTCCACTTATAATCATTTTTGATAGGAGAACGAGAAAGCTTAATCCAAGTCTCTAGTATCTGTTTCAACATTTGTTAATTTAAGGACAACTTGGTTGAACCTAAACATATTGGGTTCAATTAGCTATTAAATTTTTATAAAATTTTACAATAGCATCTTGTAATATATAAAGTTAAGGAATTACATGATATGCTATGTGTTGAACTAACAAATTACAAAGTTTCTACGTGAAGTGATCTAATTTTGTGATAAATTTGGGATTTATCTAGTAAATTTTTTGAAATTGTCAAACTTCGTCAGACGTTTGATTATACTTTCATGATATCTTTGAATACATCTTTTGATCTAAGAATCTACAGACAAATTTTTCAGTATATAACGTAAAATCTGGTTCAAGTCGGTCACTCTTCTGTCGATACTGCCATTAAAAAGAATCGTTACGATACCTTCCGAGACATGAATTTGTCAATAGGGTTGACACAATGTGAAATTATAAAATTATAAAAACCTCTGGTGTAAAATAATATTCAATAAATCAACACAAAGACCAGCAGTGTGGTGTAAAGCTTAAATTGATGGGCTATGAAGCGGTAAACCGCAGATTAAAGCCTAGTCGTGCCGACTACACTGCTGTGATCTATAGCCTATATTCAATCTTGGGGCTTATGGGGAAGGCAACGGGAAACCATCCCATAAATAAAAATTCCCTAGTACATCATCTTGGCTTAAATAGCCAGAATGATAGCCATACATCCGGAATCGGAGTTAGCACTTGAAGAAGAAGAAATCAACACAAAATGAACATTTAATAATATCGGTGAAATTTTGGCAAGAACTTATACAAGACATCTTTAACATCACAAAAATAAATGTTCGTTACACACAAATTTGAAATTCTCGGAATTAACTTATACCAATTTCTCAAAAATTGATACCTTTCTTTTAGTACAAAACAATTTTAATTTTGTACATCATTAATTTTTGATTATTTACTTCGAAGAGCCAAGTTGCAAGGCAAATTTTTTACACTTGATTTCTTTTACAAGATTTTCTCCTGGATTACCTTAAAATTTTCTTTTAAAAAAGTTAAAAGAAGCAAAAATAAAAGCTGGCCTATAGTATTCTTAAGATTTCCTTCAATTTTTTTGGATTTCTGTTTTCCAAAATTTTCCATATTTCTTTAGATTTCTCTTCACTTGTACACCAGATACCTCCAGGGATTCCCCCTTGATTGAACTATAAATTATCAAATTGAATATTTCAGAAAATCATGATAGTATAATCAAGTGTCTGGTTTACTTTGAATTTCGATCAAGTTTAAAACTAACATTTTCTTTGTTGATTTCTTTCTTATTTAAAGTTTTTTATCGAAAATATCAATTGAGGGACTATACCAGATCATTATTAGTACTGTTTAGTTGTACATGCACTCAATGTCGTTCTATTGAAGATTAAAGATCTGTTTTTATTAAAAGCCCTTTTTTACTTTACCTTTTATTTGACCACAAACTCTTAATAAATAAATTAGTAACGACTCCGTTTAAAATTTTTGGAATCTGCTCTATTAATTTAGCAAAGTGCATTCAAATTTCTAGAATGTAAAATTTTCTAAATTTTAATTTTTCTTCTCTTGTGTAACTCCATTATAAATTCTATACGAGTTATATCAACTTAGTAATTCAGAGTGTAAAGGTTTCTTTTTTCACCCACATTCTAAAAGTTTGCACTGTGCTCGAATAGTAACTGTGTACTTTTAGAAAGGAATGGGCTAATTATATTAATTTGAAAACTGCAAATAAACCTTGGTGTTACGAAAATTGACTACATAAATATTCCCAAGACATTGAAAGAATTTCAATAAATTTAAATTTTAAGCAAAATATTTTAATTTCTTTCAATTAATTAAATTTAAATTAAACGGCGTACTTTGTCATTTCTTGACACCTCCCTCTGTCCCCTCCTTTCCCATAAATTTAAGTGATATATTTGCTTTATGAAAACGAGATGGTTTTATTAAGAACAATATCGAATTCCTCACATTCTGCACATGCAAACCTAACTTCTATTTTCTAAATTATAAATTAATTTGAACAAAACAGTGATTGATTGGAAGTTTCGATGACATTGAACTCAAAGAACTGGCTAATCTAATAGCTCTAAAACAAATAATATTTTCAATGAGATTTATTAGCAGTAAAATGCTTTATTGATATGCAATTCACGGTCAGAATTATAAATACGAAGTGCAGAACATTATCTAGTCTTATGTATTTATGGAAGGAGTATTGTAAAACAAGGAAGGTCGATTCATATCACAATATATTTTACATCAAATTGAAGGATAAAAAAAATTAATACAGCTTTTTACTTCTCACAATATTAACTAAATATAAGTATTTTTTGAATTTTGACTTAGTTTAGCTTAAATGAACAAGTACAGAAAAAGTATTTGTAGTCGAAAAAGTTTTAAATGTTTGAGAATACCCCGTCTTCCCAGAGACGGTAGTCTGCTGGCTGTTATTTGTATATAAATTAGTGGAATATGGAAAATTTCTTCCTCGACTAAACTGAAAATATTCCTCTCAAATTGGTAGAGAAAATACTTCAAGAATATAAATCCAAACTTGGCCAAAAAAGACCTAGATAAATGTGCATAAGTCATAAAGGATCCAATATCAAAAATATTTTGACAAAATGAGAATTCTACATCAAGTTGGCCAGACGATGGCTCTTCACAATCATATGAAATGTTAACATGGAATAATAAGAAAATTTTGAGAATTCTTGTCTTGAGATCAATAATCCCAATAGTAGTGGAAAATTCAGGAACAGCGTTTTCAACTTTATTTTTCAAATTATAATAAGAACTAAAACTGTCTTAAAATTAAGTATCGCTCGAAAATCCGAACCAAAACAATCCTTAAAAATTCCTACATGGTGTTACCATATGATACCAAAGCCTAGATACCCATGGTCGTAATTATTTGTTTTTTGAAATTTGGAAGCATAAAATAGATCACTTCACAACCATTTGTAAATTGTACAGGGTATTTTGTAGTATAACATATTTTTGAATTATGAATACCATGTAACGTTCATATTTTATCCATAATTACTAAAAACTACAGGGTGTGTCTTCAAAGAAAATAATTTCTTTGATTTGATGTTTATTAAAATTTTTATTTTAAATGCTTATTTGTTTCTAATTTTTAATTTTTATGTAAATCGAATTTCGTCAACGTGCAATAAAATTAATGTTTGCTGGAAAATTCTTGCTGTATTTCAGAAATACTCATATTTATCATAGATTTAAAGAAATAAAATCTTTAAAAAATGTTATTTCAGAACTGGAAAATACATTTTGCATTTCCGGTAGTAAAGTGCAACTTTTCCGTCCATATTTTTTTTCGTTTTTTCATAAAGAAAAAACGTTATTTCTCTTATCACACTTTCTTCGCTTCTTCTCATCATATGACCAATCTTCACAATCCACAAATTTCACAATATCCTCATTTTCCATGTCTTTCAATATTTCATGGTTCATTCTCATTCTATACTCGCCCACCTTTATTTTTTCATATCCAGTATAACTCTTAGGATCTTTCTCTCGAAAACTCTCAATTTTTCACTTTCCTTTTCTGTCAAGCTTATTACTTCCGCCGCATGTCTATTGATCTTATAAGTGTCCTATTTATTTTTATCTTCATTTTTCTAGTAACATTTTTTATTTTTAATATTTTATTGTATCCGTAGTAAGCCCTCCATCCTTTCTGTATCTTTTCTCCTATTTCATTACTTCGGTCAGTTTTTTTGTTTATCTGTACTCCCAGACACGGGCGTAGCCAGGGGGAGGGTTTTGGGGGTTCAAACCCCCCCCGAAAAGTTTTCTCTGAATCTGTTTATTACATATTAAATATTGTTCTTATGAATAAACGGCTATTTTATGTATTTTTATTCGTTTTATTTTCTTGAACCCCCCCCGATTCTAAAACCTGGCTACGCCCGTGCTCCCAGATACTTAAAACCTCTCCCCTTCCTCCCCTTCCTATTTGGATTTCTTTTCGTTGACCTTCATGTTTTTCTTTATCTAATCTTAAATATTTTGTTTTGCCTTGGTTAATTTTTAATCCTATTATTTCTGCCTGGTTGCCTAGCTCTCATAAGATTTCTATCATTTTCTTCTTTCTTCTAGCTGCGATCACCAAATCGTCAGCGTATGCCAATATTTGACACTCCCTAGTTATAATAGTGCCCTCGCATAGGACTTTTCTGATTATTTTTTCCACCACTAATATGTACAATGTTGCCGACAACGCATCACGCTGCCTGACTCCTCTAGTAATCTCGAAATTATCTGTTTCTTTTTCTCACCATTTAACTGTGGTACTTGAGTTTTTCGTAGTTATTTTTAAAGGTTTCTTAGTTTTACTGGTATCTTCATTTCTCTCAATGTTTCGAATAATTGTTTTCTTTTCACCGTGTCAAACGCTTGTTGGAAGTCAACAAATAGTAGTTGCAACGGTATATTGTATTCGTACGATTTTTCGGCAATTTGTTTCATGATGTGGAGTACATCTATTGTCGACCTCCCCTTTCTGAAACCATACTGGTAGTCTCCAATCGTCCCCTCTATTGCGGCTCTGAGTCTCCTATGAATTATCGTTGAGATCACCTTGTATATTATTGGCAACAAAGTAATTCCTCTATAATTCTTACATTCTTCATTAATTCGTGTATCCTCATATATACATCTCTTCCTGCGTTCTTGATTAATTCCTCGCATACATTGTCTTTGCCCGCCGCTTTTCCGTTTTTGATATTATTCAAAATCGCCTTCACCTCGCTGAACGTTGGTTCATGAATGCTTTATTTATCACCACTATTATCTTCTTCTTCATTGTCCTGGTCTTCCAGTTCTTCGGTTTTACTACTGAGCAAA
Source organism: Cantharis rufa (assembly GCA_947369205.1). Classification (NCBI taxonomy): domain Eukaryota; kingdom Metazoa; phylum Arthropoda; class Insecta; order Coleoptera; family Cantharidae; genus Cantharis; species Cantharis rufa. The sequence continues at coordinate 5,354,990 of OX376309.1, read as the reverse complement.
TTTCTGAAATATTCCTTTCATATATCTCCGTTCTGGTCATCATTGTCTGCTAGTCTTCTGTTTATATCTTTCATATTTCTAATTTTAACATTGCTTTTTCCCTTTTGATTTTTAATTGCCATGTAAAACTTTTTCATGTTATTTTCTTTACAGTTATTTTCAATGTCATTCATGGGGTAGTTCCACCATTTCAATTTCAAAAAATCAATATTGCTTTGATAATAATTAACTGCATTCCAGAAATTAAAAATATTTTATTTTGAAGTTTGGAATATATTGTATCAGAAGGAAGTGAAAAAAAGCAACTAACTTCCGAGTGATAGGTGATGAGTGGGTAAATTTTCTTTTCTTTTTTCTCTCATCTTTATGTTGGGCGGAAAGTAGCCACTTGACTCCTGGAAATGCAAAAAACTTTATTTTAAATTTATGCACGTTTTAAATTTTTTAAAGACAAATTTTTGTATAAAAATCTAAATTTTATTTTGACATTGTAGCAGACACGCCCTGTAAATAACAAATTAACAGTACAAAATTGCTAACAATTTGTTTTTAAGTAATAAATTTTTATATGAATTGAATAGTTAATAACTAAGTTTCCTTAATATTTTTCTCAAATAGTGCAAAGGTTAAATTTCAGCTTTTGAAAAAGTTTCATCATTACCTAATATCTGTTTTTTTAAGTTTCTCAATAAGAAATAAAATCAACATTCTGATGGTTGTCTGGAAGAGTGGAATTGTATCAACATTAACCGATGACTTCTCCATATTAATTTATTTTGTCACGTTATTTTGCACATTTTTATTTTATTTTTCAAGATGGGGCTAAACGCTAGATAATAATTCAAAATTTCAATTCTTTCATTTTAATTCTCGTATTCTTCAATATTTTATTCAACTCAAGATACCAGTGGGTTTTCACTTGGATGGGTTGATCACCGTGTGTTAGTTATAAATTTGTCAATTTAATTTTTTATATTGAAAATGGTTGTTTGTATTCAACGTATTCATCATTTATTTATTTCAGCCAGAAAATTTATTGTATTACAGTCCAGATGAAAACAGTAAAATTATGATTAGCGATTTTGGATTATCGAAGATGGAAGATTCAGGCGTAATGGCAACAGCTTGCGGTACCCCTGGCTACGTAGGTAAGTAAATACAATTTTTTAAATATTATTTTTTATTTACTAATTTTTGTTCTGTGGCAGCTCCCGAGGTGTTGGCACAAAAACCATATGGAAAAGCGGTGGATGTGTGGAGTATAGGTGTTATTTCCTACATATTACTATGTGGATACCCCCCATTTTATGACGAAAATGATGCAAATCTCTTTGCACAAATATTGAAAGGTATTTAAAAATTACAGTAGTATTTTGAAATTAAAATTATTGTTTTAGGTGAATTTGAGTTTGATTCTCCTTATTGGGATGAAATCAGTGATTCGGCTAAGGATTTCATAAGGCATTTGATGTGCGTCAATGTAGAAAAACGTTATACTTGTAGACAAGCATTGGGTCACCCTTGGTAATTAAAACAAAAAGAAAATGCTTGGTATGAATTGGTATTTTTTAGGATATCCGGAAATGCTGCAAGTAATAAAAATATTCATGGTACTGTAGCAGAACAACTAAAAAAGAATTTTGCAAAATCAAGATGGAAAGTCAGTATATTTGAGTTAAAATTATTGATGGTGTTAATTTTTGTAAATTTCAGCAAGCATATCATGCAACAACCGTAATTCGTCAAATGCAACGAATGGCTCTCAGCAGTGGAGGTAGTGGCGGTCGTAGCCCGATATCACAGCGTAGCATGTCCAGTGTATCGACAGATGAAGCCTGTGGTAGTTTAAATGGAGCCCAAGACAAGTAATCTATACTTAATTTAATTAAAAAAAACTTTTATTTTGTTGCTTTGTTCACACTTTTGGAATAGTTTATGTAAGTGAGTCAGTCTGAAAACTTAGTTAATGTAAATATATTAAACTTAAAACTCATTTTAGACAAGTGTATTTTAAAAAATTGTAATGGGTCTTTTTAAGACCTTTGCTCATATATGAAAAGACTTCCATACAGAAAAGAATGTCATGTGATTTTCAGCATACTTTAAACGTAACACAAAAATTTTTTTTAACCTATAGGTTTTTGCCGGCCTATTTTGCATTACTTATTTTTTTACTTACGGGAAACAGTTCTTCAAATTAAGTATCTCTTATTAATGCTCTCTTATTTTTATTCGTTTTTTAATTTTGAAAAATGATTATCAATGTCTTCATTAACTTCATTAATTGTATGTTTGTTTTAAGCTTTTTGTGCCAAATTAAATTTTACGTAAAGGAAGTTTGCGAGATACAAGTTATCTCTCTTTCATATTCAACGATTTTTTGGCTTTTAACATTCATAATATTCTCATTTGAATCTTTGCTTAACAAGATGCAAATTTTGATTTGTTTTATTGATGAAATTTTAATGAAAAAATTAATAACATTTTTCAAAAGGTTTACTTGCCTTTCGTTTAAGAAAATTATTTTATATTTGTTTTGTACTTTTTTATTATTTGTTTTTTTTATTAAATTTTATCTAGGGTTAATTATTGCTGTTAGCACAAATGTTGAGTAATTTTGTTATATATTTAAAAGTTTATGTGAATCTCTTGACAAATTGTTTTAATTAAAAATTGCTTTATTAAAGTTAATGCTTAAACAGCTTAAGGTGTAAACATTTTTGTTTGTGCTAATATAAAGCAATATTAAGTGTTAGAATTGTATTAGATAATCTAATGGCAAACAGTACGAGTTTAGATGCATGTTAATCTTGCTACTTAATATTTTTTGTTGTGCATATTAACATGCGAGTTCAATTCCATATAATACAGTTTCTATACAGCTTGTCTTGATAGGTATAATCCAATTTCTAGATGGGTCAATTTTTTTCAAAAATATCAATTCTAATGTTGTTAATCTTTTGTTACAAAATTACTTTGTTTATTTTGCATTTTTTTTTTATTGTTCCTTGAATTTTCTGATTTTATTCCTAGTTTTGAATTTCTGAATTGTTTCTAAAAGGTGGTTATCAGAGCCATAAAAAGAGCACCTATTCCACTTCTATGCATTCCAGTCTCAAATAAAATTCGCTGAATTTGAACAAATCATTTTAAATGGGTTTCTTATTTTCACAAACTATGAAAACGATCTGACTTTTAAATAAAATTGGAAAAATAAAAATGTATTAATTTTTATTGAAGTTATCGACGTTAGAGTAACGAAATAAAGATTCATCTATCTTAGGCGACTATACTTATCATGACACCCTATATTGCAAATTTTAATATTGTATATTGTGTTCAAAAAAAATTACAATCATATCCTTCAATTTTTTCTTCAAAACAGTTGCAAATTTAAGTGCTCTAATTTGAGTGGCCTGACATTATTGAAAATAAGCCTATGTAAAAGCCTATGTTTAATGGCCCAAAGGTATAATGGTCTTCAATTTGTTATTGTTTTAATTATGAACATGATATACAAATGTATTGATTTTTTACTCGTGATATGTGATAAGTATACATTATCATATCTGTTATATATATGTATTCTCATATACACTCGTGTATAATTGTAAACAAAAATATAGAAATTGGGTGTTTTTATTAACACAAACTATATCGATTTTGAGCTAAATTTAAATTATTTAAATACATATAAGCTATATATACTTAAAATATATTTTATTATTTCATATAAACTGTAGCAGAATCTAGTTTTTTAACTTATACGTACAATGTACATTTATGATTCATTTAAAATCGTACTTGTTTTATGAATTTGCTAATAATGTCTTAGTTTTTAAACAAACCAAATTGTAATTCCATTTTAGATTTAATCCTTCTATTATCGCTAAGTGTAGTTATGAAAACTGCCGACTTTAACTCAAACTCCTGTAGTATATTTTTGAGATTTTTCTTCTGTTTTAATGTTAGTGCCTATCAAAAAGGTGCTTAATTGTAAAAAAATGTTGATAGGAATAAATTATCCACCAATTTTAACTTTACGCAGTTCAAGACGTCACGATATTGGTAAATATTATATATATTGGATATTACTATATAAAATAAAAATACTGCAGCGAAGGGGTCAAAAACCAAAGAAATTTGAAAATTATAATCAAGAATTTTTTGTTTTAATTAGTGCAATTTGCCTTAAATGTAGAAAACGTCCATATTTTTAAGTTTTACAGGCAAGCTACATTTAACTAACAATTTAAGAATTTTTTTTAGTTGTTGGCACTAGAAATTGAAATTTCTGAATAAAATACATCTGTGTATTTTGTTTATTATTAAACTTGCAAGCTAGTTGATCACAATTTGGTGTTTTAGGTTTTCTCGTTATATTAATAGTTAGCAAGACAAAGAGTTGAATATATAAATTTCAATGCGGAATTGTGCTTTGTAGGAAAGAACTTTTAAATTGCATTGCGACAAGACTGTTTTTGTAATTTTTTTATTTCTAAAATAGAAATAAATATTTAAAGACAGTTTATTTTGTTTGTAGTGTTAAAATATGAAATTGTTAGGAAATTCAAGTTGGAAAATGCTTTCGAACTAAACTAGCAGTACTGAATAATTGATGTATTGCAATATTCCTTTGCATGCCACTGTTAAAATAGTTAGATTGAAACCTCGCAATATTGAAATGTTTTCAAGTTACAGTAAAATATGACAGGAAAGACTAGGATGAATTTATGGACCATAATTAAGTTTCGTAGAAACTTTTTAATTCTTAATATTTTTTAACATATCTTTTTAAAAACTTTGTTTTTTTATTTTTGAACTCATCAAAGTTCCTATGTTTTTGAAAAATCAAACTATATAAAATGGTTCCTCATTTTCAAAACTCTCGTGCATGTAGAATTGTGAAACTCCTCATCAGTTCCTGTAAGTTTTTGCTATCTCGGTTTTAGAAGTACCAACTATTCGCACTGAAGGTTTAATTGCAGATAAAAAAAAGGTTTTTAAAGGGTACGTTAACAAATGTTGTACTTGGAACCAAATTAGCATTTGATAATTAAATAAATTCTTTTCCATATTATTTTTTTATTTAACTGTAAAAAATGCAATTATTTAAGTATTATTTTAGTTAATAACAAATTTTTATATTGAATGTTGTTAAGCAGAACAATAGTTAAAAAGTTTTTAAATTAATCTATTTTTTATACAAATTATATTACATTCCATCGTTTTGAATAATTAAAAGAGCAGAAGTTCTAATGACTTAGTTTTGAAAGAAACAACGTGGTTAGAACAAAAAGACTGGATGGTTTTGGAAGTACTTATTGTCAAATTAGCCAACCATGTAATATTCTAAGGTACGGTTCTAACGAATCTGTATTTTAAATATAAATAAATAATATAAATTTACTGAAGTGTACATAATTGTTAGCAAATGTGTATTGCAATGTAGGTTTTTGCAAGTTTTTAAAAAGCAGTTTTACAATTTATGTATGATATCTAATTGTTGCTGTAGTTGCTAGCTTATTAATATTTTTTATTTATACATAATTTTTAAAACGCCAATGTTAATTGAATTACATATTTTAAATTTAAAAATTATTGATGGTGTTTATTTGTCGTTAAAATTATATATCACATTTATTGTTAAGTAAAATTCATGGGTTTAAATAGAATTTTTACATCAAGTGTTTGTTTTTTTCCACAATATTCAAAAAATCTAATCTAATAGTTACCTTTTTAACTAATACATTAATCGCAATTACAGAAATGAGGATGCATCAAAACCTGATGGGCGAACATGAATATATCTGCTTACGACTCTTGAACAAAAACAAATCGCCAGTTAGCAACTGAACTATGGACCACTGACAAAGCCAGTCGAATGCACGAAAAAGTCTCTCGTGATCCAATACTTGAAAATTTCATCATTATTGATGTACTGCATGGCACGTCCTGGTGTTGAATTATCTACATTTACTTTCACTGCGATTCGAATCATGACACATTAAGCTAATCAAAGTCAATTTATTTATCACAAATATATGTAAAATATACATACATAACACAAACTTTAAATATTAATTTAACACAATATATTACAACAATTAACAATAAGAACACATAAATTCTGCTAAGATTTTTTAAATTTATCGTTTTTAGCAAATTGATCAGACATGGCTTTGAAAGTGTTGTAAGCCAAAATCTGGTGCTGCTCCAATAAGAATTGTCGTGTAATTTCAAATTTCTTTGATAACCTATGAAATTCTACTACATTATCCCTTAAAAGTTGTACTTCGGTGGCATGACTGCCAAATTTTTTAAATTTGTCTATCGAATCATTACATTTTATAACGAGAGCAAGCAATTTCTCATATTCGTCGCAGTTCTTCAGTGGTGTAATATTTTTGAGATACACCTTGTTAGCTTCTTCTTCGCCAACTTTTATACACTTGTTCAAATTCTGATCGACGTTATACTCCTCCAACTTATTCATTATTTCGTCATAGATTTCTTTTAAAGCCTTATATACTCTTTGGACCTCCTGTTTAACTTCCAGTACTTTAACTTCATGTTCCAGCGGATATTGCTTATCTTTTAAAATCTGTAGCACTTCCACTTGTTGCGCTAACTGTTCTCCCCAGTCGGAAATGCTTTTCTGCATCTTTTCCTCGATCATTTGATTACTGATAATTGTACGCAGATACGCACTGTAAGCAAAATCGCATTCCAAGTCTCGATCAATTTCAAATGGGACACTTTGTAAGGGTTTCGAAGTCGAAGGTTTCTGTTGTGAAGGCTCTACGGTAGCAGGTTTTGAAGTTGTAGGCTTCTGCGAACTTGTCGATGGTATCGGTTTCTCTTCATTATCGCCCATTTTCAAAACCTCAACTTTCAAATTAAACAATTTGTATTTAATAAGTAAGGTTAGGAAATAAACAAAAGTGGTTGTCAACACAAATTTAGTAGGCTGGTTCTCAAACACGACATTAGACCAGCAGTCGTATAAAGTCTTGCAATTTAGGAATACTACAGACATTTTTTTTACTTTTTCAAAAGGAAATCTTGAGACAATCCAAGTGGAAATTTGGTAAAAGGAAATCTAGTGTGCAAAAATTTGCCATGCGATTTCTCGTCGGTTTGAATAAATAAAGCATTTAAATTAAAAAAAGATAGCTGATTTCTTAAAACAACCTGCAATTTTTTGTATTTCCTTTGTATATATCGAGCATCATGCACCTAGTGATATTTTTTGAAATTAATTGTTAGGTAAATGTCAGTTTTGAAAAATATTCATGTTTAAAATGTTTAGGTTAGTGAAACTTACTAAAGTACAAATTACTGGAAATGTGCAACGATTTAATCAAAGTTTAGAAAATTTAAAAGATGCCACAAATAAATTTGAAGCGAGAATTAAAGGTACAATGGTAGAGAACTGGGTAAAATATTGGAAGACAGTTTTCAGTGATTATTGCGACGTTGCCAGGGATGTTAAAACCAACATTAAAGAAAAACCATTCAAAGCTATTGTTATAATGTCAGGATTAGGTTTTTTAGTTGCCAGTGCTAAATGTAATCCTTCGTTGACTGATTTTAGAGATCAGTACATCAAGTAAGTGCTAATGTTTATCTTCAATGTATTCGGTTAAGCATCGTTGTGTTTTTCGGGGGTTCCTCACAAAGTAGAATTGTACACTTTAACGGGAATGAACAACAACAATTTTGTTTCTTGGTAATTCGTTTACGTATATTATAAAAAAAAGTGGAGCTGCAATACTACCCTGCGGTGCACCCATAGTTATAATTTCGCTTTCTGATTTATATTCCTCTCCATCGCTAATTATGGAAACAATTTGTCTTCTTCCTGCAAAATAAGATTTAATCAACTCTAATGCCATTCCAGTTACTCCATATTCTTCCATTTTTTTAAAAAGTATTTCAGGATTTAGGCTATCGTATGCCTTTGTTAGATCTAAAAACATTCCAAGTGCCAGTTCTCCATTTTCATACGCCTGTAGTACGTTTTTCACGAATTGGAATATTGCCGTTTGTGTGGATTGTCCTTTTTGGTATCCGTGTTGCATTTCCGTGATAATTTTGTTTTCTTTCAGAAATTGTACTATTTGCTTACCCATAGCCAATTCAAAAATTTATATGGGCTTTACTATCGCTATCTTTAATTGATCCGGAAATTTTCCATACCTGATTGAGCCATTCACAATGTAACAAATTGGATCTAGTGCCTCAGTTATGCTGTATTTTATAATACTAGTTGGTATTTTCATCTATCCCACTGCTGTTTTTGTTCTTTAAACCTTGAACAATTTCCAAAATTTCATTTTTGATTACTTTTCGCATTTTTGATTTTTGATTTCTTCACATTCCTTCGCAAAGATCGTTTGCTTCACCTGTTCAATGTTTTGAGACGATGCTTGTATCATATGTTGGTTGATTTTATTTGCAATCACCGATAAATTCCCTTGTATTTGGAAACTTTTATTTTTTTCATTATTTTTAATCGAGTTTACCGTAGTCCACAAGGCTTTATTTTTGTTATCGGAGTTTTCAATTATCTCATCATAAAATTTTAATTAAAGTGAAATATTATCATAATCTTGTTAAGTTAAAAATAATGAAAATCTTACTGTTAAAAAGCAACTAAGTTGATAGTCTGCGACATCTAATATATATTATATGTTTCGAATTTATGAATCTCGTCAGGCAGACCTAGAAAATCAAAATCAACCCGGACAGTATGAACTCAATACAAAATGCCTGACGAGATTCATAAATTCGAAACATATAATATATATTAGATGTCGCAGACTATCAACTTAGTTGCTTTTTAACAGTAAGATTTTCAATATTTTTAACTTAACAAGATTATGATAATATTTCACTTTGATTATAATTTCATTTGTTAATAACTATACATTATATTAAAATTTTAATTTACACTGTGCTAAATACTTGTTATATTCTCGTTTTGCATCATTGTAAATTTTTTTGTAATCACCATTTATCTACAGATTAGTGATTACCATAAGTATATCTAATTTTTTCTTGTGTTCTGCCAATTTTGGGTCATTCATGTTCACTGCGAATTTTGGTTTGCATTTTGTAACATTTTTAAAAGGAAAATTTACATTAAAACATGTTTTGTAGATGTATAGGAAACATTCGAACTGTTCATTGATGTCCTGTTTTTTAATGGAGTAAACTGACTTTCACGATGTTGTTTTTAGACATTCTAGAAACTTTTCCTTATTTTTATTCGAAAAATTTCTTCTCTTGCATGTACCTATTATTTACCTTATTTTTGTCGCTTATGATAATTTTTAATTTCTGTGTGTAATGATCATAAATAAATTTTAAACCGATTTAAAAACTAGAACTCGTTTTGAACAAAAAAGCAGTCAAGGACTTTTACTTTATAAAAATTTTTTAAATATTTTCTATTGGTTCTTCTTTTGGAATCCTAATAAAATAAAACTTCAAATTAGTACACAGAAGTGGTAATCGGGAATTTAGAGAAAATGTTATGAAGTAAGTTGAATACTTGGAGTAAGGTGGAATTGATGGAATAATAGAAATTATGCCAATAAATAAGGGAAATCAATGTACATTTTTTTATCAGTGAGGGATCCGGTGTTTATATAAGTTTTATAAAGTAATGCATTTTTAGGTCGTCTAATCGAATGATATTAGTGCATCCAAATGTACAAAATAAAGAAGCTCTACAACACTTAAGATTTACCGAAATGTGCCATAATCAACTTCAAATTAGAAGATTGAACTTTATTATTGGTAGTATAATATGGCGCGACGATTCAAGCAGTTTAACCAAAACTTATGATGCAAATTGTCCTTATTTAAAAGTACAATATAGTAAATTTAAGGATAGAATTCTTGATATAGGATTTTTCAATCGGTGGTGGATATTAGAAGGTAAAATGATAAACTACGATATAAACTATTAACTATAGTCCGTAGAAACAATAGTAAAATTCTTGTAGAAAAATATACTTTAACTAATTTGTAGAAAAACATAATTTTCAAAACAATTTTTGCAATAAACTTTGAAATCAATCTTTGTGTTTTATTTTAATAGCTAATAACTAATTGTTGGCTGTATTACAGTTTTGCAGTATTACAGTTTATTTCATAAGAAGTTGTACCACTCCTACGCAGTGCTCAAACATTATAAACAAGCTTCTTCACAGGAGTTGTACAACTTCTTGTACAATGAACTGCATAGTGTCATACAGCAATTATATGTGATAATTAGAGTCCAGAATTATATGCACTGGGACTTCGATATCTTGTATGCGGCATATAAATTGTGCTGTATATAATATTTTGTGTTAATGTATAATTTGTTTGCCGCAAACAAGATATCGGGGTCCCAGTGTATATAATTCCGGACTATAGTGATAATAATCAGTTTACTCACGAACAGAACATATTAAATAGAAAAAAAATTAAAATACAGGTTGAATTCAAAAGTTGTTCTTAGGGGCGCATTTTATAATATACTCTTACGTTGTGCTTGCTTGTTAAAATAAAAGGAAAACAATTCCACTAACTATTTTACTAGTCGGGAGCTGTAATAAAATCTGAGTACCAACTTTAATATAGCAGTTCCTACGACGAGTAGTATTTGTCTAAAGGAACCAGTTAGTGAAATTGTTTTTTTTTCAAGAGCTTTTTTAATTTTGTTTGTTTACTATCCATAGAAAGCAACTTTACTTTGGAAAATTTTTTTATTAGTTGAATGTTTCGATAGATTCGTGTAATTAAGGAACTTTTTGTAAGGTACGTCTATGTATTTGTGGCTTCACATATTTATTTCAAATACCATGTTGGAGCTATTTTGTTAGTAAATCGCCCTTGAAAGATTGTAAACATACACACAAGTTTGAAAAAATCACTTATTAAAACTGCTCAATTTTTAATAACAACAAAAGCTAAGTTTGAATGTAGTTGTTTATTTTCAGTGATCGTCCATACGCACGTACAGTTTTCTCTGGTAGCATCGTTTTTTAAACATTGGAAAATCGAGCAAACTTTTTAAATGGAAAGTATTTCGCATTAAATTTGATTCCTTGGTGCAAGTTGTTGTCATTAAGAGAAATGTTGTGACAAGTACGAAAAAACAGACAAACTCTGTAAAGGTAATAATGTTTTTAAAGGTTTACTGTTTCTACATTCCTTATGTGTTGTTACAGCTATTTGTAGACTTAAAGGATGGGATTTTCGGAAATATCATGTTTTCATGTTTTCCCACAAATTTTTCCCATGTCCTAGCATAGCAACATAGTAGTAATCTATGCTAATTACAACATTCTTGTTACTGAAGAATCATGGATACGGACAGATTTATTTTTTAGATTTTTATTGTTGATAAAGACAAATCATCAACTCGAGGGGGACTGCCAACTTTACGTACCCTCCGAAGCAGTAATAGTGACTTTACAACACCACTGGGGTTGCTGTTGATAAAAACACAGGTTACTGACCTAAAGAAATGAAGAATAAGATGCAAAATTCGTTAACAACTACATACTTTTGAGCATTACAAAAGCTTTCAAGGTAACGGATTATAGATCAAGAACCGTATAGGAGATAAAAAGGTTTGTAACATTTCATTCTTGACTATTTGTAATTTGCGTGCATTTTATGTTTACATTTTGACGACAACAATAACTCAAGCAAGTAAGATTAATTCGGTTATATGCTATAGCAGGCTTGTGCGAACCTTTGTTAAAATCAATTTGTACAATAATGTGAAATGTTGTATTTTAATTTCTATTTGTATATATTGACTTTTATTTACAATAGAATACAATTATTTTATTTATTAAATAATTGCCAGCACATTTTGATAAAATTTTTGTGGTACACCACTGGGAAAACTACTTCCGATATATATTGTTAGATGCCGCTATATGTTGTTTAGTTTTGTTTAGATTTTTAAAAATGACGTCTCGCTTGTGTCAGTACATTAACAACTTCCTTGTTTTTTCTTTTTAAAACTAATACTAAATAAATTATGAACTTTTGTAAATTATTACTGATTTTAAATTTTCAATTTGTTCTAGTCTTCGTAATATATCGGGTTATGTGTTAGAGTGAACAGTGTGGAGAATTTGGATAAAAGACAATTTGAAAGTTTACCGAGACAAAAAAATGAAATTAGCAGTACTGCATTTGAAAATGAAAGGTATTTGCAATTTGAATTATATTTGGTTGTTGTTCTGACTGGAAGAAGTTGCTAAGTTTAAAATTATTTATTTTAAATAAAACTATAAATCATACGTTAAATGATTCATTTCGTCCATTGTTATTTCAAGATATGTATATATTTTTTTGGGATTTGGATAAAATATTTAAAGCAAATGCTATGTCACTGATAAGATAACTTATATAAAGGTAGGCACACATTGCGGTTTGTTTTGTTCGACAGATTTGTTCAGCGAACAAGTCTGTTCGAACAAGAACGCCAACTGTAAGTTGGATACAGACTGCAGTCTTGTTCAACAGTGTAATCGGTGTTTCTTTATGAAACCCTTACATTTACGTGCAGTGGCGGCGGCATTAGCCATAAAATCAAAAACAAAACAAAAAAGAACAAAGTGGACAAAAGACTGGCTTTTTTAATTATTTTTTCTATTTTATACTACGCTACTAATAAAATCGTCGTTTTTAAAAAACTTTTACCCTACACACTTCGGACTTATTGCAATTTACAAGTTCGTCAAACAAATCAGGCTGAATTTGACTATCTCCGTCAGACTTGTTGTCGAGCAAGAACGACAGACTTCCTGCCACACCTTTCAGACTTGTTCGTCGAACAAAACCGCAATGTGTGCCTACCTGAAGGTATACAAGATATCCAAAGATTTTCCATCTAATTTACACGCATTATGTAAATAAGAGGACGGTTACGGGTTGATGCTTAAGTGCGTTGACTACTAAGCAGAGAACCCTGGTTGTATGTATGTAAATAAAAATAAATCGTACATTTGCTGTAAAATTAGTTTTAAGCCAAGTGATGTAAAAATACCAAAACTTTAAATTAGTGACTTCTGCTAAGGTCAACGACGATTTGTGTCACAGCTTTATTTTACGTGTCGCTAATTTCTAGTCGATAAAGGTAAACTTTGATCAAGAGTTTAACTAAATGAGTAATTAATGTTAAGACCCTTCTTCAGACAAAACTTGGTTTTATTTTGTACCCCGGGAAGTTAGAAAACATCGATTAAAATTAAAACTTTTAAAAATTGAAACATTGATCGATGTAACAAACTGAATTTTTATTTGTACTTCATTTGCTGATAGGTCTGCTCTAGTGTTCCCTGGAATGTTCAATGTCTTGAAACCCACAAAAATATTAGATTAATGTTGTGGTGTTTACTTGCTTTTCTAGCCTTATTATATTATATAGTTTGAATGATTAGGATGCTGACATCATTGATTGCTCTAGAAATGTTAAGGCTGAGCGTAAGTCAGTAGCTGCTATCACTGCCTCTGTAGATCTATTTTTGTTTATAATTTTTGCTGCTTTGAGAATCGCGTTTGCTTCTGCAATGTAGTTCAAGTTGACGTTGATTAATTTAAATTTGTATATTCTGTTACATGTTATTACTACCGTAGCGCTTGAGGTTTTGGTGTTTGATCTGTCAGTAAAATGAAATTCACTTTGCTTGTAATAATTTTTAGTTCCAGAAAGTGTTTGTTGTAATATTGTGTGTTGTGTTTATCAGAGGTTTCTTTTTTCTTTTTAATTTGTGTTAGTTCAAAGTTGTTCCATGGAGCTTTCGTGTAGTTTGAAGGTTTTATTGTTTTTATTAGGTCGATATTATTTGCAGTAGGAATTTGTTGCACGAGTAGAGATGAAGTTAGTTTATCTTGTACATTCGATCCGGATTAAAATTTATAGTCTCTTTGAAAGTAAGATTTTTCAAACATTTCTTTAATGTTTCATAATTTTATTAAACAACTTACAAATATTACAACAATTGTTGCATTAAACGGTTTTTACAAGTCTAAGGTATAAATTTGGTTTAATTTTTATTTTGTAAATTTCGATTCGTCGAAATTTCTTTCTATTTAACAAAATAATAATTTGCTTTCCTTTAATTAAATAAATACGTCAAATGAAATAAAGTTGTCATCTTTCGTCATGAGTTTATTTCACAGATTTCAATCAAATTCATAAGTCCAATTCCCCATTTTAATCGACTTGAAACTAACGTTTCAAACATATTGAAATTTCAATTTGAGCCTTTTTTATTGAGGATTGAACTACCTTTTTAATCACTTGTAATTTCAATCCAGATCGAACGTACGAAATAAACTAACTCACTGTTTTAGGACATTTTAGGTGTTAAATCGGTGTTTACTTTTGAAGCATATTTTAGCATTAGCTCTTACCTTTTCTTATTTATTGGTATCATGCCAGCTACACATAACTTAAAACTGAAAATTGTATAAATTTTGTCATGGGGAAAATCAGAAAATTTAAGATGACGTTGTTTAGTTTTAGCGTTAATTAGTTAGTGTATATTTTTTCCTGAAGATAACAAGTTTTGTTTAATGGACAAAATTCATTTTGGTTGTTCCAGTTTTGTAGAGAATTTAAGCAGTTCTGTAAAGTGATTTTTGCAACTTTTGGGTTACTCATTTTACTTAAGTAAATAGCAAGGTAATTTAAGAATAAGCATAAATTTATTGGGGTAGGTATGTGTTTGCCTATAGCATTGATTTCAATATTAAATAATAAGCAGCCGAGGACAGATCTTTGTATCATTGACGTCTTTGAATTTATTTGATGTTTTATTATTTATGTGGAATCGGAAGGTGCTATTTTTTAAGAGAGATACAACAAATTTTGGTAGGTTTTCTAGTAGACCCCACCGATGTAATACGTGCAGTACTTTATATTCCCATACCCACATCAAATGCTTTTTCTATGTTAAAGAATATTAGCGAAGATTAGAATAAGAAGATTAGCGAATTCTTGGTTTCTGGATTTAGACATACACGTTTTTTAAACCTGCATTGTCTGGGGCAAGCAAACAGTTAGATTCAAATCAAAATTTATTTCTATTTTATTTTTGTATTTGTGGTTTAGAAATTGATACTTTTTCAAAAATAAATTCCCGTTGCATTGGCAATGTCTTGTCAGGTAGTTAACATTGTCGTGTCTAGGAAGTTTCTTTGATTTGAAATATTTTGCCGAAGTTACTGGTGGGGTTGACGTTTTTATTGTGGTTAGAAATTGATGCCAAGACACTTTCTTTTGTGCTTGGATGGATAAGTTCTGCTGTAGTTTTTGCCTTTTTATAATTTATTTGAGCTTTAGTGTAAAGAGATTAGGTTTTCTATTGTCTTGCTTTGACATGTTTTTGTGGATGTTTTGAGATTTGGTTTTCATACTATATTATAAGTATGTTTCCAAATTTTGGAATGCAATTTTTGGAAGCTTTGTTTAATATGTTGTACATTTTGGAATGTTCATCAAGTTTTCTTCAGTTTGTATGAGTAGCTGTTCTACAGTCTCTATGTATTGATCTCAATTTGCTTTATTAATTTGCCATGTAACTGTTAGCATTGTTAAAGATAATGATCGATTGAAGGATATATCTATATAATTGGATAGTGATTGCTGTTACACAGGTCATCGTGCACCTTCCAATTTACAGTAACGGTCATGAAAACTGTATCAGATTAAAAAAATGTCGTCACTCTCTGCCGCAATACCTCCAATCACCAGCACACCAAATTTTGTCCGGAGATACGATGACATAATGTTCATTTTTGTTTTCTATTGTGGTAGCCTTAACAAAGATATCGGTAGCCCTGGCAAAGATATCTATATGTATCACCCCCTACCCTAAATCTACCTATAAAAGTTTATTTAACAAAATCCAAAATGAAAAAAAATTTTTATTTTTGTACGCCACTGAATTTTTTCCAAAATTTTTATATACGTCACATAATACCGTAAGAAGTCACAAATAAAATTTCTCCAAGATTGGTACAACAAATTTTTTCGGTCATCTAGCGGATTTTTCGAAAATAAATTTTTGTAAATTACTGACTGTCGATTTACTGATTCTGAAAACATTTGCGAAAAAATTTAACAAACAGCCTAAACTTGGTCGCTACCTAGTGGCAGAACCTTTTACTTATAAAGTAACGTTCCGTCAGTCCGTACGACGATATTATAAAATATTTCCCACCGAACCACCTATTTTTGTATTCTAAAATTAATTGTTACAAGCCCTAAACTCAATTCTTATGCTGCACTCGGTATACAAATCAACATTAACCTAATTTTGACACATATGTCACAAAATTATGACGTTTATTAAAATTTTGAATATATTGTTTTATTTTTGCCAGCCATCTGACAAATTCTCACAAAAAATATATAAATTAAGATTTCAGTTAATATTTTCTATAATTTTTCTGACCTACCCCGCCCTGTTACAATTGGCTCGGTTTGTTTTCTCACCAATACTTATACTTTCAAAGCTCCATCGACACACCAAATTTTAGCTGAATCGGTTAAACATTTCCGGAGATACGACGACATTTTCATTTTTTTAAATTTATTTTATTGTGGTGGCCCTGGTGAAGATTTCTCTGGCAAAACCTTATTTTCACCATTCCAGCCCACGAGGCATACGTCCAATAAGTTTGATTGCAATCGACGCAGAAATGCCGGAGAAAATCGATCGACAAAAACTTTTTTCATGTTTTTGCCAAAAAAGTTAATTTTATTTTTTTCATGTTGCATTACTGATTTCTATCGAAGGATTACATATGCTCTCATATCCATTAGGATCAATGTACCTACGTACCAAATTTGGGTAAGATCCCTTCAGCATTTCTTGAGTTATTCACTCTTAAAGTTTCAACTTTGACAACTTGTGATTTTTGACAGACGACAGATAGAAGATTAATTTTACCTATTCTGGATAAAGCCTTTTAAGGCCTTTAAAATAACATATCGCAAGACAAAATATTTTTAAAAATCCCGTATTATTTTCTTGTGGTGGCACTCCTGATTGATAGATCGCGACGAAAACCTTATTTTCACCTTTCCACCGTGAACCCTACCACCATACCAAATTTGGTCGTAATTGGTTGGATGGCTCGGAAGCAAATCGATCGACAAAATTTGACGACCGACAGACAGACAGACCGACACAGAAATTTTTATTTTACTTTTTGCAGATCTTTACGTTTCTGAACACGGTGATCTCGAAAATGCAAAAAAAAAAAGTTGAAATTTTTTTTCGATTACCATACCTCCAATTTTTTTTTAAAATTGATTGGAGGTAAAAATTTAACAATGTAACATTTACAAGTATAATTTCAAGAAATATGAATTAGTAACAACATACATATAATATCATTCTTATTAGTAGTTAGATTTTTGAAGTAGTCAGTCAATTTGGGATCTTTTAAAAATATTTTGTAAATCAAGGCAAAATATAATCAAT
Organism: Cantharis rufa; assembly: GCA_947369205.1. Taxonomy (NCBI): domain Eukaryota; kingdom Metazoa; phylum Arthropoda; class Insecta; order Coleoptera; family Cantharidae; genus Cantharis; species Cantharis rufa. Next base: position 5,337,474 of record OX376309.1, on the reverse strand, counting down.
TAATTGATCAGAAAAACATTTAAATTAGAATGTTTTCATCGGAAAACTAGGAATGTCTACACGTGTAATTGCAACTAAAGTTGGCTGCAACCAATCGACTAGAGCACGTTTTTAAAAAAAATTTTGATAAACCAACACCACAGATTGCAAGAAAGGTAGTGGCCTCTAAAGAACGGCTACTGCACAGCAAGACAGACTTCTGGAGCGAATTAGATTAAAGGGTTGATTTAAAACTGCATTAGACATGAGCATGGACTTAGAAGGAGTCTTCTTCTAAGTCCATGGACATGAGACAAGAGTTTGACAGCACAAGTGGAGTAAACCTTGAATGTTGAAACAACAAGAAGAAGACTTTGTGATGCCGGATTAAGTGCTAGAATTCCTGCAAAAAAAAACGCATTTAACGTTAGAGTGGCCAAAAGTTCATAAAAATTGAACCGAAAATAATTGGAAACAAGTCAACTTTTCAAATGAAAGCAAATTCAATCGGAGCTCTGATGGTATTTATTACATAAGGTGAAGAGCTGGTGAACGATATAAGGACGAATGCCTTCAAAGAACAGTGAGGGAAACAAGTTGAAAGAAGCTCTCAAAATACATGTTGGAAGAACTTGCAAACGAAATCATTCAAAATTAGTTTTATTCATGCCGTTACGAGTTTCTAAGGCCATCAAGGCAAAAAGAGGAACTACAAAATATTAAAATATTTTTTTATAGTTTAGTGATGTATATCCTAAGTATTATATTTATTTTATTGTAATAAGATGAGTTATTCAAAGTTATTCGTAATTCTCTTATATAGAAAATTACTTTTTTTTTATCCACGGGATAAGAGGATTATCGAATATACCATTTTAGAGCTTATTAACAGTTCTTAATTGTCATAAATTTGTTGGAACCATAAATATTTGTTAAACTACAGTATTAAATTTTTGTTTTATTTTTTATTCGCTATTTAATTAATAATAAATTAGCTTGTTTTAACTAAAAACTGATAATTAAATAAATATACTTAAGATTTACTCTATGCATTGATAATGTTTTGTATAGATGAAAATTTAATTCTAAAAAGTACCAAAAGTTTATCTTTGCATTGAAACTGCATTTATCCTGACATATCCTGTATTTTTCGCGAATAAGGAAAAATTTACCAACTCTCTGAAATTCCATTGGTTTTAGTTTTACATTCTAAAGTAGCAATGTATGGCCCTCGGAAATATATTTTAACAGCCTCATCGGCTGTTTACACAACAAGTGTAAAACATATACGTAGATAAAACTGCAAAAATTGCTACCACCCGCCTGTCTGTCGTGTCAGGAGAAGCGTGGGTGAAGTGCTACGACAGTCGTTCGTTTTCCAAACGCGACCCACACGCAATGGTCACTAACAAGGGCAGGCTCAAACGTATGAAATTTTGTTTTGCTTTATACTTATACTATTTGGAATTCTGGCCCCCCGTAAAATATTTTAGGTTTTTTTGGCCCTTAATGAAAAAAGTTTGCCCAACTCGGGTTTAAAGTTTAAGTTCAACTTTATGGAACGTGCCCTTATTTAGGGCGAAACAACGTTTGCTGAGTCAGCTAGTTTTGAATAATTCTTAATTTAAAAAAAATTAAAAAATAATTCCCGATGCAGTTTTCATGATCGTCACTGTAGTTTGGTGGCCAAGTTTAGACTGCTTACTGTGAGGTCTACTACTGATAAGGTTTACGAGCCAATTTCTAGATGCATATAAGAGTTGTCATTTAGTAGGATAATTCAGTGGCATATTGTAGAAAGTTTGCTATTGCTTTTTGGTTATATGTGTCGTTGTCTCATGTTGAACTATGAGTATTGAAGTCCTGACTTTTGATGGAAAATTTGTAGTACATAAGTTGCAAAGATGATTTTATTTTGTCAGCGAAAGACATTTTGTGTTTTGTTGGATATTTGTTATTCATAGGTAGTTTTGCTTCTATTTTGTTTGTTGGTGTTGCAGTTTGTAATAAATGTTATTGACATTTGCTTTTTTTTTATATAACAGCCACCTACACCGAAGGTTGCGACCTTAGGGAGGTGGATTTTATATAAGGGTAGCTAGGTGTTGGGAAAATTAGCCTGTAGATTTCAGATTATTGCATATAAATATCTTAATTTAGCGAATTTGTACGGAATTGTAATTTTAAGTTTCCATTTCGTGTTATCGAGAAACATCTCGTGGCATTTTCTGTAGTGGAGTAAACGTTAGTTTTACAGTAGTCGTCTCAATTTATTTGTAAAAACAAATTATTAAATGTAAAGTTGTCGTGGGAACTGCAAACGTAAAAATGCGCCGAAGACCAGAGACATTTTTGGTGGAATATTTTTAAATTTTGTTTTGGGAAGTTAGTTCTCATTGAAAACTCAAGAAGAGGTGCTGTTTTGTTCTCGTACTCGCTAACTACGGGTGGAACATTAAAATTCAAAACAGAAGTTTAATTTTATGTACCTAGAAAATCACTAACTACGATTAATATGTCAAAACTACCCTTCACCAACATTTGTAAATTGCAAGTTTTGTGCAACCGATATAACTGATGAAAAACAGTTAAAATATTCGTTATTTAAAAGTGCATTAAATGTCGACATCCTCACTTTGTGGTAATTTGAATTACTTAGTATTTGGGGTAAATTATAATTTTATTGTCTCACAATTATATGATTAATGTAACCTGTATTTATCATTGACAAATTACTAAAACAATCATCTAATTCTACTTTATTATTGTATTATGTAATACACTACATGTTTCGGGTTATATTTCCATTATCAAGTCAATAAAGGACTGTATTTTGTTTAGTTCGTTATTATTAAATGATAAACAATGTTACATTAAATTTATTTTGTGTAATCCTTGTTTTCATTTGTTTTTCATCGTTAATCAAGCTTTCGGTTCCGTATCCTATTGTTTATTTTCGTCTATTAGGCAATCGGGCAAGAGATTTCATTCGCAACATAACATAACATACTCAATATAAAATGATCAGGATTGACTAGATTAAATGGGGGTTTAGTTTTGGTGTTTATCTTCAATTGATTTGTTTCGTTCTCCCTTAGCACATCAAACTGTCCGGAAAGATTTGTAGCAGTATCGGTTAATTATTGATGCACTCGTTCTTTAAAATTGTTGCACATAAAATTTGAGTTGCAAAAAGTAATGTAGACGAATTCTCATACGTTTGTACTTTTCAGGGTTTATTCCCATTCAAAATACAACTCGCGGAAACTGGACTTACCTATCTAGAAAAAGACGAGGTCTAATGGAAATTACTGAGTAAATTATCAGATATGATTGCAAAATTTGGTAACACCTGTTCGATCGGTTTGAAGCTTTTGTAACAATTTGCAGAACATTGGCTGGATACGAAATGCAACGGTTTGTGACATGTAATAGTTGGTGTCTATAAATTAATAGTCATTTGTAATTTGCATGCATTTAAAGTTTTCAGTATTTCTATAAATCTATTTAATTCGTCAAAATGTTGAAACTTGAAACGGACTATACAGGTTTCTACATGCGCGACTTGCAACTAACAAGACAACTAGAAATTCGGGTGAGTAAATGGCTAGGTTTCGTATATTTCTCTTAAAATTTTAAGTGACGTTTCATTCGTGAATGACAGTTTGTTAACAATCCACTTTGTGTTTTAAAGTTAATTCATTATGAATTATGAGAAATCTTTTCTAATTTGTGGTTTTAAATTCATTCTAGACTTCTTGAGAAATCGAATAATTACAGTTCAGATGATTTGTAGGAGAACAACAAAATTGGAAAGTTTAACGAAATGAAGATCATTCCATCTGAGTTGCTGTGTTTGAAAACGAAAGGTTAGTTTTTATAAATACACTATTATGACAGGGTGACATTAATTTGAGCACATATTCCATTAATTTGATTGAAACTACCCAATTTCCAATGGAGTTGACATTCATAATACAGATATGTCTACATACTCATAAATCGAGTAAAGCAAAAGTTTGCATCGCAAATTGCATATGCTCTTCATACAAATGGAGCTCGCATAAGTTGTCACCAAACAAATTTACATTGATAATGATTTTTTTATTGATTTTAAATGTTTTAGATTTCGTACCAAATCAAACAGTGCAGTGCAAAAAGTTCCTAGGAGAAATAATCATTGGGAAATTTATCGAAGTGAAGTTGAATTAATGGATTTGCTGTGTTTGAAAATGAACGGTCAGTATTACATTTTTGGTAATTTTGTAATGGAAGGCTTATATGAATGCCTGCAAATAAGATTTTATTTTGATTACTCGCACAAAACTTCACTGGGCATAATAAAGTCGTAAATATAGGAAATTAATAAATTATTGTTCTAAATGTCTGTATGGCTGTATCGTTAAAAGGGCTGACTTTCATTTTATGCCTTTGATCGGTAAAAATACAACATTAGCTTTTTTACTGATAACAAAAGTTATATAAATAACGACCAAAAATAATAAAATTTAAAAATGTAAAATTAGCTCTTTTAACAATGAGCCACAAAATTAAACAATAAAATAAACAAACTGCATGAGCAGCTGAAGCTTGAATTGGTTTTTTTCCAAGCAAATTTGTGGTCGACATTATTAGCTGCTTGTATTTGATTTTTACTGTGAAGGGGGTTCGAATATATGCCAATTCTCGTTAGTGCGGTAGAATATTTTTGCAATCAAATTGAATTTTTTATTTTAAGTCGGAGATTGGAAAATTTAATAAAAATTATTTGCATTGGTGTTATTTAATGAAAATAAAAAGGCTAACTTAATGATTGTTTGTATGGGGCTATTTTTATGCTCGGTGTGTTTTTATGATAAAGCGGAACAAACCCATACTAGCAGGTACGTTAGACGATGTAAACACAAGAACTGAAGCTGAAGTTTGGTAGCGTGACAAAATGATCAGAATCGACTTGTTTTCGTCAGGGTTGCAATGCTCTATTAGTTTTGATCTTGTGACTTTTGAACTTACCTGCAATTAGTTTATTTGGTTCTACTTTAGCATCGAATGTGGCATGTAAATTGTTTATGATAGTATGGCTATCACTGCTTTGGTTAATTATTATTGATGCGATTGTTCTTTACAATAAATTATTTTTCCGTATAAATTATTTGAATTTCAAATAATGTTAGTGGATGTATTCTCATATATTTTTTAAATTTCAGAAATCTGATGGACTTGGGGTAAATGTACTCTCCTATGTAGAAAAAGAAAAGATGTAGTGGAAATTACTTGGTAAATTATCGGACAAGATCGCAAAATTTGATAAAACCTGTTAGATCTCTTTGGAACTCGGATAAATATTTACGGACCATTAACTCGTAAGAAAATATTTAAGGTTCGTCACATTTAATATTTATTATTCTATTATGCCTTGAAAGTTGTCACTTGCAAGTTACTTGTCTTTTGACATGTAACGTTACTAATTTAAACTTTGTTTACATCTAGCAGCAGCCATCTAACGTCGTAAGTGTCAAGGACTATATAGATTTCTACATGTCAACCAACAAGAAGAAAACTAAAAAAGATGACGAACCAGGCTTCGAGCAATTTTAGTTAGATGGCGCCGATGTCATTTTGAAGTTGACGTTATGTTCGTAAATGACAGTTTGTAAGCAATACATTGGCTTTTGTGTTTAAAGTTAATTCGTTATGAACTTTTTTAATTCAATTTAGGCTTCCTAAGAAATTTAATGGTGCAGTGTTGGAAAACAACAATCGGAAAGTTTATCAAAATGAAGGTCCATCGATTAAGTTTGCTACATTTGAAAATGAAAGGTTAGTTTTATTTCTACAACTTTATGCGAGAATGACATTAATTCTATTAAAATTTACAACAGAGTTAACTTATAATATGTGTAGTCGTGTCATAAGTTTTGTCACATTTAAGCAGCTCTAGTTTTAAATACTACTTACGGAATTGAGTGGTCGTTAATGGGTGGCTTTAAGAAACGAAATCTTCATAACTTGGACAAAACAATAATTTTAATTTCCATTTGACATTTGTTAAATATGTTTCAACAGTACTATGTTTATCGCCTGTAAAAAGAATATTTTTATGGTCATCGTTAGCTTGTCTCGAACATATTCAGCGTCTATGATGGTTTTGTGGGATGTCTTACGAAGGGGAGGCACAGTTAAATTTTCGTGAAAAAGGTGTTAAAACATCGTCCTCCGTCTACCAACCAATGCTAGATGAGATAGTAGAACTTGTCAATAACAACCTGTGTTCGGTGGCAAGTCTTGGATTTTCCAACAAGATTTGGCACAAAGAGAATTCTGGTCTAATTATTGTGTTATAAATTGTGGCTTGTACTCGAAGATATCCTATGCAGTAAGCACCATAAAAATATCGATAAATAAGTAATTAAAATTCTTAAAATGAATTTTTAATTATTAATAAAATATTTATTTGGTGACAATGCTTTAATACCTGCTAGTTATGCTTACATTCATTTCTAGATTGTAAAGATGACAACAATTATCACCAACAAATCGATAAATTATGTCTTAATTTCAAATTTGCAATCTAATAACCTATTTTCTAGTGAAAATTACAATTGAAGACAATACAGTTTTTTCATACAAACTCTTGTAAATAAACTAATTAATCATAAATCGATAATTGTGTGGAACATAAATATGTTCGTTATTATTAGTTAATCAGATACTACTTATAGTGGTGGTGTAAATCGTTTACCCATTTTAGTTAATAATTTATAATAAACAAAATTGTATAAGTTCTAATAAAGCGCAAAGTATTTTAATAATACAAAAGGAAAGAAATCTCTATATATTTTTTATTTTACAGAATTTAGAAGACAAACCATATGAAAACTACGAGAGACCCGAGAAGGATGAACTTTTCTCTGTAGAAAAAATCGTGATGTGGAGTTAATTCCCAATGGGGATGTACAAAATTTGATAACAGCAGTTGGATTTGTTTCCTTTTACTAAGGGTTTATGGAACAACAGATTTTCTATTGTTACTAGTTGTTGGTAGTAATGACGGATGGAAAACTGACGATTTCTTATGAAGTGAAGATGGAAGATCTGTTGTTACCTTGTTACTAGCAACAACAGGTATGTGATATTTTATATTTGACATGTACAAGGTAAAGCGGCATTCTCATCCACTTATCGCTACTTAATTTATATGTCAATTAATAAAAATAATGAAATTTCTTTTCCAAAACCTTCTTTTTACTGATATATATTTGACGTAAATAATTTAATAACATATTATATAAAAAACCAAGTTTTAATGAGGAAAATTTCATTTTTTTTTATTGTTTTTATAAATATATAAATTCTTAACTTGTGGAATATAATCAAGTTATAACTTTAATATAATAAGTTAATTCAACAATAATAAAAATCAATTATCGTTGATGATAGCGAGAACTTTTGTGTAAAAGCTCAAATATCTAATCGATATTATGGACTTTGAATTAACTTTTTATATTAATGTTTTAATTTGATTATTGTTTTATTATTTTACTTGGCGTTAATTGAATGAGAATGATGTTTTAATGTTGTTTTTAAATTGCATTTCGTTGCAAGGTTTGATTTTCGATTTTTGTTGATATTTTTATCTGTCAAAGCGGAGAAATCTGCATACATGGTTTGTCGCTTAAGATTAGTTTGGAAATTTATCATTAGAAGGCGCCACATGTATATAGATTTCTGTTTTACCCGTAAATTTTAAAATTGACATGTCAAAATGAAATGAAAGAAAGTAGTTTGTTTTTGGTTGTATGGTGATTAATATTTTACGAACTTGTGAGAATATATCACTAATTTTAAATTTCTTCTAGTATTTATAACAAAGCAAATGGTGCATTGTAGAACGGAAAACACGTGGACAATGTTGGAAAGTTAAAAGTTTAAAAATTGGATTGTTACATATTCCACGACAACGGCTAGATTGGTACGGAATACCGTCAGGGTGGGACAACAACTCGATACGAATTAAAAGGTAGGTGTAGTTTAATTTTTTGTATCGACAGATAGCTACTTTTTTCTATTTAAATTCTTTGAAATTTTAATTGAATTTAACAATATCGAACGAACAAAATGTAAATGGAAATAACAACATTAAACCTCATTGGTTAGAAACAAATAAAAATTGAATCCGAATTAACAATAGTCAATATTATGTCACATGTCATAAATGTGCAAAAAAGCGTGCAGCTTGTTTTGGAGGCTTTCAAATTAAATTTACACTTTACTATCGCTTTTCCAGAAATTCTTACCAATTTTAATTTGTTCTAGATTTCGTAGCAAATGGAATAGCGCAGTCCAGAAAGATTATTGGAGGAATAACCATTGGAGAAATTATCAAAGTGAAGTTCAGTCGATGGGTTTGAAAGTGAAAGGTGAGTTTTATTTGTACAATATTCTCCCAGGTTGATATTAATTCGCGCACGAACCTCATTAACTCATTTATTCAGTTGCCGGTATTTTTTTTTTAGGTATTGTTAAAAGGGCTAAGGTCACTTCTTATACTTCACATTAGATATTGGCCTACGGGATATCAATTCTACTAATGCCAATAACAGACAAGATGTTATTGCTAGTGGCATTTTTACCAATAACGAGAGTTCTTCAAAGAAGTGCAACTCTCAAATATAATAAATACCTGAAATGCGACTTTGGCCCTTTTAAGAATAAACCGCAGATCATTTAGATTGTTGTAGGAACGTTTCATATCAAGTGGTGCAATTCGGTCGCTCACCCATTTTAAAATGAATTGATTTTTTTTATTATCTTTTGTTTTCACATGATTGCCATATTTGTTTGGCAAGGTGCAGCGTTTCTAGTATTTCAAACGGTTTACAGTAACCGACAATTCTCATCTTCTACTTAACTTATCGAAGTGAGATTAAAATAAATTTGTTTACTAAGAAATGTACTACAAAATTGATCCTTATCCATTTTCGCCTACAAGTTATCCTAATGGGCGAAAATTCATTGTACTTGTTATTTCTTTTTCTAACAACGCGTCATATTTATGGGCTAGTTTTTGAAGGAAGTTAATATTTTTTTTACAAAGAGATTGGACCTCCTATTGGTATACCAAATTAATATCATCTGTGAGATTTATACCCTTTTTTTTTCTAAAACTACTTCAGGTTTGTAAATTCCACAAAATGGCACTTTTTAATGCAGAGGACCCTATAAAAATTACATTTTTAAAATTTTGTCCCATAATAATAATAATAGTAGTATATTATCAGCTAAAATTTTAGATTTTTATCTGGTACCCCATCACATCTGTTTAGCATTGACAAGTGTCATTTTATTAAAATTCCGAACTTGGAGAAATTAAAAAAAGAGATGTAAATCTTCGAGTTGATATTTAGTATACCAATACAACTAGATTCAATTACTGTATTTAAAAAATTAACGTTTGGACACTTTCCCCCTTCCTGTAAAATCTTTCCCATAAATATGCTATACTTTCTTACAAGAAGAAGTAAACTTTCATCCTTTAAGATTGCATTTAGTCGAAAATGTGCAAAGAGAAGTCTTGTAGCCCACTCCTTTTTAAACACTACTGCGTTTAGCCCCACGTTGTAAGAAAAAAACTCGGGGCTAAGATATTTTAATTTCCACAACCGCTTCAAAATGTAATAATGTGCTGCACCTTGTCAGATAATTATGGCAACCACGTGCAAACAAATGACAGTAAAATTTAAATATAGGAAATTTTTAACTACCGATGTGTTACACTAGTTATACTACTCAAAACAAGCATTTTGTTGGTAGACGCCCATATTTGCAGCGTCACTGGATTGTTCTGGTACGTTAACAAATGCAGCACTTGAATGTTTAGTTACGAATTTAATTTATTTATAAATTATAATATATAAATAAATTTTATCTACGACCACTATATTAGGAATGATTAATATGTCCGTTTTCCGTGAATTGGAGGCCTTTTAATAATAATTAACGAATATTAAAATTTCTTTTTGTGTGGTAAATTATGTTGTAGTTTATAATAATAATAAAAAAATAATATATAATGTTTGAGATTTTAATTTTATTATCAATAAAAATTAGATATTATCAATTTTTATATAATTAGTACATAAAACTGCGTTAAAACATGTAGAAATAATGTATTTCTTATGGAGAATCGTCAACTGCTATGATCCAGTGACGTCATGCTCAGAGATGGACGAATTTGAGAACAAATAGTATCGTATCTTGTAAAGTTATAGTATCATGGCCAAGACTCTTGGACCAATTTGTTATATTAAGATTGTTAAGAAGGAAATCAAAGTATAGGAGAAGTTTTTGAAATTTTTACAGTATATTACTAGCTTAATGAAGAAAATTATTAGTTGTTGATCTTGTTTTTAGTTATCGAGATAAAAAATGTCAGAGTAACTTTTGTTCACATTGATTTAATGAGACAATTAATCTTGACAATCAGAAATGTCAGCATTACCAAAAATCACCAAAATATTTAAGAAAATCTCGGTCGACCAAACTTCAAAAGTCATGTTTTTAGTTTCTGAGAAAATTAAATTATTGTTCTAAAAATTACTACAATAGCTATCAAGCTGTAGTTTTTTATGTAGATTTAGCTAAAATCTTAATAAATCAATGTGAACGATATGTTACTTTGAAAGTTTTTATCTCAATAACTAAAATCAAGATTTTGTTAAAGTTTTGCCAGAATTTTCTTCATTATGCAAATATTAATACTGGAAAGATTTTAAAAACTTCTCATATACTTTGAATTCCGTCTTAACAACCTTAAAGTTTTAATTTGATTAGTTAAATTAACAATATTGAGCGTTATTGGATCAGAATGACGCTTTACGGTAGTTTTTAAATTGCATGTGGTTAAAATGTTCTCAAGTTTTATTTTTTGATTTTTGTTGATTAAAATTTCAAGAAAAACAATAGATATCTACATAAACAATTATGTGCCAAAACGAAGAAATCTGCATAAATGGTTTGTCGCCTGACTGCAGTGTAGTAATTAAATTTATTCTTAGAGGGCGCCACATTTTGTACAGTTTTCTGTTTTACTTTTATTTTTTAAAAACGACATGTCAAATGACAAGTACGGAAAGCACTTTCGTTTTGATTGTTTGTATGTTCAAATTTTATGAACTTTTGAGAATATATTATTTACTAATAAGATTTTTAATTTCTTTTAGTATGTATAACGAAGCAAATAGTGCAAATAGAACGGAAAAGATGTGGACAACGTTATTTACAAATATAAGATGTAGAATCAATTATTCGGGATGGCAGTTTCACGGATACAAATAGTCTTGATGATCGCCAACCTCCTGATAGGAGACGGCACGGTTATGTGTGTGCGACACCCAAAACTTGGAAGTTTAAAAAATTGGTTGTTACATATTTCACAACAACTGTTTGATTTGTTTTGAATACCCTCACGATGGAGCTATAACTGGATACGAATTAAAAGGTACGTTTAGTTTAATTTTTTGTGTCAACAGATAGCTATTTGTTTGAATTTGAAATATTCGAAATTATAATTGAAATTCCATGCTTTGTTGTTGACAGCACCTGCATAAATATTCCTATATAGCAGTTTAATATTTTAACAGTTCAGTCATTAACGGCGGCTGTCAAATAAACATACGGAAATACATTGAATTGTGAAACCGACGACATTAAACCTCGTTTAATAATAAAAAAATGTGTACGAGTAAACAATACTGAATATCATATCAAATCGCTAGAGTATGCAACTTATTTTGGATGTTTTTAAGTTAAATTTATAATGATTTTTTCAGAAATTCTTACTGATTTTAGATTTTAATTTGTTCTAGATATCATAGCAAATCGAATAGTGCAGTACGGAAAGAGTATAGGAAGAATAACCATTGGAAAAACTATCAAGGTGAAGTTCAATGGATGGATTTAAAAGTGAAAGGTTAGTTTTATTTGTACAATATTCTGTCAGATTGACATTAATGGGAGCACGAACCCCATTAACTCTTTTATACATGAAATGCGATAATGGTCCTTTTAAGAATAAACCGCAGATCATTCAGATCAAATAGTAATATTCTGGTCGCTCAACCATTTTTAAAAAGGTGGATATTGTTTTTTGTTTGGCAAGGTGCAGCATTCCAAACGGCTTATGGAAACTGAAAATTCTTATCACCTATTTAACCTAATATTGTGAGATTAAAATAAATTTGTTTGCAAATAAACGGACTACAAAATTGATCCTTAACCTATTTTCACCTAAATGTTATTCTAATGGGTAAAAGTTTACCCTAAATGTTTACTTTTTCTTAGAAAAGCGTCATCTTTATGGGGAAGTTTTTGTAGGGAGGTAATATATTTTTTACTAAGGACAATGGATCTCGCTGTATTGGTATACCAATTATAAACTCAGATTTATACGCCTTTTTACTTAAACTTTTTCAAGTTTGTAAACGAAACAAAATTAAACTTTTTAATCTTAAATTATGTTAGCGGAGGACCTAATAAAAGTTTAATTTCTTCTCCCGTAATAGTACTATTGACTAAAATTTTACATTTTTATCTTGTAACCCATCACAACTGCTTAGTATTGAAAAGTGTCAATTTGTTAAATTTCCAAACTTTGAAAAATTAAATAAAAGAGATGTAAATCTCAGGGTTGATATTGAGTATTCCAATACAACTAGGTTCAATCTCTTTATAAAAAAGAATTTACTTTTGGACACTTCCGCTTCTTATGCTACTTTTTTACAAGAAGACAACATTTAAAGTAAACTCATCATTCAAGATTTCATTTAGTTGAAAAGGTGCAAAGAGAAATCTTGTAGCCCTTTTCTTTTTAAACAAACTTCTTTTAGTCCCACGTTGATTGGAAAACTAATGTTCAAGATATTTTAATTTCTGCAAACCTTTCGAGATGTAAAAAAATTCGCAACATCTTGTTAGAGATTTTATTGCATCCGCATGCAATAAAAGGCAGTAAAATTTAAAAATAGGATAACTTTGAACTTTTTTGAAATGGTTGAGCGTCCTGATTGGACCACTTGATATGGAACGATCTTAAAATAAATGTAAGTGTCATGTGCTTTTCACACTGATAACTTCTTGTATTGGAATTTTATTGGAACACGTGTTCAAATAGATGTCGGCCCCTATTATTGTGAATACTTGTGTTTGACAACAATATTGAATATTTTGGATTTTGCAAGTTGGGAATTGATAAGGGAATCGAATAAGAAATATTTGTAATTTTTTTTTAAACCCCGGTGGTACTATAAAAATGGATTATAACAAATGTATCCGTAAAGAAGCAAGATAATAGAACGTGAAATTATTTCACTATTTTTTTTTTTCGTATGAGCACAAGTCTGCACTTTTGCAACATGTCTTGGATATCGGCAAAGGGGCCTAATGTTAAATATCAAGTCAAAAATTGTAGGCAGATAAAAACGGCTGTGGGTCAGAATAGTGTTAACTTTGATGAAAGCTCCTTTTTTATTGGTAGATCGTCAGAAAGATTACTTTAGATTGTAGCATTTATTGTTACCATTACTTTAATACGATTCTGACCGGGGTCTTGGTCTTATTATTTAGCAATAAATAAAAAAGACATTTTAAAGAAGAGTAAATTATAATAATTTTTCTTTTTAAATATTTTCTTAATTTATTCCGTAAGATTAATAACACGAAGGCAACCTTCTACCTTGGTTTTAGTCAGCATAATATGTCTCTTGAATTTTGTTAGTACGAACCTCGGGTGCTGTATTATAAACCTTGTAATTAATTGCACGTTCTATAAATAAAGACCGTAACTTCAAAAGGATCTAAGTACTTAAACTAAAAAAATTATATTTTTATTCTAAACGAGTCTATAAACCAAATCCAATGTCAATTTAAAAAGTCTATTTATCACGGAATAACAGAAAAATAATTTTTCTAACTATCGACTTTTTTAAATATCATTGGGCTTGGTGTATAGACCCAGTTAGAATAAAAATATAATTTTTTATTTTAGGTGCTTGGAATCTTTCAAAGTTATGGTCTTATATTATTTTGCATATTTACGAAGATATTTGCAACAAATTAAATCCGGAAAGTTGGAGCGACCAATTAGAGTGACGTAAAGAGTCACCGGCCTAAAACCTGCAGATAATGATGAAGTGGAAGAATTTCTGATTTTTGTGCGTCAATTAGGGAATTTATTTTTGAAACTTGGGCAAATAAATAATATTTGTTTTTGTTGATCGTCCATTTTAATAGTTATGTGGTTTAGTTTCAACAACACTAAATAAAAGCAACTAGAAAGTGGTGTCTGATGTTTTCGATTCGTTATTGTTGAGCCCATTATCAAGGCTTACAATGACGAACAGTATTAACAATAATTATCCTTGGAAAAATAATATTAATATTTCGAGAGATTACGATAATGGTTAATTTCAACTGCAGGTTTTCTCTTGAAAGATTGGTATCTCTTTATAGTTATTTATATTGCTGGTGCTAGTCTCGATAACAGGCCACTAATTTAATCAAGGACTTGTTACGTCAGGCACTCTTTTTACAGTTGCTCTTATTTACTTCTGTCTCAAGTCGCAATTAAATCATTTTATCCTTAGCATTATTAACATGTGATAATATTATGAAAAGTTTTAATTCATTTACATGTGATTAATCTACTTCAATTGCATTACTTGCTGATTATTCTATAAAATTAATGCCCGTACCTATAGTCCATTCTTGGCTAGCGGAAAACTGGAGCAAGACTTGGGTATAAAATGATTTATTTTGATTACTCGATTTTGTATTCTGACTCTCGTCAAGTCAAATCCGAGACCCGGCGAAATATCGACAAGTGATTGAATGAGAATTTTAAATTTGAAATGCATGATAATCAGCACATCGCAAACTAAATCACTCAATCAGTTCGTTTTGAACCAATAATTAAGTTATGTAGTTAAGTAGATTAATAACACTTAAAGAATTTAAACTTTTCCTAAGTTATTTAAAAGTAACACTTAAAACATATTTCAATATCTGGAAAAGTCAAGTCATTTGAAAATTTAGTGGGGACTCAATTTGGCTAATATCATCAATTTTTTGGGACTTGCAGTGGGACAACCGTAACAAATCTTTTTTATTCGATTCCTCAAAATTAGTTTCCAACAATTCAAAGTGGTACACATTCAGAATTACCGAGTGGAATTTGGGAAATATGTTTGGATGTACGCCCTTCTATGGATAACATATTAAAGGTTCCAAGTCGTCCTATTTGGCATCTCGTCCGAGATTCTTGGAGTTTCCTGTAAATAGGTCAAGCAAATATGGTGACAAAGCACGTCCCCTTTTTTGTAGACCATAATCTTACAGGAAAGTCCTGGAGTCTTTTGGGGTTCTTTCAGTTTTCAGGACAACCTGCAATTTTTAATGGGCCATTAAGGAAGGAGGTGTGCATCTAAATGTTTTCAAATATTCATTTGATAATTCTACTTACTTTGCAATGATTGTTTATAGTCCAATAAAATTAGACTTGTACCCAAAAGTTACGTTTCGGGGAATGAAAGTTATACCAATCGATAGCTAAATGTTCCATTATGAACATATTAAAATGTATCAGCTTAATTTGTAATTAATAAAAAACTATCGAAGATTTACGACTAATCGACTTTAACTCTCCATTTCTGCCAAGTTACTCACTCAATCCAAAAAATTATATTACCAATTTATAGCACGGAAAATTTACTATCAAATTCAATCGGAAAACATTGTGAGAAATGTATCATTAATTTATTATAATTCTTTAAAGTGGTTTGAAAATATTCAGTGGCCTTCGAAAAGGCCGAATGTTTACAAACTATCTTAAAAAGTTATAATAAATTTATTGTTTATTGTTTTTTATATTATAATAAAAAATTGGTAATTTTATTTTTTGGATTGAGTAACTTGGCAGAAATGGAGAGTTAAAGTCGATTAGTCGTAAAAGTTTCGATAGTTTTTTATTAATTACAAATTAACCCGATACATTTTAATATGTGCATAATGGAACCTTTAGCTATTTATCGGTAAAACTTTCATTCTCTGAAACGCAACTTTTGGGATACCCTATATTCAAACTCCGCTTTGACTGGACTACTACTGCATTTTTCTGGTCTGCCTTTTATTTTTTGGTCAATTTTCAATTTTTTACTTTCACTTTGTTCATATTTCAATTGCACATTATATTTTGTCTGTAGAAAAATTCTAAGCAGTTGCATACATTTTCTTATTTTGAAGAAAGATTTAGAAAAATCTTTCTTGCAATATAAGAAGATTTATGATGTAATTTTTATATAATCGACAAATTTTTGTAATGGGAAATTTCAAAGTAAGAGGACGAAATCGAAAATTAGCCCCGGTAATTCTGCGAAAGAAATACACTAAAAAGTATTTGTAATATTGCCATAATAAAGCTTTGTAAAGGTTTGAATTGAACAGATCAAAGCAACGACCAAAAAATAAACGATTGACAAAAGGTATGATGGGCTAATTTAAACTTTGTTAAATCGGTAACACTGTAACAATTTTGTGAAACTTTGTATTTTGATTTAAATATTTTTTATTAATAATGTGTTGTTCGGCAATGTATATTCGTTAAAATAAATTTGAAGATGTACTTGTTGCATTTATAATAAAATTATTGTTTCTATTAGAAGTACATATTATTTAATTTTTATGTTATTAAAATGTGCACTGCACACCACTGAATGTGTATCTTTTCATTTAGAGTTAATAATGTTTCGTGTGATACAAGTAAGTAGCATCATCATAGGCGTAACCAACAAAGGAGTAGGATGCTCGTGTATGATGCTACGAATGAATGTTTCCGAATTACTTGGAAAAATATTCTAACATGTATTTTCTACTTTGCAGATTATGTGCCATACTCACCATACAAGGACAGCAGTACTCATTGGACAAGGACACACCTACCAAGTGACGCTCACATCAAGTTATTACTACATCAGGTGTTGCAGTTGTACGTTGAATTATATTACCAATGTCTTTGTAATAGGGTGTCAGGAATAAAAGTAAAACACAATAAACTGTCATATTATATTTATTTGTATGCATCAACTTGTAAGGTATGTCTCATCACAGATGAGACACACGTATTGTAACAACACACGAGGTGTTGAAGGTAAAGTACGATACGTTCCCCGATACCTCCTACGTAAGCTTCCCCGATACCTCCTAGGTAAGCTTCCCCGATACCTCGTAAGTAACTTCTCATCGCAAGTGCAGCAGTCGACTACCTTTGACAGTACATTTATAACCGTACTATCTTGTTGTTATGATGAAATGACAAATATTATTTTGAAATTTATTTTTCTAAGTGCGAATGTCAAATTTTAATTTGACAGTTCGTCCTTATAAAAATTTCGGCTCCGCCGACCCAAGAAAAGATACAACGCCCGGCGGAGCGCTTCGCGCTCCGCCGGGCGTCGTATCTTTTCTGGGAGGCCTCGCTTCGCTCGGCAATCCTCTTGACTAGGTCTTTCCCGGTTGCTTCGCAATGTCCCACAAACCCACCCGTCGAGCTACACTTACTTATATTTCCAAATTTCCCCACCTCATTTAATGCCTTTTGAGTAGGAGTTGGTCACGTGACTTCCTGCCACCTCATACCTACATCATTTCGGTGATTCTAAATTTACGTCGTTTCGATGAATCAAACATTTACGTCATTTCAAACACTTTTATTGTAAACATATAAGTACAAGTCATTTTCTTCTGATTTGCAATATAAGTTACAATTTTAATATTTCACACTTTGGCTTCCTTCTCGTCGCTCGCGCCTTCGTCTTCGCCCGTCTTGATGCCAATTACGTAATCCGCTATGCTCTTCGTGAATCCGTCTATCTGCAATTGAAAACACAAATTACTATCGGTTTTTAAAATTCACAAAGTACACACACATCAACTACTGTGGAAATAATTATTGTAGACAAGTCCAATTCCGCGCTAAGTTTATTCGCTCAACTACCACCTAATTCCTACTCCCCAAACTTCTCGCGAGTTCCTCATTTTCCTAAGCCAAACTACCGGGCTAATTTACCCCTCGCTTTGGCGCGTTAACCCCATTATTGACCCAATTTTTATTTTTTTTTAATTTACACAATACACAATAATTGCGGGTACGCGAGGGTAAATTTACTACGCCATGTGCAGACTAATTCCTATTCCTATGCTTGCTACCCCGGATTTTTTTTGCAAATTAATATACCTCGCAAATTAAAAAAAAGCAACTTGCAAAAAATAGCAAGTGCATTTACAAATAACTTCTAAGATACTTGGCAAATTTTAAATGGATATCTTCGGGGATGATGATATTATTTTTTCTAGTAATTCCAAAATCGCCCAAGATATCCTTATGAAAATTAGCGATATTATTTTTGAACTCATTTCAAAAACCGTCAGATACTATTTTTAAAATTGCTATCTTTTAAAATCCGAGGAACATTAAGGGCCAATTTCATAATAAAAGTTAACGGGGCATTTAGATTCAAAAGGCGACTTAAAACAAAACTGATGATTTTTTTAAGTCTGGTTTGGCTTAAGTCGCTTTTTAAATTTTAATGTCCTGTCAACTTTTATTATGAAATTGGCCCTAATTCACAAAAACATAAGACGATATACCCCGCTACCCTTAAGATTGGGAGTTTATTCTGTATCACAAGAAATAAGTCAAAATAAAATTTTGACAACAAAATATCGACACCCCGAGGAATCAAGTTGTAACTAATTTTTACTTTTATCTGGAAAGCGATTTTTAAGTTAAAAAATGTCCTCTTTTTAATTTTCAATTGTTTTGATAATTATCAAGTGTTGGTTTCAAATTATAATAAAACAAGTTTTCGTAGTAAAACTAAACTTGCAAAAATTTTTCCAAATCGCTCTCCCAGAAAAAGGTAAAAATGAGTTACAGCTTTCTGCCTTGGAAGTAATAAAACAATCGCATTTCTTATTTGTTTTCATAGTTTTAATTACATATTAGCGATGGTGTTATCCGACCCATATTGCAAAAACTTGAGTAAACGGCCGAGTTGACTCGTAATTTTTAGATTTTTGTTTGCAAACTGGCTATGTTAACAAAAACTAATGTCTTTAAATTGTGTTAACATAGCCACTTCATAATTGAGATCTAAAAAATACATCTAAACGTGCCGTTTTCTCAAATTTTTACAATGTGCGTTGAATCCCCGTTGCGTAACATATGTAATTCCCTTATGAAACACATCAACCAACACACGTTATTTTAAAAATACAAATTATACCTATTTGTTCTCAAATTTTTAAATTATCCGTCGAGCCCTTGTTAAGATGATTCATTTCTTGTGAAATGGAGTAAAATCCCAGTCTTCAAGGATTTGTAATTTTTTTGTACAAAAATTTTAAGAAATAACCAAGTTAAAGCCGGACAATCTTATTTTTTAAAAACCATTTTGCGGTGTGCAATCAAGATATTTCAAAAACTAGTGCACAAATTTATTTCCCCATATTTTGAACGGACTTCTTTTAAGACATCAAAATCTTACAACCGTAACGGAGGGATTTTTATTTCCTTGCGTCCTTTTTATTTTATGGAATAAAAACATTATTTTCATTTTTACGAAAATCGATATTTTAACTTTGAATGGTTTGACCATTTTGTCAAAATTCAATTTTTCGAAAAATGGTTCCGTCAAAAACAAGATTTGGATGTCTAAAAGAACTACACAAAATATGAATGAATTAGTTTTTGAAACATCTCGCACATTTCAAAATGCTTTTCTGAAAATAAAAAATTGGAGAACATTGGCGGCTGCAGCTTGGTTATTTTTTAATATTTTTGTACAAAAAAATTACAAGGGATTTTTCTGTCGAATATAATAATTATTGTGGGAAAATATTTATTCACTTTTCCAAAATAACAAGTCGCATTTCCTACAAGTTTAAACTAAACGAGATAACACAATATTTTAATATAATTTTGATCAATTTTTCAGGTTTAAGTCGAAAAATATTGATCGTAGACGAAAAATGGTAACCACCAAAGTTATACAAGATTATCAACAATTTTAGTAAAAACTTGAAAACGAAATTATCTAAAAAAATAAATTCCTCCTTGACATTCTTCTCAATGATTGGAAAAAGATAATAATTGTTGAATTGAATTAAGGCAATGTCGGCAATAAATTTCGTACTGGGCTACGATTCCATAATACGAGTGCAAACAAAATAAAAAAAGCAATTTATTCGAAAATATTAACTTGGCAGTTTATTTTATGTTTAGGCAAAGTTAAACTGAAAATCTTTTGCCCACAAGTTTCAGTTCATCTTCTATTATTCGTAGCCATTATTCCATGACTAGTAGGTACATAATATTTATTTGATATTAAAATGTACCAAAAGACGAATAACAGGATATGACGTCGAATTTGCGAACAAAGGATTAATATAATTTAAAGTTGTATAACTGTGTTAAATGCACTATCGTATTAAATTTAATATTTTTATCAATACATTTTAGAATGTCGAGAAAATATTACTATCGATGCAACCCCTAAACTTGGGACATGGACGTGATACAATCCCTTAAGAGAAAAAATCCTTTCGAAAGTAAAGCAAAATCTTAACGTCTATAGGTTTTAATCCTTTTAATGGCCATCATCATATATAAAGGGTTTCCCAACAGCAACGATATGTTTTCAATTTTGAATAAAGCACAGAAAAAATAAAGTAAATCCAATATTTTTTTTATTTGAAAGTTGATCGATAGCATTTATGTTTTAAACAACACATCATTCAAATGTCTTCCGCGACTACGAATGCAGGAGCGAATTCCACGAACCCAATTTACGGCCACTCGATGAAATAAATCCGATTTACTTTATTTTTTCTGTGTTTTATTCAAAATTAAAAACACATCATTGCTGTTGGGAAACCCCTTTACTTAAAAACATTTGCCCACAAAATGCAAAACTTAGTTTACTAACTAATACGTCATAAATTAAACACCCAAAAGTCCAGCCTATATCGATTTTTAACTCGCAAAAGATTACAAGAAAACTTAAATTCGTCTTTTTACTTCCTACAAAAATTACTTAAATAATAGCCGCATAAAGCCCTCCGGCCGCATGTGTTCCTTTAATGACTGCTCGATTGTAACTATTTAATGTACTTTTTACTATTCAAAGTAGATGAAATCAAAGTCATGATAATATACGAGTAGAGTTACTCCAAAAATTATTAACACACTCCTGTGTTAGTAATGTAAAATTTACCTTTCGAAGACATTTTTTGTCATATAAAAATAGATTTTTCAGAAAAATTTTCAGACATTTTTTGTTGCAAATTTTATTCCCTTTACTTTTGTTTCTGTACATTTTTCTATTTTGTTGCACCGTTTTTTAGGGACATCGTTTTAAAAAGACTCGGCAATAAATTTAATAAAACTCCTATAAGAGCAACGTTAATTTTTACAATCTTCTTTCAAGTGGCTGTCACTCAAAAACGATAAAAATAAAATATCCCTTGATAAAGGGAATAAAATTTGCAACAACAAAAATTTGTTTTATATAAAATCTATTTTTACATCACAAAATAAATCTTCGAAAGGTAAAATTTACAATACTAACATAGGAGTGTATTAATAATTGCTGGAGTAACTGTACCTACTCCGCAATACCAAAGACGACAACTATTGTTCCAAAAATTCCCTAGTCACTATGATTTCATCAAAAACAGTCTAAATATTAATTACCAATTTATAAAAACATTACAAATGTTTGTCTTAATTGACTGAAAATTAATAGCGAGCAAAAGAAAACAATCACACAAATCGATGTTTTGGCAGAAGTCGTCGATTCAAATTTACACCGTTTTCAGATATTTACACATTCGGTTTAAAACTACTCGATCTGTAGATTAATTTAAATATAATAACGTAAAGTCAATATTCAAATATACCCACCACAGAATTTCAAAGCAATTATCCACAAATTTTGTACGTTAAAAAACCTGCACAAATAAAACAATAAATCTGAACTTGGCGACTTCTGCTAGAACAACAAAATATTGTAGAAATATAACTAACCTTTCGATTCTCATAATTATTCATTCGGCTACAATTTCCAATCGATTGTCGAGGATCCAAATTCACAACATCGGCACCGATTCATTTCAATTGTTACTAACACTAAAATAAATTAAAAATCCAAAAATTAGTAACAATTGAACAAAAGTTGGTAATTAATTTAATTAAAACACGCGAAAACAAATCAACCTTTTAGTTTACCAAAACACAAAACGCACGACAAAACGTCATTTTAAAAATATTTGACGATTCAAATATTAAAACATAAACAATATACGGGCGACACCTAACGAAAATTTTTTTAAATAAAACTTCTTGTTGGTCATTTGGAATTTTGACGTTTATCAAAACATAATTAATTAATTATAATAATTAATTATATTTATTTGAAAAATTTGAAATGCATGCCAATTACATTAATAATGATTAATGCTTCGTCACGTAATCTTCATTTACACTGCAATAATAAATGTACCGTGGTACCCCATTTATATTATACTACTATTTGTTGTACCAATAAAAAATAAATAGAGAGATTAAAGCCATTCCATGTCAAAGTAATAACGTATTAACTCTTTCTGTAAAGAGATTTTATAAAAATTTTATCCTTTGGTGTACGAACAAAAATTATTTCCTCACAAAACTTCAAAGCAAAGAGATGCAACTTTTCTATGACACAGCGCAATAATTTATCTACAAACTATCGAAAACAAATAGCATTCGTAGAACAAATTGAAATAATCCACCGTCAACAAACCCGACTAAAAACTCCAAACTACAGATTTTCTGTGTTTGGGCAGTATTTTTTGAGAAAATGTTTTACAAATTTTCAATAATTACTACATACACCACAAGGACATTTTTCAAGTTTTGATATAAAGAGTCCTAAGAAATAATTTCTTTGCATTCTAAATTCCAATTTATAAATTCGACTAGTTCCACCCCTGCACAATTTATTATAGTTAAACAAACAGCATTTTTATATTATAAAAGCAAAAATTCTTATCTCCTATCAGCTAATTTAAATTCATATTCTATTACTCATATTAACTGGATGACTCTGTAGGCATGCCATTTAAATCGTTTTTGATTATGAACTCAAATTTGCAAACAAAAGATTAATACAATTTATTATAAAGTTTATAACCTAATGCATTGTTTAAATCTAAATGTTGCAGAGCATATTAAAGTATAAAATCCTGAAGATTTTATGTGGATTCATATGAAACTAATCGTATTTGAAAATAGGTTTTTCTTGGCAAAAATGGTAAAAAAATATTCTTATTCGTACCAAAACTTATAAAAAATGCCTTGCTTTTATACAAATTTAAGTGTTTTTTGTAATAACCACAGAAGTTTTATTTTTAAATGATAAGTAACTGTTAATAATAAAATTCATCGAAAATAAAACACCCAATATAGAGATGTCTTTGTGCCAGCGAAGGATTTATATAAATTATTACAACCAATAATTTACCCAATCTAGATTTTTATTGCAAAACGAGTATAAATAAAATTTAATTTTAACCGCTCCTAACTCCAAAAGGTAAAAATGAAATCAAAGCTATTAACAACAATATTTTTTCTTTGTTCAAAGAAAAATTCTAACATTAATTTTTAATTTAATTAAAAGTTTGACAAAATTCTGATAAAAGTAACCGATTTAGATTTTTCATATTTTTCAAACGCTAAAATTTGCAACGCAGCCAGTGTATGATTTATCGTTTCATTTAAAACATTATAAACTAGATGACTGTAAATTTTCAAAAAACTATATCTGTAAAACTAATACATATTCCTTACTGAAATTTGAAGGACATGCAGGATAAGAATCCACCCAAAAGATATGAAAGCTATTATTTTTAGAAGAAAAACTTTCATACTTCAAAAGTTTTGACACAAGTCATCGGTTCAAATCTATATCGTCATTCGGTTTGAAACTACTTATTCTGTGTAGATTAATTTAAATATAATAACGTAATATTCAAATATACCTACCACATAATTTCAAAGCAAATGTATAATTTATTTATCGATAAGCTTTGTGCATTAAAAAGCCTACAAATAAAACAATATAATTTTGAACTTTGATGACTTCTGTTAGAACAACAAAATATTGTAGAAATATAACTAACCTTTCAATTCTCATAATTACTGCTTCAGCTACAAATTCCAATTTCCAATCGATTGTGGTGGATCCAAATTCACTACACCAGCACTGCTTCAATACAATTATTGTTATGAACACTAAAATAAAGTAAAAATCCAAAAATTAGTAATAATTTGTCAAAAAGTTCACTTAATGTTTACCTTAAATTTTAAAAATTCAACTACCAACACAAAAATATGCGTAAGTTCTAATTATCAAAGTAGACAAAACATTGTACAATATTTGTATCGTAAGGTATCTCTATGATACTAGGATAACTTTTCCATCACGTATCGTAAAATCCTACAATTACATATCGTAAATATCTATTTACTACACGTTCAGCTGAAAAACATAGCCCACAAGTCACAATGGCATACTTGCAACGAAAAAACTGAAATATGCATGTCGAGGAAGTCCATAATCTCAGCCATAATATGTTCTGGACTCATTTTTTTATGATTGCAGACATTCCGTATATTTAAACTATTGCTGAACAATGAACAAATTGTCGTCCCTATAGCTGAACCGGATCCTTTTGTGGTTGTTTGACGGGTCCTAACCTACTAAAAATTGCAACCACCGAATGTTGCTTGATTTCACGTTATTTGTGATCGATTCATTAAAATGTCCTTCCAAAAGTGTCACTTTGAACTGCATGTGCTTTTGAGCGAACGAAAATCTATCTGTTAATGTTTTAATAAATTAGGCTTATAAATCCCAGTGCAAATTCCAATGTAGAAATTGATACCAAGTTGCGATCAATAAATTATCAACACCACTAATTATTGTTAAATGTCATTAAATTTAACAAACGAGTAACCATCCAAATTCCAAATCCAAGTTTCGAAACTATTTTAATAAAGCGAATTCATAACTATTTTAAAAATGTTAAATGTAACATTTGTTTAGAAGTGCAATCAATTTAAAATTACACATAATTTCTCAAAAGTTGCATTTGAATCAAATGTAAACATGCCAAAATAAAAAATCGTAGCTGTCAAAGTAGATACGTTATTTTTAAAAATTATAAATGACGTGTCACGACACCTACCGGAAAATGATCAAACTAAGTCAGCTTGGAGATTTACCTGTCTTTCTAGATTTCTCCGCTTTGAATATGGCCGGACATATAGATACCGATGTTGTCCTTTTCAGTGTTGACGTTAGATGGCAAATCCTAATATAATTAATTTGAATAAATGTCATTTTATTTTAAATCAAATTTTCAAAATAAATAACTAATTTTGAAATGAATTCGAATTACAATTAGCCCACTGTGTTAAAAATTATTATTGTTAAATGTCACAAACCTCACATAATCCTATCCGATCGTTCTACAATGATCTTCACTGCTTCCACAACGGCATTCTTATCGGGTTCTGAAATCTAAACATATCTTTAAGAATAAGTCACCCAAATTTGTAAACCCAATTTTATACATTTTGAAAACTTTAATAAAATAATGCAAAGAAAAATAACCCGATGTGACATCACATGCCGTTCTCAATTGCCAAGTTTCATATACAACATTCCAAAATTATGGGAGGGGTTTAAGATTACCAAGATCAATACAAATTAACAGAAATTTACTAAAATTAATTTTATTTAATACTTTTTTGCAAGGTCACTAAAATTTCTTTACACGTAGTGTGCACTTTATCATTTGTTAAATTTACAATTTATTAATTTTAACAATAATTAATAAGAAATACTTCAAGTATTGTAAGGCATCAACTGACAACCAAAGAAAATCTAATTTGGCTAATTCGAATTTCAGTTTATGCCGACAAATAAACAGACTTTGGCATTTTCTTACGCAATCTAGAGAGTTAAATCGATTAAAAACGAAACGTAAGGTTAACCCCTTTGGTGTTTTTTCACCCCAAAAATTGAAAGTCTTAAATCGTGGCATTTTTTGGCATTTTCTTATGCAACTTTTCGAGATAAATCGATTGGCGCAGACAGATTTTCTCTAAGTACGATATTTTAGGTTTTATTGGTATTTCAAGTAGACGAAATTCGATAGTCTTTTTCAACCGCTTACATGCATTTCCCCCAAACGAAAACGCGTTTTTCGAACTCCTGGCATAAAAACACGTCGCTTTTGTTAAAAAAAAGACCATCTAATTTTTTGGCGATTTTTGAAAAAAACGTAAGGTTAACCCCTTTGGTGTTTTTTCACCCCAAAAATTGAAAGTCTTAAATCGTGGCATTTTTTGGCATTTTCTTATGCAACTTTTCGAGATAAATAGATTGGCGCAGACAGATTTTCCCTAAGTACGATATTTTAGGCTTTACGCGTCTTTAAAGTTGACCAAATTCGATCGTCTTTTTCAACCGCTTACATGCATTTCCCCCAAACGAAAACGCGTTTTTCGAACTCCTGGCATAAAAACACGTCGCTTTTGGTCAAAAAAAGACCATCTAAATTTTTGGCGATTTTTGAAAAAAACCCTTTGGTGTTTTTTCACCCCAAAAATTGAAAGTCTTAAATCGTGGCATTTTTTGGCATTTTCTTATGCAACTTTTCGAGATAAATCGATTGGCGCAGACAGATTTTCCCTAAGTACGATATCTTAGGTTTTATGCGTCTTTAAAGTTGACAAAATTCGATCGTCTTTTTCAACCGCTTACATGCATTTCCCCCAAACGAAAACGCGTTTTTCGAAATCCTGGCATAAAAACACGTCGCTTTTGGTCAAAAA
Source organism: Cantharis rufa (assembly GCA_947369205.1). Taxonomy (NCBI): domain Eukaryota; kingdom Metazoa; phylum Arthropoda; class Insecta; order Coleoptera; family Cantharidae; genus Cantharis; species Cantharis rufa. The sequence continues at coordinate 5,310,500 of OX376309.1, read as the reverse complement.
AAGACCATCTAAATTTTTGGCGATTTTTGAAAAAAACGTAAGGTTAACCCCTTTGGTGTTTTTTCACCCCAAAAATTGAAAGTCTTAAATAGTGGCATTTTCTTATGCGACTTTTCGAGATAAATCGATTGGCGCACACAGATTTTCCCTAAGTACGATATTTTAGGTTTTATGCGTCTTTAAATTTGACAAAATTCGATCGTCTTTTTCAACCGCTTACATGCATTTCCCTCAAACGCAAACGCGTTTTTCGAACTCCTGGCATAAAAACACGTCGCTTTTGGTCAATAAAAGACCATCTAAATTTTTGGCGATTTTTGAAAAAAACGTAAGGTTAACCCCTTTGGTGTTTTTTCACCACAAAAATTGAAAGTCTTAAATCGTGGCATTTTTTGGCATTTTCTTATGCAACTTTTCGAGATAAATCGATTGGCGCAGACAGATTTTCCCTAAGTACGATATTTTAGTTTTTATGAGTCTTTAAGTTTGACAAAATTCGATCGTCTTTTTCAACCGCTTACATGCATTTCCCCCAAACGACAACGCGTTTTCAAACTCCTGGCATAAAAACACGTGGCTTTTGGTCAAAAGAAGACCATCTAAATTTTTGGCGATTTTTAAAAAAAACGTAAGGTTAACCCCTTTGGTGTTTTTTCACCCCAAAAATTGAAAGTCTTAAATCGTGGCATTTTTTGGCATTTTCTTATGCAACTTTTCGAGATAAATAGATTGGCGCAGACAGATTTTCCCTAAGTACGATATTTTAGGTTTTATGCGTCTTTAAAGTTGACCAAATTCGATCGTCTTTTTCAACCGCTTACATGCATTTCCCCCAAACGAAAACGCGTTTTTCGAACTCCTGGCATAAAAACACGTCGCTTTTGGTCAAAAAAAGACCATCTAAATTTTTGGCGATTTTTGAAAAAAACCCTTTGGTGTTTTTTCACCCCAAAAATTGAAAGTCTTAAATCGTGGCATTTTTTGGCATTTTCTTATGCAACTTTTCGAGATAAATCGATTGGCGCAGACAGATTTTCCCTAAGTACGATATTTTAGTTTTTATGCGTCTTTAAATTTGACAAAATTTGATCGTCTTTTTCAACCGCTTACATGCATTTCCCCCAAACGAAAACGCGTTTTTCAAACTCCTGGCATAAAAACACGTCGCTTTTGGTCAAAAAAAGACCATCTAAATTTTTAGCGATTTTAAAAAAAAACGTAAGGTTAACCCCTTTGGTGTTTTTTCACCCCAAATATTAAAAGTCTTAAATCGTGGCATTTTTTGGCATTTTCTTTTGCAACTTTTCGAGATAAATCGATTGGCGCAGACAGATTTTCCCTAAGTACGATATTTTAGTTTTTATGAGTCTTTAAGTTTGACAAAATTCGATCGTCTTTTTCAACCGCTTACATGCATTTCCCCCAAACGAAAACGCGTTTTTCAAACTCCTGGTATAAAAACACGTGGCTTTTGGTCAAAAGAAGACCATCTAAATTTTTGGCGATTTTTAAAAAAAACGTAAGGTTAACCCCTTTGGTGTTTTTTCACCCCAAGCATTAAAAGTCTTAAATCGTGGCATTTTTTGGAATTTTCTTATGCAACTTTTCTAGATAAAACGATTGGCGCACACAGATTTTCCCTAAGTACGATATTTTAGTTTTTATGAGTCTTTAAGTTTGACAAAATTCGATCGTCTTTTTCAACCGCTTACATGCATTTCCCCCAAACGAGAACGCGTTTTTCAAACTCCTGGCATAAAAACACGTCGCTTTTGGTCAAAAAAAGACCATCTAAATTTTTGACGATTTTTGAAAAAAACCTAAAGTTCAACTTTGGTGCCAGGTAACACTTTGGTGTTTTTTCACCATTTTCTTATGCAACTTTTCGAGATAAATCGATTGGCGCAGACAGATTTTCCCTAAGTACGATATTTTAGTTTTTATGCGTCTTTAAATTTGACAAAATTTGATCGTCTTTTTCAACCGCTTACATGCATTTCCCCCAAACGAAAACGCGTTTTTCAAACTCCTGGCATAAAAACACGCCGCTTTTGGTCAAAAAAAGACCATCTAAATTTTTAGCGATTTTTAAAAAAAACGTAAGGTAAACCCCTTTGGTGTTTTTTCACCCCAAATATTAAAAGTCTTAAATCGTGGCATTTTTTGGCATATTCTTTTGCAACTTTTCGAAATAAAACGATTGGCGCACACATATTTTCCCTAAGTACGATATTTTAGGTTTTCTGCGTCTTTAAAGTTGACAAAATTCGATCGACTTTTTCAACCGCTTACATGCACTTCCCCCAAACGAAAACGCGTTTTTCGAACTCCTGGCATAAAAACACGTCGCTTTTGGTCAAAAAAAGACCATCTAAATTTTTGGCGATTTTTGAAAAAAACGTAAGGTTAACCCCTTTGGTGTTTTTTCACCCCAAAAATTGAAAGTCTTAAATCGTGGCATTTTTTGGCATTTTCTTATGCAACTTTTCGAGATAAATCGATTGGCGCACACAGATTTTTCCTAAGTACGATATTTTAGGTATTATGCGTCTTTAAAGTTGACAAAATTCGATCGTCTTTTTCAACCGCTTACATGCATTTCCCCCAAACGAAAACGCGTTTTTCGAAATCCTGGCATAAAAATACGTCGCTTTTGGTCAAAAAAAGACCATCAAAATTTTTGGCGATTTTTGAAAAAAATGTAAGGTTTTTTTTAAAAACACCCTTGGGTGTTTTTTCACCCTAAAAATTGAAAGTCTTAAATCGTGGCATTTTTTGGCATTTTCTTATGCAACTTTTCGAGATAAATCGATTGGCGCACACAGATTTTCCCTAAGTACGATAGTTTAGGTTTTATGCGTCTTTAAAGTTGACAAAATTCGATCGTCTTTTTCAACCGCTTACATGCACTTCACCCAAACGAAAACGCGTTTTTCGAACTCCTGGCATAAAAACACGTCGCTTTTGGTCAAAAAAAGACCATCTAAATTTTTGGCGATTTTTGAAAAAAACGTAAGGTTTTTTTAAAAACACCCTTGGGTGTTTTTTCACCCTAAAAATTGAAAGTCTTAAATCGTGGCATTTTTTGGCATTTTCTTATGCAACTTTTCGAGATAAATCGATTGGCACAGACAGATTTTCCCTAAGTACGACATTTTAGGTTTTATGCGTCTTTAAATTTGACGAAATTGGATCGTCTTTTTCAACCGCTTACATGAATTTCCCCCAAACGAAAACGCGTTTTTCAAACTCCTGGCATAAAAACACGTCGCTTTTGGTCAAAAAAAGACCATCTAAATTTTTGGCGATTTTTGAAAAAAACGTAAGGTTTTTTTAAAAACACCCTTGGGTGTTTTTTCACCCTAAAAATTGAAAGTCTTAAATCGTGGCATTTTTTGGCATTTTCTTATGCAACTTTTCGAGATAAATCGATTGGCGCACTCAGATTTTTTCTAAGTACGATATTTTAGGTATTATGCGTCTTTAAAGTTGACAAAATTCGATCGTCTCTTTCAACCCCTTACATGCATTTCCCCCAAACGAAAACGCGTTTTTCGATATCCTGGCATAAAAACACGTCGCTTTTGGTCAAAAAAAGACCATCTAAATTTTTGACGATTTTTGAAAAAAACCTAAAGTTCAACTTTGGTGACAGGAAACCTTTGGTGTTTTTTCACCATTTTCTTATGCAACTTTTCGAGATAAATCGATTGGCGCAGACAGATTTTCCCTAAGTACGATATTTTAGTTTTTATGCGTCTTTAAATTTGACAAAATTTGATCGTCTTTTTCAACCGCTTACATGCATTTCCCCCAAACGAAAACGCGTTTTTCAAACTCCTGGCATAAAAACATATCGCTTTTGGTCAAAAAAAGACCATCTAAATTTTTAGCGATTTTTAAAAAAAACGTAAGGTTAACCCCTTTGGTGTTTTTTCACCCCAAATATTAAAAGTCTTAAATCTTGGCATTTTTTGGCATTTTCTTATGCAACTTTTCGAGATAAATCGATTGGCGCAGACAGATTTTCCCTAAGTACGATATTTTAGGTTTTATGCGTCTTTAAAGTTGACAAAATTCGATCGTCTCTTTCAACCCCTTACATGCATTTCCCCCAAACGAAAACGCGTTTTTCGATATCCTGGCATAAAAACACGTCGCTTTTGGTCAAAAAAAGACCATCTAAATTTTTGACGATTTTTGAAAAAAACCTAAAGTTTAACTTTGGTGACAGGTAACACTTTGGTGTTTTTTCACCATTTTCTTATGCAACTTTTCGAGATAAATCGATTGGCGCAGACAGATTTTCCCTAAGTACGATATTTTAGTTTTTATGCGTCTTTAAATTTGACAAAATTTGATCGTCTTTTTCAACCGCTTACATGCATTTCCCCCAAACGAAAACGCGTTTTTCAAACTCCTGGCATAAAAACACGTCGCTTTTGGTCAAAAAAAGACCATCTAAATTTTTAGCGATTTTTAAAAAAAACGTAAGGTTAACCCCTTTGGTGTTTTTTCACCCCAAATATTAAAAGTCTTAAATCGTGGCATTTTTTGGCATATTCTTTTGCAACTTTTCGAAATAAAACGATTGGCGCACACATATTTTCCCTAAGTACGATATTTTAGGTTTTCTGCGTCTTTAAAGTTGACAAAATTCGATCGTCCTTTTCAACCGCTTACATGCATTTCCCCCAAACGCAAACGCGTTTTTCGAACTCCTGGCATAAAAACACGTCGCTTTTGGTCAAAAAAAGACCATCTAAATTTTTGGCGATTTTTAAAAAAAACGTAAGGTTAACCCCTTTGGTGCTTTTTCACCCCAAATATTAAAAGTCTTAAATCTTGGCATTTTTTGGCATTTTCTTATGCAACTTTTCGAGATAAATCGATTGGCGCAGACAGATTTTCCCAAAGTACGATATTTTAGGTTTTATGCGTCTTTAAAGTTGACAAAATTCGATCGTCTTTTTCAACCGCTTACATGCATTTCCCCCAAACGAAAACGCGTTTTCGAACTCCTGGCATAAAAACACATAGCTTTTGGTCAAAAAAAGACCATCTAAATTTTTGGCGATTTTTGAAAAAAACGTAAGGTGTTTTTTCACCCCAAAAATTTAAAGTCTTAAATCGTGGCATTTTTTGGCATTTTCTTATGCAACTTTTCGAGATAAATCGATTGGCGCAGACAGATTTTCCCTAAGTACGATATTTTAGGTTTTATGCGTCTTTAAAGTTGACAAAATTCGATCGTCTTTTTCAACCGCTTACATGCACTTCACCCAAACGAAAACGCGTTTTTCGAACTCCTGACATAAAAACACGTCGCTTTTGGTCAAAAAAAGACAATGTAAATTTTTGGCGATTTTTGAAAAAAACGTAAGGTTAACCCTTTTGGTGTTTTTTCACCCCAAAAATTGAAAGTCTTAAATCGTGGCATTTTTTGGCATTTTCTTATGCAACTTTTCGAGATAAATCGATTGGCGCACACAGATTTTCCCTAAGTACGATATTTTAGGTTTGACAAAATTTGACAAAATTCGATCGTCTTTTTCAACCGCTTACATGCATTTCCCCCAAACGAAAACGCGTTTTTCGAACTCCTGGCATAAAAACACGTCGCTTTTGGCCAAAAAAAGACCATCTTAATTTTTGGCGATTTTTGAAAAAAACGTAAGGTTTACCCCTTTGGTGTTTTTTCACCCCAAACATTGAAAGTCTTAAATCTTGGCATTTTTTGGCATTTTCTTATGCAACTTTTCGAGATAAATCGATTGGCGCAGACAGATTTTCCCTAAGTACGATATTTTAGGTTTTATGCGTCTTTAAATTTGACGAAATTCGATCGTCTTTTTCAACCGCTTACATGCATTTCCCCCAAACGAAAACGCGTTTTTCGAAATCCTGGCATAAAAACACGTCGCTTTTGGTCAAAAAAAGACCATCTAAATTTTTGGCGATTTTTGAAAAAAACGTAAGGTTAACCCCTTTGGTGTTTTTTCACCCCAAAAATTGAAAGTCTTAAATAGTGGCATTTTCTTATGCGACTTTTCGAGATAAATCGATTGGCGCACACAGATTTTCCCTAAGTACGATATTTTAGGTTTTATGCGTCTTTAAATTTGACAAAATTCGATCGTCTTTTTCAACCGCTTACATGCATTTCCCTCAAACGCAAACGCGTTTTTCGAACTCCTGGCATAAAAACACGTCGCTTTTGGTCAATAAAAGACCATCTAAATTTTTGGCGATTTTTGAAAAAAACGTAAGGTTAACCCCTTTGGTGTTTTTTCACCACAAAAATTGAAAGTCTTAAATCGTGGCATTTTTTGGCATTTTCTTATGCAACTTTTCGAGATAAATCGATTGGCGCAGACAGATTTTCCCTAAGTACGATATTTTAGTTTTTATGAGTCTTTAAGTTTGACAAAATTCGATCGTCTTTTTCAACCGCTTACATGCATTTCCCCCAAACGACAACGCGTTTTCAAACTCCTGGCATAAAAACACGTGGCTTTTGGTCAAAAGAAGACCATCTAAATTTTTGGCGATTTTTAAAAAAAACGTAAGGTTAACCCCTTTGGTGTTTTTTCACCCCAAAAATTGAAAGTCTTAAATCGTGGCATTTTTTGGCATTTTCTTATGCAACTTTTCGAGATAAATAGATTGGCGCAGACAGATTTTCCCTAAGTACGATATTTTAGGTTTTATGCGTCTTTAAAGTTGACCAAATTCGATCGTCTTTTTCAACCGCTTACATGCATTTCCCCCAAACGAAAACGCGTTTTTCGAACTCCTGGCATAAAAACACGTCGCTTTTGGTCAAAAAAAGACCATCTAAATTTTTGGCGATTTTTGAAAAAAACCCTTTGGTGTTTTTTCACCCCAAAAATTGAAAGTCTTAAATCGTGGCATTTTTTGGCATTTTCTTATGCAACTTTTCGAGATAAATCGATTGGCGCAGACAGATTTTCCCTAAGTACGATATTTTAGTTTTTATGCGTCTTTAAATTTGACAAAATTTGATCGTCTTTTTCAACCGCTTACATGCATTTCCCCCAAACGAAAACGCGTTTTTCAAACTCCTGGCATAAAAACACGTCGCTTTTGGTCAAAAAAAGACCATCTAAATTTTTAGCGATTTTAAAAAAAAACGTAAGGTTAACCCCTTTGGTGTTTTTTCACCCCAAATATTAAAAGTCTTAAATCGTGGCATTTTTTGGCATTTTCTTTTGCAACTTTTCGAGATAAATCGATTGGCGCAGACAGATTTTCCCTAAGTACGATATTTTAGTTTTTATGAGTCTTTAAGTTTGACAAAATTCGATCGTCTTTTTCAACCGCTTACATGCATTTCCCCCAAACGAAAACGCGTTTTTCAAACTCCTGGCATAAAAACACGTGGCTTTTGGTCAAAAGAAGACCATCTAAATTTTTGGCGATTTTTAAAAAAAACGTAAGGTTAACCCCTTTGGTGTTTTTTCACCCCAAGCATTAAAAGTCTTAAATCGTGGCATTTTTTGGAATTTTCTTATGCAACTTTTCTAGATAAAACGATTGGCGCACACAGATTTTCCCTAAGTACGATATTTTAGTTTTTATGAGTCTTTAAGTTTGACAAAATTCGATCGTCTTTTTCAACCGCTTACATGCATTTCCCCCAAACGAGAACGCGTTTTTCAAACTCCTGGCATAAAAACACGTCGCTTTTGGTCAAAAAAAGACCATCTAAATTTTTGACGATTTTTGAAAAAAACCTAAAGTTCAACTTTGGTGCCAGGTAACACTTTGGTGTTTTTTCACCATTTTCTTATGCAACTTTTCGAGATAAATCGATTGGCGCAGACAGATTTTCCCTAAGTACGATATTTTAGTTTTTATGCGTCTTTAAATTTGACAAAATTTGATCGTCTTTTTCAACCGCTTACATGCATTTCCCCCAAACGAAAACGCGTTTTTCAAACTCCTGGCATAAAAACACGCCGCTTTTGGTCAAAAAAAGACCATCTAAATTTTTAGCGATTTTTAAAAAAAACGTAAGGTAAACCCCTTTGGTGTTTTTTCACCCCAAATATTAAAAGTCTTAAATCGTGGCATTTTTTGGCATATTCTTTTGCAACTTTTCGAAATAAAACGATTGGCGCACACATATTTTCCCTAAGTACGATATTTTAGGTTTTCTGCGTCTTTAAAGTTGACAAAATTCGATCGACTTTTTCAACCGCTTACATGCACTTCCCCCAAACGAAAACGCGTTTTTCGAACTCCTGGCATAAAAACACGTCGCTTTTGGTCAAAAAAAGACCATCTAAATTTTTGGCGATTTTTGAAAAAAACGTAAGGTTAACCCCTTTGGTGTTTTTTCACCCCAAAAATTGAAAGTCTTAAATCGTGGCATTTTTTGGCATTTTCTTATGCAACTTTTCGAGATAAATCGATTGGCGCACACAGATTTTTCCTAAGTACGATATTTTAGGTATTATGCGTCTTTAAAGTTGACAAAATTCGATCGTCTTTTTCAACCGCTTACATGCATTTCCCCCAAACGAAAACGCGTTTTTCGAAATCCTGGCATAAAAATACGTCGCTTTTGGTCAAAAAAAGACCATCAAAATTTTTGGCGATTTTTGAAAAAAATGTAAGGTTTTTTTTAAAAACACCCTTGGGTGTTTTTTCACCCTAAAAATTGAAAGTCTTAAATCGTGGCATTTTTTGGCATTTTCTTATGCAACTTTTCGAGATAAATCGATTGGCGCACACAGATTTTCCCTAAGTACGATAGTTTAGGTTTTATGCGTCTTTAAAGTTGACAAAATTCGATCGTCTTTTTCAACCGCTTACATGCACTTCACCCAAACGAAAACGCGTTTTTCGAACTCCTGGCATAAAAACACGTCGCTTTTGGTCAAAAAAAGACCATCTAAATTTTTGGCGATTTTTGAAAAAAACGTAAGGTTTTTTTAAAAACACCCTTGGGTGTTTTTTCACCCTAAAAATTGAAAGTCTTAAATCGTGGCATTTTTTGGCATTTTCTTATGCAACTTTTCGAGATAAATCGATTGGCACAGACAGATTTTCCCTAAGTACGACATTTTAGGTTTTATGCGTCTTTAAATTTGACGAAATTGGATCGTCTTTTTCAACCGCTTACATGAATTTCCCCCAAACGAAAACGCGTTTTTCAAACTCCTGGCATAAAAACACGTCGCTTTTGGTCAAAAAAAGACCATCTAAATTTTTGGCGATTTTTGAAAAAAACGTAAGGTTTTTTTAAAAACACCCTTGGGTGTTTTTTCACCCTAAAAATTGAAAGTCTTAAATCGTGGCATTTTTTGGCATTTTCTTATGCAACTTTTCGAGATAAATCGATTGGCGCACTCAGATTTTTTCTAAGTACGATATTTTAGGTATTATGCGTCTTTAAAGTTGACAAAATTCGATCGTCTCTTTCAACCCCTTACATGCATTTCCCCCAAACGAAAACGCGTTTTTCGATATCCTGGCATAAAAACACGTCGCTTTTGGTCAAAAAAAGACCATCTAAATTTTTGACGATTTTTGAAAAAAACCTAAAGTTCAACTTTGGTGACAGGTAACACTTTGGTGTTTTTTCACCATTTTCTTATGCAACTTTTCGAGATAAATCGATTGGCGCAGACAGATTTTCCCTAAGTACGATATTTTAGTTTTTATGCGTCTTTAAATTTGACAAAATTTGATCGTCTTTTTCAACCGCTTACATGCATTTCCCCCAAACGAAAACGCGTTTTTCAAACTCCTGGCATAAAAACATCTCGCTTTTGGTCAAAAAAAGACCATCTAAATTTTTAGCGATTTTTAAAAAAAACGTAAGGTTAACCCCTTTGGTGTTTTTTCACCCCAAATATTAAAAGTCTTAAATCTTGGCATTTTTTGGCATTTTCTTATGCAACTTTTCGAGATAAATCGATTGGCGCAGACAGATTTTCCCTAAGTACGATATTTTAGGTTTTATGCGTCTTTAAAGTTGACAAAATTCGATCGTCTCTTTCAACCCCTTACATGCATTTCCCCCAAACGAAAACGCGTTTTTCGATATCCTGGCATAAAAACACGTCGCTTTTGGTCAAAAAAAGACCATCTAAATTTTTGACGATTTTTGAAAAAAACCTAAAGTTTAACTTTGGTGACAGGTAACACTTTGGTGTTTTTTCACCATTTTCTTATGCAACTTTTCGAGATAAATCGATTGGCGCAGACAGATTTTCCCTAAGTACGATATTTTAGTTTTTATGCGTCTTTAAATTTGACAAAATTTGATCGTCTTTTTCAACCGCTTACATGCATTTCCCCCAAACGAAAACGCGTTTTTCAAACTCCTGGCATAAAAACACGTCGCTTTTGGTCAAAAAAAGACCATCTAAATTTTTAGCGATTTTTAAAAAAAACGTAAGGTTAACCCCTTTGGTGTTTTTTCACCCCAAATATTAAAAGTCTTAAATCGTGGCATTTTTTGGCATATTCTTTTGCAACTTTTCGAAATAAAACGATTGGCGCACACATATTTTCCCTAAGTACGATATTTTAGGTTTTCTGCGTCTTTAAAGTTGACAAAATTCGATCGTCCTTTTCAACCGCTTACATGCATTTCCCCCAAACGCAAACGCGTTTTTCGAACTCCTGGCATAAAAACACGTCGCTTTTGGTCAAAAAAAGACCATCTAAATTTTTGGCGATTTTTAAAAAAAACGTAAGGTTAACCCCTTTGGTGCTTTTTCACCCCAAATATTAAAAGTCTTAAATCTTGGCATTTTTTGGCATTTTCTTATGCAACTTTTCGAGATAAATCGATTGGCGCAGACAGATTTTCCCAAAGTACGATATTTTAGGTTTTATGCGTCTTTAAAGTTGACAAAATTCGATCGTCTTTTTCAACCGCTTACATGCATTTCCCCCAAACGAAAACGCGTTTTCGAACTCCTGGCATAAAAACACATAGCTTTTGGTCAAAAAAAGACCATCTAAATTTTTGGCGATTTTTGAAAAAAACGTAAGGTGTTTTTTCACCCCAAAAATTTAAAGTCTTAAATCGTGGCATTTTTTGGCATTTTCTTATGCAACTTTTCGAGATAAATCGATTGGCGCAGACAGATTTTCCCTAAGTACGATATTTTAGGTTTTATGCGTCTTTAAAGTTGACAAAATTCGATCGTCTTTTTCAACCGCTTACATGCACTTCACCCAAACGAAAACGCGTTTTTCGAACTCCTGACATAAAAACACGTCGCTTTTGGTCAAAAAAAGACAATGTAAATTTTTGGCGATTTTTGAAAAAAACGTAAGGTTAACCCTTTTGGTGTTTTTTCACCCCAAAAATTGAAAGTCTTAAATCGTGGCATTTTTTGGCATTTTCTTATGCAACTTTTCGAGATAAATCGATTGGCGCACACAGATTTTCCCTAAGTACGATATTTTAGGTTTGACAAAATTTGACAAAATTCGATCGTCTTTTTCAACCGCTTACATGCATTTCCCCCAAACGAAAACGCGTTTTTCGAACTCCTGGCATAAAAACACGTCGCTTTTGGCCAAAAAAAGACCATCTTAATTTTTGGCGATTTTTGAAAAAAACGTAAGGTTTACCCCTTTGGTGTTTTTTCACCCCAAACATTGAAAGTCTTAAATCTTGGCATTTTTTGGCATTTTCTTATGCAACTTTTCGAGATAAATCGATTGGCGCAGACAGATTTTCCCTAAGTACGATATTTTAGGTTTTATGCGTCTTTAAATTTGACGAAATTCGATCGTCTTTTTCAACCGCTTACATGCATTTCCCCCAAACGAAAACGCGTTTTTCAAACTCCTGGCATAAAAACACATCGCTTTTGGTCAAAAAAAGACCATCTAAATTTTTGGCGATTTTTGAAAAAAACGTAAGGTTTTTTTAAAAACACCCTTGGGTGTTTTTTCACCCCAAAAATTGAAAGCCTTAAATCGTGGCATTTTTTGGCATTTTCTTATGCAACTTTTCGAGATAAATCGATTGGCGCACACAGATTTTCCCTAAGTACGATATTTTAGGTTTTATGAGTCTTTAAATTTGACAAAATTCGATCGTCTTTTTCAACCGCTTACATGCATTTCCCCCAAACGAAAACGCGTTTTTCAAACTCCTGGCATAAAAACACGTCGCTTTTGTTCAAAAAAAGACCATCTAAATTTTTGGCGATTTTTAAAAAAAACGTAAGGTTAACCCCTTTGGTGTTTTTTCACCCCAAATATTAAAAGTCTTAAATCGTGGCATTTTTTGGCATTTTCTTATGCAACTTTTCTAGATAAAACGATTGGCGCACACAGATTTTCCCTAAGTACGATATTTTAGGTTTTCTGCGTCTTTAAAGTTGACAAAATTCGATCGACCTTTTCAACCGTTTACATGCATTTCCCCCAAACGCAAACGCGTTTTTCGAACTACTGGCATAAAAACACGTCGCTTTTGGTCAAAAAAAAAACCATCTAAATTTTTGGCGATTTTTAAAAAAAACGTAAGGTTAACCCCTTTGGTGTTTTTTCACCCCAAATATTAAAAGTCTTAAATCTTGGCATTTTTTGGCATTTTCTTATGCAACTTTTCGAGATAAATCGATTGGCGCAGACAGATTTTCCCTAAGTACGATATTTTAAGTTTTATGCGTCTTTAAAGTTGACAAAATTCGATCGTCTTTTTCAACCCCTTACATGCATTTCCCCCAAACGCAAACGCGTTTTTCGAACTCCTGGCATAAAAACACGTCGCTTTTGGTCAATAAAAGACCGTCTAAATTTTTGGCGATTTTTAAAAAAAACCTAAAGTTCAACTTTGGTGACAGGTAACACTTTGGTGTTGTTTCACCATTTTCTTATGCAACTTTTCGAGATAAATCGATTGGCGCAGACAGATTTTCCCTAAGTACGATATTTTAGTTTTTATGCGTCTTTAAATTTGACAAAATTTGATCGTCTTTTTCAACCGCTTACATGCATTTCCCCCAAACGAAAACGCGTTTTTCAAACTCCTGGCATAAAAACCCGTCGCTTTTGGTCAAAAAAAGACCATCTAAATTTTTAGCGATTTTTAAAAAAAACGTAAGGTTAACCCCTTTGGTGTTTTTTCACCCCAAAAATTGAAAGTCTTAAATCGTGGCATTTTTTGGCATTTTCTTATGCAACTTTTCGAGATAAATCGATTGGCGCACACAGATTTTCCCTAAGTACGATATTTTAGGTTTTATGAGTCTTTAAATTTGACAAAATTCGATCGTCTTTTTCAACCGCTTACATGCATTTCCCCCAAACGAAAACGCGTTTTTCAAACTCCTGGCATAAAAACCCGTCGCTTTTGGTCAAAAAAAGACCATCTAAATTTTTAGCGATTTTTAAAAAAAACGTAAGGTTAACCCCTTTGGTGTTTTTTCACCCCAAAAATTGAAAGTCTTAAATCGTGGCATTTTTTGGCATTTTCTTATGCAACTTTTCGAGATAAATCGATTGGCGCACACAGATTTTCCCTAAGTACGATATTTTAGGTTTTATGAGTCTTTAAATTTGACAAAATTCGATCGTCTTTTTCAACCGCTTACATGCATTTCCCCCAAACGAAAACGCGTTTTTCGAACTCCTGGCATAAAAACACGTCGCTTTTGGTCAATAAAAGACCGTCTAAATTTTTGGCGATTTTTAAAAAAAACCTAAAGTTCAACTTTGGTGACAGGTAACACTTTGGTGTTGTTTCACCATTTTCTTATGCAACTTTTCGAGATAAATCGATTGGCGCACACAGATTTTCCCTAAGTACGATATTTTAGGTTTTATGAGTCTTTAAATTTGACAAAATTCGATCGTCTTTTTCAACCGCTTACATGCATTTCCCCCAAACGAAAACGCGTTTTTCAAACTCCTGGCATAAAAACACGTCGCTTTTGTTCAAAAAAAGACCATCTAAATTTTTGGCGATTTTTAAAAAAAACGTAAGGTTAACCCCTTTGGTGTTTTTTCACCCCAAATATTAAAAGTCTTAAATCGTGGCATTTTTTGGCATTTTCTTATGCAACTTTTCTAGATAAAACGATTGGCGCACACAGATTTTCCCTAAGTACGATATTTTAGGTTTTCTGCGTCTTTAAAGTTGACAAAATTCGATCGACCTTTTCAACCGTTTACATGCATTTCCCCCAAACGCAAACGCGTTTTTCGAACTACTGGCATAAAAACACGTCGCTTTTGGTCAAAAAAAAAACCATCTAAATTTTTGGCGATTTTTAAAAAAAACGTAAGGTTAACCCCTTTGGTGTTTTTTCACCCCAAATATTAAAAGTCTTAAATCTTGGCATTTTTTGGCATTTTCTTATGCAACTTTTCGAGATAAATCGATTGGCGCAGACAGATTTTCCCTAAGTACGATATTTTAAGTTTTATGCGTCTTTAAAGTTGACAAAATTCGATCGTCTTTTTCAACCCCTTACATGCATTTCCCCCAAACGCAAACGCGTTTTTCGAACTCCTGGCATAAAAACACGTCGCTTTTGGTCAATAAAAGACCGTCTAAATTTTTGGCGATTTTTAAAAAAAACCTAAAGTTCAACTTTGGTGACAGGTAACACTTTGGTGTTGTTTCACCATTTTCTTATGCAACTTTTCGAAATAAATCGATTGGCGCAGACAGATTTTCCCTAAGTACGATATTTTAGTTTTTATGCGTCTTTAAATTTGACAAAATTTGATCGTCTTTTTCAACCGCTTACATGCATTTCCCCCAAACGAAAACGCGTTTTTCAAACTCCTGGCATAAAAACCCGTCGCTTTTGGTCAAAAAAAGACCATCTAAATTTTTAGCGATTTTTAAAAAAAACGTAAGGTTAACCCCTTTGGTGTTTTTTCACCCCAAAAATTGAAAGTCTTAAATCGTGGCATTTTTTGGCATTTTCTTATGCAACTTTTCGAGATAAATCGATTGGCGCACACAGATTTTCCCTAAGTACGATATTTTAGGTTTTATGAGTCTTTAAATTTGACAAAATTCGATCGTCTTTTTCAACCGCTTACATGCATTTCCCCCAAACGAAAACGCGTATTTCAAACTCCTGGCATAAAAACACGTCGCTTTTGGTCAAAAAAAGACCATCTAAATTTTTGGCGATTTTTAAAAAAAACGTAAGGTTAACCCCTTTGGTGTTTTTTCACCCCAAATATTAAAAGTCTTAAATCGTGGCATTTTTTGGCATTTTCTTATGCAACTTTTCTAGATAAAACGATTGGCGCACACAGATTTTCCATAAGTACGATATTTTAGGTTTTCTGCGTCTTTAAAGTTGACAAAATTCGATCGTCCTTTTCAACCGCTTACATGCATTTCCCCCAAACGCAAACGCGTTTTTCGAACTCCTGGCATAAAAACACGTCGCTTTTGGTCAAAAAAAGACCATCTAAATTTTTGGCGATTTTTGAAAAAAACCCTTTGGTGTTTTTTCACCCCAAAAATTGAAAGTCTTAAATCGTGGCATTTTTTGGCATTTTCTTATGCAACTTTTCGAGATAAAACGATTAGCGCACACAAATTTTTCCTAAGTACGATATTTTAGGTTTTATGCGTCTTTAAGGTTGAGAAAATTCGATCGTCATTTTCAACCGCTTACATGCATTTCCCCCAAACGAAAACGCGTTTTTCGAAATCCTGGCATAAAAACACGTCGCTTTTGGTCAAAAAAAGACCATCTAAATTTTTGGCGATTTTTGAAAAAAACGTAAGGTTTTTTTAAAAACACCCTTGGGTGTTTTTTCACCCTAAAAATTGAAAGTCTTAAATCGTGGCATTTTTTGGCATTTTCTTATGCAACTTTTCGAGATAAATCGATTGGCACAGACAGATTTTCCCTAAGTACGACATTTTAGGTTTTATGCGTCTTTAAATTTGACGAAATTGGATCGTCTTTTTCAACCGCTTACATGAATTTCCCCCAAACGAAAACGCGTTTTTCAAACTCCTGGCATAAAAACACGTCGCTTTTGGTCAAAAAAAGACCATCTAAATTTTTGGCGATTTTTGAAAAAAACGTAAGGTTTTTTTAAAAACACCCTTGGGTGTTTTTTCACCCTAAAAATTAAAAGTCTTAAATCGTGGCATTTTTTGGCATTTTCTTATGCAACTTTTCGAGATAAATCGATTGGCGCACTCAGATTTTTTCTAAGTACGATATTTTAGGTATTATGCGTCTTTAAAGTTGACAAAATTCGATCGACTTTTTCAACCGCTTACATGAACTTCCCCCAAACGAAAACGCGTTTTTCGAACTCCTGGCATAAAAACACGTCGCTTTTGGTCAAAAAAAGACCATCTAAATTTTTGGCGATTTTTGAAAAAAACGTAAGGTTAACCCCTTTGGTGTTTTATCACCCTAAAAATTGAAAGTCTTAAATCGTGGCATTTTTTGGCATTTTCTTATGCAACTTTTCGAGATAAATCGATTGGCGCACACAGATTTTTCCTAAGTACGATATTTTAGGTATTATGCGTCTTTAAAGTTGACAAAATTCGATCGACTTTTTCAACCGCTTACATGCACTTCCCCCAAACGAAAACGCGTTTTTCGAACTCCTGGCATAAAAACACGTCGCTTTTGGTCAAAAAAAGACCATCTAAATTTTTGGCGATTTTTGAAAAAAACGTAAGGTTAACCCCTTTGGTGTTTTTTCACCCCAAAAATTGAAAGTCTTAAATCGTGGCATTTTTTGGCATTTTCTTATGCAACTTTTCGAGATAAATCGATTGGCGCACACAGATTTTTCCTAAGTACGATATTTTAGGTATTATGCGTCTTTAAAGTTGACAAAATTCGATCGTCTTTTTCAACCGCTTACATGCATTTCCCCCAAACGAAAACGCGTTTTTCGAAATCCTGGCATAAAAATACGTCGCTTTTGGTCAAAAAAAGACCATCAAAATTTTTGGCGATTTTTGAAAAAAATGTAAGGTTTTTTTTAAAAACACCCTTGGGTGTTTTTTCACCCTAAAAATTGAAAGTCTTAAATCGTGGCATTTTTTGGCATTTTCTTATGCAACTTTTCGAGATAAATCGATTGGCGCACACAGATTTTCCCTAAGTACGATAGTTTAGGTTTTATGCGTCTTTAAAGTTGACAAAATTCGATCGTCTTTTTCAACCGCTTACATGCACTTCACCCAAACGAAAACGCGTTTTTCGAACTCCTGGCATAAAAACACGTCGCTTTTGGTCAAAAAAAGACCATCTAAATTTTTGGCGATTTTTGAAAAAAACGTAAGGTTTTTTTAAAAACACCCTTGGGTGTTTTTTCACCCTAAAAATTGAAAGTCTTAAATCGTGGCATTTTTTGGCATTTTCTTATGCAACTTTTCGAGATAAATCGATTGGCGCACTCAGATTTTTTCTAAGTACGATATTTTAGGTATTATGCGTCTTTAAAGTTGACAAAATTCGATCGACTTTTTCAACCGCTTACATGCACTTCCCCCAAACGAAAACGCGTTTTTCGAACTCCTGGCATAAAAACACGTCGCTTTTGGTCAAAAAAAGACCATCTAAATTTTTAGCGATTTTTAAAAAAAACGTAAGGTTAACCCCTTTGGTGTTTTTTCACCCCAAATATTAAAAGTCTTAAATCTTGGCATTTTTTGGCATTTTCTTATGCAACTTTTCGAGATAAATCGATTGGCGCAGACAGATTTTCCCTAAGTACGATATTTTAGGTTTTATGCGTCTTTAAAGTTGACAAAATTCGATCGTCTCTTTCAACCCCTTACATGCATTTCCCCCAAACGAAAACGCGTTTTTCGAACTCCTGGCATAAAAACACGTCGCTTTTGGTCAAAAAAAGACCATCTAAATTTTTGACGATTTTTGAAAAAAACCTAAAGTTTAACTTTGGTGACAGGTAACACTTTGGTGTTTTTTCACCATTTTCTTATGCAACTTTTCGAGATAAATCGATTGGCGCAGACAGATTTTCCCTAAGTACGATATTTTAGTTTTTATGCGTCTTTAAATTTGACAAAATTTGATCGTCTTTTTCAACCGCTTACATGCATTTCCCCCAAACGAAAACGCGTTTTTCAAACTCCTGGCATAAAAACACGTCGCTTTTGGTCAAAAAAAGACCATCTAAATTTTTAGCGATTTTTAAAAAAAACGTAAGGTTAACCCCTTTGGTGTTTTTTCACCCCAAATATTAAAAGTCTTAAATCGTGGCATTTTTTGGCATATTCTTTTGCAACTTTTCGAAATAAAACGATTGGCGCACACATATTTTCCCTAAGTACGATATTTTAGGTTTTCTGCGTCTTTAAAGTTGACAAAATTCGATCGTCCTTTTCAACCGCTTACATGCATTTCCCCCAAACGAAAACGCGTTTTCGAACTCCTGGCATAAAAATACATAGCTTTTGGTCAAAAAAAGACCATCTAAATTTTTGGCGATTTTTGAAAAAAACGTAAGGTGTTTTTTCACCCCAAAAATTTAAAGTCTTAAATCGTGGCATTTTTTGGCATTTTCGTATGCAACTTTTCGAGATAAATCGATTGGCGCAGACAGATTTTCCCTAAGTACGATATTTTAGGTTTTATGCGTCTTTAAAGTTGACAAAATTCGATCGTCTTTTTCAACCGCTTACATGCACTTCACCCAAACGAAAACGCGTTTTTCGAACTCCTGACATAAAAACACGTCGCTTTTGGTCAAAAAAAGACAATGTAAATTTTTGGCGATTTTTGAAAAAAACGTAAGGTTAACCCTTTTGGTGTTTTTTCACCCCAAAAATTGAAAGTCTTAAATCGTGGCATTTTTTGGCATTTTCTTATGCAACTTTTCGAGATAAATCGATTGGCGCACACAGATTTTCCCTAAGTACGATATTTTAGGTTTGACAAAATTTGACAAAATTCGATCGTCTTTTTCAACCGCTTACATGCATTTCCCCCAAACGAAAACGCGTTTTTCGAACTCCTGGCATAAAAACACGTCGCTTTTGGCCAAAAAAAGACCATCTAAATTTTTGGCGATTTTTGAAAAAAACGTAAGGTTTACCCCTTTGGTGTTTTTTCACCCCAAACATTGAAAGTCTTAAATCTTGGCATTTTTTGGCATTTTCTTATGCAACTTTTCGAGATAAATCGATTGGCGCAGACAGATTTTCCCTAAGTACGATATTTTAGGTTTTATGCGTCTCTAAATTTGACGAAATTCGATCGTCTTTTTCAACCGCTTACATGCATTTCCCCCAAACGAAAACGCGTTTTTCAAACTCCTGGCATAAAAACACATCGCTTTTGGTCAAAAAAAGACCATCTAAATTTTTGGCGATTTTTGAAAAAAACGTAAGGTTTTTTTAAAAACACCCTTGGGTGTTTTTTCACCCCAAAAATTGAAAGCCTTAAATCGTGGCATTTTTTGGCATTTTCTTATGCAACTTTTCGAGATAAAACGATTGGCGCACACAGATTTTCCCTAAGTACGATATTTTAGGTTTTCTGCGTCTTTAAAGTTGACAAAATTCGATCGACCTTTTCAACCGTTTACATGCATTTCCCCCAAACGCAAACGCGTTTTTCGAACTACTGGCATAAAAACACGTCGCTTTTGGTCAAAAAAAAAACCATCTAAATTTTTGGCGATTTTTAAAAAAAACGTAAGGTTAACCCCTTTGGTGTTTTTTCACCCCAAATATTAAAAGTCTTAAATCTTGGCATTTTTTGGCATTTTCTTATGCAACTTTTCGAGATAAATCGATTGGCGCAGACAGATTTTCCCTAAGTACGATATTTTAAGTTTTATGCGTCTTTAAAGTTGACAAAATTCGATCGTCTTTTTCAACCCCTTACATGCATTTCCCCCAAACGCAAACGCGTTTTTCGAACTCCTGGCATAAAAACACGTCGCTTTTGGTCAATAAAAGACCGTCTAAATTTTTGGCGATTTTTAAAAAAAACCTAAAGTTCAACTTTGGTGACAGGTAACACTTTGGTGTTGTTTCACCATTTTCTTATGCAACTTTTCGAGATAAATCGATTGGCGCAGACAGATTTTCCCTAAGTACGATATTTTAGTTTTTATGCGTCTTTAAATTTGACAAAATTTGATCGTCTTTTTCAACCGCTTACATGCATTTCCCCCAAACGAAAACGCGTTTTTCAAACTCCTGGCATAAAAACCCGTCGCTTTTGGTCAAAAAAAGACCATCTAAATTTTTAGCGATTTTTAAAAAAAACGTAAGGTAAACCCCTTTGGTGTTTTTTCACCCCAAAAATTGAAAGTCTTAAATCGTGGCATTTTTTGGCATTTTCTTATGCAACTTTTCGAGATAAATCGATTGGCGCACACAGATTTTCCCTAAGTACGATATTTTAGGTTTTATGAGTCTTTAAATTTGACAAAATTCGATCGTCTTTTTCAACCGCTTACATGCATTTCCCCCAAACGAAAACGCGTATTTCAAACTCCTGGCATAAAAACACGTCGCTTTTGGTCAAAAAAAGACCATCTAAATTTTTGGCGATTTTTAAAAAAAACGTAAGGTTAACCCCTTTGGTGTTTTTTCACCCCAAATATTAAAAGTCTTAAATCGTGGCATTTTTTGGCATTTTCTTATGCAACTTTTCTAGATAAAACGATTGGCGAACACAGATTTTCCATAAGTACGATATTTTAGGTTTTCTGCGTCTTTAAAGTTGACAAAATTCGATCGTCCTTTTCAACCGCTTACATGCATTTCCCCCAAACGCAAACGCGTTTTTCGAACTCCTGGCATAAAAACACGTCGCTTTTGGTCAAAAAAAGACCATCTAAATTTTTGGCGATTTTTGAAAAAAACCCTTTGGTGTTTTTTCACCCCAAAAATTGAAAGTCTTAAATCGTGGCATTTTTTGGCATTTTCTTATGCAACTTTTCGAGATAAAACGATTAGCGCACACAAATTTTTCCTAAGTACGATATTTTAGGTTTTATGCGTCTTTAAGGTTGAGAAAATTCGATCGTCATTTTCAACCGCTTACATGCATTTCCCCCAAACGAAAACGCGTTTTTCGAAATCCTGGCATAAAAACACGTCGCTTTTGGTCAAAAAAAGACCATCAAAATTTTTGGCGATTTTTGAAAAAAATGTAAGGTTTTTTTTAAAAACACCCTTGGGTGTTTTTTCACCCTAAAAATTGAAAGTCTTAAATCGTGGCATTTTTTGGCATTTTCTTATGCAACTTTTCGAGATAAATCGATTGGCGCACACAGATTTTCCCTAAGTACGATAGTTTAGGTTTTATGCGTCTTTAAAGTTGACAAAATTCGATCGTCTTTTTCAACCGCTTACATGCACTTCACCCAAACGAAAACGCGTTTTTCGAACTCCTGGCATAAAAACACGTCGCTTTTGGTCAAAAAAAGACCATCTAAATTTTTGGCGATTTTTGAAAAAAACGTAAGGTTTTTTTAAAAACACCCTTGGGTGTTTTTTCACCCTAAAAATTGAAAGTCTTAAATCGTGGCATTTTTTGGCATTTTCTTATGCAACTTTTCGAGATAAATCGATTGGCACAGACAGATTTTCCCTAAGTACGACATTTTAGGTTTTATGCGTCTTTAAATTTGACGAAATTGGATCGTCTTTTTCAACCGCTTACATGAATTTCCCCCAAACGAAAACGCGTTTTTCAAACTCCTGGCATAAAAACACGTCGCTTTTGGTCAAAAAAACACCATCTAAATTTTTGGCGATTTTTGAAAAAAACGTAAGGTTTTTTTAAAAACACCGTTGGGTGTTTTTTCACCCTAAAAATTAAAAGTCTTAAATCGTGGCATTTTTTGGCATTTTCTTATGCAACTTTTCGAGATAAATCGATTGGCGCACTCAGATTTTTTCTAAGTACGATATTTTAGGTATTATGCGTCTTTAAAGTTGACAAAATTCGATCGACTTTTTCAACCGCTTACATGAACTTCCCCCAAACGAAAACGCGTTTTTCGAACTCCTGGCATAAAAACACGTCGCTTTTGGTCAAAAAAAGACCATCTAAATTTTTGGCGATTTTTGAAAAAAACGTAAGGTTAACCCCTTTGGTGTTTTATCACCCTAAAAATTGAAAGTCTTAAATCGTGGCATTTTTTGGCATTTTCTTATGCAACTTTTCGAGATAAATCGATTGGCGCACACAGATTTTTCCTAAGTACGATATTTTAGGTATTATGCGTCTTTAAAGTTGACAAAATTCGATCGACTTTTTCAACCGCTTACATGCACTTCCCCCAAACGAAAACGCGTTTTTCGAACTCCTGGCATAAAAACACGTCGCTTTTGGTCAAAAAAAGACCATCTAAATTTTTGGCGATTTTTGAAAAAAACGTAAGGTTAACCCCTTTGGTGTTTTTTCACCCCAAAAATTGAAAGTCTTAAATCGTGGCATTTTTTGGCATTTTCTTATGCAACTTTTCGAGATAAATCGATTGGCGCAGACAGATTTTCCCTAAGTACGATATTTTAGGTTTTATGCGTCTTTAAAGTTGGCAAAATTCGATCGTCTTTTTCAACCGCTTACATGCATTTCCCCCAAACGAAAACGCGTTTTTCAAACTCCTGGCATAAAAACACGTCGCTTTTGGTCAAAAAAAGACCATCTAAATTTTTGGCGATTTTTGAAAAAAACGTAAGGTTAACCCCTTTGGTGTTTTTTCACCCCAAAAATTTAAAGTCTTAAATCGTGGCATTTTTTGGCATTTTCTTATGCAACTTTTCGAGATAAATCGATTGGCGCAGACAGATTTTCCCTAAGTACGATATTTTAGGTTTTATGCGTCTTAAAAGTTGACAAAATTCGATCGTCTTTTTCAACCGCTTACATGCACTTCACCCAAACGAAAACGCGTTTTTCGAACTTCTGGCATAAAAACACGTCGCTTTTGGTCAAAAAAAGACCATCTAAATTTTTGGCGATTTTTGAAAAAAACGTAAGGTTAACCCCTTTGGTGTTTTTTCACCCCAAATATTAAAAGTCTTAAATCTTGGCATTTTTTGGCATTTTCTTATGCAACTTTTCGAGATAAATCGATTGGCGCAGACAGATTTTCCCTAAGTACGATATTTTAGGTTTTCTGCGTCTTTAAAGTTGACAAAATTCGATCGTCCTTTTCAACCGCTTACATGCACTTCCCCCAAACGAAAACGCGTTTTTCGAACTCCTGGCATAAAAACACGTCGCTTTTGGTCAAAAAAAGACCATCTAAATTTTTGGCGATTTTTGAAGAAAACGTAAGGTTAACCCCTTTGGTGTTTTATCACCCTAAAAATTGAAAGTCTTAAATCGTGGCATTTTTTGGCATTTTCTTATGCAACTTTTCGAGATAAATCGATTGGCGCACACAGATTTTTCCTAAGTACGATATTTTAGGTATTATGCGTCTTTAAAGTTGACAAAATTCGATCGTCTTTTTCAACCGCTTACATGCATTTCCCCCAAACGAAAACGCGTTTTTCAAACTCCTGGCATAAAAACACGTCGCTTTTGGTCAAAAAAAGACCATCTAAATTTTTGGCGATTTTTGAAAAAAACGTAAGGTTTTTTTAAAAACACCCTTGGGTGTTTTGTCACCCTAAAAATTGAAAGTCTTAAATCGTGGCATTTTTTGGCATTTTCTTATGCAACTTTTCGAGATAAATCGACTGGCGCACACAGATTTTCCCTAGGTACGATATTTTAGGTATTATGCGTCTTTAAAGTTGACAAAATTCGATCGTCTATTTCAACCGCTTACATGCACTTCCCCCAAACGAAAACGCGTTTTTCAAACTCCTGGCATAAAAACACGTGGCTTTTGGTCAAAAGAAGACCATCTAAATTTTTGGCGATTTTTAAAAAAAACGTAAGGTTAACCCCTTTGGTGTTTTTTCACCCCAAGTATTAAAAGTCTTAAATCGTGGCATTTTTTGGCATTTTCTTATGCAACTTTTCTAGATAAAACGATTGGCGCACACAAATTTTCCCTAAGTACGATATTTTAGGTTTTATGCGTCTTAAAAGTTGACAAAATTCGATCGTCTTTTTCAACCGCTTACATGCACTTCACCCAAACGAAAACGCGTTTTTCGAACTTCTGGCATAAAAACACGTGGCTTTTGGTCAAAAGAAGACCATCTAAATTTTTGGCGATTTTTAAAAAAAACGTAAGGTTAACCCCTTTGGTGTTTTTTCACCCCAAGTATTAAAAGTCTTAAATCGTGGCATTTTTTGGCATTTTCTTATGCAACTTTTCGAGATAAATCGATTGGCGCAGACAGATTTTCCCTAAGTACGATATTTTAGGTTTTATGCGTGTTTAAATTTGACAAAATTTGATCGTCTTTTTCAACCGCTTACATGCATTTCCCCCAAACGAAAACGCGTTTTTCAAACTCCTGGCATAAAAACACGTCGCTTTTGGTCAAAAAAAGACCATCTAAATTTTTAGCGATTTTTAAAAAAAACGTAAGGTTAACCCCTTTGGTGTTTTTTCACCCCAAATATTAAAAGTCTTAAATCGTGGCATCTTTTGGCATTTTCTTTTGCAACTTTTCGAGATAAAACGATTGGCGCACACAGATTTTCCCTAAGTACGATATTTTAGGTTTTCTGCGTCTTTAAAGTTGACAAAATTCGATCGTCCTTTTCAACCGCTTACATGCATTTCCCCCAAACGCAAACGCGTTTTTCGAACTCCTGGCATAAAAACACGTCGCTTGTGGTCAAAAAAAGACCATCTAAATTTTTGGCGATTTTTGAAAAAAAACGTAAGGTAAACCCTTTTGGTGTTTTTTCACCCCAAAAATTGAAAGTCTTAAATCGTGGCATTTTTTGGCATTTTCTTATGCAACTTTTCGAGATAAATCGATTGGCGCAGACAGATTTTCCTTAAGTACGATATTTTAGGTTTTATGCGTCTTTAAATTTGATGAAATTAGATCGTCTTTTTCAACCGCTTACATGCATTTCCCCCAAACGAAAACGCGTTTTTCGAACTTCTGGCATAAAAACACGTCGCTTTTGTCAAAAAAAAACCATCTAAGTTTTTGGCGATTTTTGAAAAAAACCCTTTGGTGTTTTTTCACCCCAAAAATTGAAAGTCTTAAATCGTGGCAGTTTTTGGCATTTTCTTATGCAACTTTTCGAGATAAATCGATTGGCGCAGACAGATTTTCCTTAATTACGATATTTTAGGTTTTATGCGTCTTTAAATTTGATGAAATTAGATCGTCTTTTTCAACCGCTTACATGCATTTCCCCCAAACGAAAACGCGTTTTTCAAACTCCTGGCATAAAAACACGTCGCTTTTGGTCAAAAAAAGACCATCAAAACTTTTGGCGATTTTTGAAAAAAACGTAAGGTTTTTTTTAAAAACACCCTTTGGTGTTTTTTCACCCTAAAAATTGAAAGTCTTAAATCGTGGCATTTTTTGGCATTTTCTTATGCAACTTTTCGAGTTAATCGATTGGCGCACACAGATTTTCGCTAAGTACGATATTTTAGGTATTATGCGTCTTTAAAGTTGACAAAATTCGATCGTCTATTTCAACCGCTTACATGCACTTCCCCCAAACGAAAACGCGTTTTTCAAACTCCTGGCATAAAAACACGTGGCTTTTGGTCAAAAGAAGACCATCTAAATTTTTGGCGATTTTTAAAAAAAACGTAAGGTTTACCCCTTTGGAGTTTTTTCACCCCAAGTATTAAAAGTCTTAAATCGTGGCATTTTTTGGCATTTTCTTATGCAACTTTTCTAGATAAAACGATTGGCGCACACAGATTTTCCCTAAGTACGATATTTTAGGTTTTCTGCGTCTTTAAAGTTGACAAAATTCGATCGTCCTTTTCAACCGCTTACATGCATTTCCCCCAAACGAAAACGCGTTTTTCGAAATCCTGGCATAAAAACACGTCGCTTTTGGTCAAAAAAAGACCATCTAAATTTTTGGTGATTTTTGAAAAAAACGTAAGGGAAACCCCTTTGGTGTTTTATCACCCTAAAAATTGAAAGTCTTAAATCGTGGCATTTTTTGGCATTTTCTTATGCAACTTTTCGAGATAAAACGATTAGCGCACACAAATTTTTCCTAAGTACGATATTTTAGGTTTTATGCGTCTTTAAGGTTGAGAAAATTCGATCGTCTTTTTCAACCGCTTACATGCATTTCCCCCAAACGAAAACGCGATTTTCGAAATCCTGGCATAAAAACACGTCGCTTTTGGTCAAAAAAAGATCATCTAAATTTTTGGCGATTTTTGAAAAAAAACGTAAGGTGTTTTTTCACCCTAAAAATTGAAAGTCTTAAATCGTGGCATTTTTTGGCATTTTCTTATGCAACTTTTCGAGATAAATCGATTAGCGCACACAGATTTTCCTTAAGTACGATAATTTAGGTTTTATGCGTCTTTAAATTTGACGAAATTCGATCGTCTTTTTCAACCGCTTACATGCATTTCCCCCAAACGAAAACGCGTTTTTCCAACTCCTGGCATAAAAACACGTCGCTTTTGGTCAAAAAAAGACCATCTAAATTTTTGGCGATTTTTGAAAAAAACGTAAGGTTAACCCCTTTGGTGTTTTTTCACCCTAAAAATTGAAAGTCTTAAATCGTGGCATTTTTTGGCATTTTCTTATGCAACTTTTCGAGATAAATCGATTGGCGCAGACAGATTTTCCTTAAGTACGATAATTTAGGTTTTATGCGTCTTTAAATTTGACGAAATTCGATCGTCTTTTTCAACCGCTTACATGCATTTCCCCCAAACGAAAACGCGTTTTTCCAACTCCTGGCATAAAAACACGTCGCTTTTGGTCAAATAAAGACCATCTAAATTTTTGGCGATTTTTGAAAAAAACGTAAGGTTAACCCCTTTGGTGTTTTTTACCCCAAAAATTGAAAGTCTTAAATCGTGGCATTTTTTGGCATTTTCTTATGCAACTTTTCGAGATAAAACGATTGGCGCACACAAATTTTTCCTAAGTACGATATTTTAGGTTTTATGCGTCTTTAAGGTTGAGAAAATTCGATCGTCTTTTTCAACCGCTTACATGCATTTCCCCCAAACGAAAACGCGTTTTTCGAAATCCTGGCATAAAAACACGTCGCTTTTGGTCAAAAAAAGATCATCTAAATTTTTGGCGATTTTTGAAAAAAAACGTAAGGTGTTTTTTCACCCTAAAAATTGAAAGTCTTAAATCGTGGCATTTTTTGGCATTTTCTTATGCAACTTTTCGAGATAAATCGATTAGCGCACACAGATTTTCCTTAAGTACGATAATTTAGGTTTTATGCGTCTTTAAATTTGACGAAATTCGATCGTCTTTTTCAACCGCTTACATGCATTTCCCCCAAACGAAAACGCGTTTTTCAAACTCCTGGCATAAAAACACGTCGCTTTTGGTCAAAAAAAGACCATCTAAATTTTTGGCGATTTTTGAAAAAAACGTAAGGTTTTTTTAAAAACACCCTTGGGTGTTTTTTCACCCTAAAAATTGAAAGTCTTAAATCGTGGCATTTTTTGGCATTTTCTTATGCAACTTTTCGAGATAAATCGACTGGCGCACACAGATTTTCCCTAAGTACGATATTTTAGGTATTATGCGTCTTTAAAGTTGACAAAATTCGATCGTCTATTTCAACCGCTTACATGCACTTCCCCCAAACGAAAACGCGTTTTTCGAACTCCTGGCATAAAAACACGTCGCTTTTGGTCAAAAAAAGACCATCTAAATTTTTGGCGATTTTTGAAAAAAACGTAAGGTTAACCCCTTTGGTGTTTTTTCACCCCAAAAATTGAAAGTCTTAAATCGTGGCATTTTTTGGCATTTTCTTATGCAACTTTTCGAGATAAATCGATTGGCGCACACAGATTTTCCCTAAGTACGATATTTTAGGTATTATGCGTCTTTAAAGTTGACAAAATTCGATCGACTTTTTCAACCGCTTACATGCACTTCCCCCAAACGAAAACGCGTTTTTCGAACTCCTGGCATAAAAACACGTCGCTTTTGGTCAAAAAAAGACCATCTAAATTTTTGGCGATTTTTGAAAAAAACGTAAGGTAACCCCTTTGGTGTTTTTTCACCCCAAAAATTGAAAGTCTTAAATCGTGGCATTTTTTGGCATTTTCTTATGCAACTTTTCGAGATAAAACGATTGGCGCACACAAATTTTTCCTAAGTACGATATTTTAGGTTTTATGCGTCTTTAAGGTTGAGAAAATTCGATCGTCTTTTTCAACCGCTTACATGCATTTCCCCCAAACGAAAACGCGTTTTTCGAAATCCTGGCATAAAAACACGTCGCTTTTGGTCAAAAAAAGATCATCTAAATTTTTGGCGATTTTTGAAAAAAAACGTAAGGTGTTTTTTCACCCTAAAAATTGAAAGTCTTAAATCGTGGCATTTTTTGGCATTTTCTTATGCAACTTTTCGAGATAAATCGATTAGCGCACACAGATTTTCCTTAAGTACGATAATTTAGGTTTTATGCGTCTTTAAATTTGACGAAATTCGATCGTCTTTTTCAACCGCTTACATGCATTTCCCCCAAACGAAAACGCGTTTTTCCAACTCCTGGCATAAAAACACGTCGCTTTTGGTCAAAAAAAGACCATCTAAATTTTTGGCGATTTTTGAAAAAAACGTAAGGTTAACCCCTTTGGTGTTTTTTCACCCCAAAAATTGAAAGTCTTAAATCGTGGCATTTTTTGGCATTTTCTTATGCAACTTTTCGAGATAAAACGATAGGCGCACACAAATTTTTCCTAAGTACGATATTTTAGGTTTTATGCGTCTTTAAGGTTGAGAAAATTCGATCGTCTTTTTCAACCGCTTACATGCATTTCCCCCAAACGAAAACGCGTTTTTCGAAATCCTGGCATAAAAACACGTCGCTTTTGGTCAAAAAAAGATCATCTAAATTTTTGGCGATTTTTGAAAAAAAACGTAAGGTGTTTTTTCACCCTAAAAATTGAAAGTCTTAAATCGTGGCATTTTTTGGCATTTTCTTATGCAACTTTTCGAGATAAATCGATTAGCGCACACAGATTTTCCTTAAGTACGATAATTTAGGTTTTATGCGTCTTTAAATTTGACGAAATTCGATCGTCTTTTTCAACCGCTTACATGCATTTCCCCCAAACGAAAACGCGTTTTTCAAACTCCTGGCATAAAAACACGTCGCTTTTGGTCAAAAAAAGACCATCTAAATTTTTGGCGATTTTTGAAAAAAACGTAAGGTTAACCCCTTTGGTGTTTTTTCACCCTAAAAATTGAAAGTCTTAAATCGTGGCATTTTTTGGCATTTTCTTATGCAACTTTTCGAGATAAATCGATTGGCGCAGACAGATTTTCCTTAAGTACGATATTTTAGGTTTTATGCGTCTTTAAATTTGAGGAAATTCGATCGTCTTTTTCAAACGCTTACATGCATTTCGCCCAAACGCAAACGCGTTTTTCGAACTCCTGGCATAAAAACACGTCGCTTTTGGTCAAAAAAAGACCATCTAAATTTTTGGCGATTTTTGAAAAAAACGTAAGGTTAACCCTTTTGGTGTTTTTTTACCCCAAAAATTGAAAGTCTTAAATCGTGGCATTTTTTGGCATTTTCTTATGCAACTTTTCGAGATAAAACGATTGGCGCACACAAATTTTTCCTAAGTACGATATTTTAGGTTTTATGCGTCTTTAAGGTTGAGAAAATTCGATCGTCTTTTTCAACCGCTTACATGCATTTCCCCCAAACGAAAACGCGTTTTTCGAAATCCTGGCATAAAAACACGTCGCTTTTGGTCAAAAAAAGATCATCTAAATTTTTGGCGATTTTTGAAAAAAAACGTAAGGTGTTTTTTCACCCTAAAAATTGAAAGTCTTAAATCGTGGCATTTTTTGGCATTTTCTTATGCAACTTTTCGAGATAAATCGATTAGCGCACACAGATTTTCCTTAAGTACGATAATTTAGGTTTTATGCGTCTTTAAATTTGACGAAATTCGATCGTCTTTTTCAACCGCTTACATGCATTTCCCCCAAACGAAAACGCGTTTTTCAAACGCCTGGCATAAAAACACGTCGCTTTTGGTCAAAAAAAGACCATCTAAATTTTTGGCGATTTTTGAAAAAAACGTAAGGTTTTTTTAAAAACACCCTTGGGTGTTTTTTCACCCTAAAAATTGAAAGTCTTAAATCGTGGCATTTTTTGGCATTTTCTTATGCAACTTTTCGAGATAAATCGACTGGCGCACACAGATTTTCCCTAAGTACGATATTTTAGGTATTATGCGTCTTTTAAGTTGACAAAATTCGATCGTCTATTTCAACCGCTTACATGCACTTCCCCCAAACGAAAACGCGTTTTTCGAACTCCTGGCATAAAAACACGTCGCTTTTGGTCAAAAAAAGACCATCTAAATTTTTGGCGATTTTTGAAAAAAACGTAAGGTTAACCCCTTTGGTGTTTTTTCACCCCAAAATTTGAAAGCCTTAAATCGTGGCATTTCTTGGCATTTTCTTATGCAACTTTTCGAGATAAATCGATTGGCGCACACAGATTTTCCCTAAGTACGATATTTTAGGTTTTATGCGTCTTTAAAGTTGACAAAATTCGATCGTCTTTTTCAACCGCTTACATGCACTTCACCCAAACGAAAACGCGTTCTTCGAACTCCTGGCATAAAAACACGTCGCTTTTGGTCAAAAAAAGACCATTAAAACTTTTGGCGATTTTTGAAAAAAACGTAAGGTTTTTTTTAAAAACACCCTTTGGTGTTTTTTCACCCTAAAAATTGAAAGTCTTAAATCGTGGCATTTTTTTGGCATTTTCTTATGCAACTTTTCGAGATAAATCGATTGGCGCACACAGATTTTCCCTAAGTACGATATTTTAGGTATTATGCGTCTTTAAAGTTGACAAAATTCGATCGACTTTTTCAACCGCTTACATGCACTTCCCCCAAACGAAAACGCGTTTTTCGAACTCCTGGCATAAAAACACGTCGCTTTTGGTCAAAAAAAGACCATCTAAATTTTTGGCGATTTTTGAAAAAAACGTAAGGTTAACCCCTTTGGTGTTTTTTCACCCCAAAAATTGAAAGTCTTAAATCGTGGCATTTTTTGGCATTTTCTTATGCAACTTTTCGAGATAAATCGATTGGCGCACACAGATTTTCCCTAAGTACGATATTTTAGGTATTATGCGTCTTTAAAGTTGACAAAATTCGATCGACTTTTTCAACCGCTTACATGCACTTCCCCCAAACGAAAACGCGTTTTTCGAACTCCTGGCATAAAAACACGTCGCTTTTGGTCAAAAAAAGACCATCTACATTTTTGGCGATTTTTGAAAAAAACGTAAGGTAACCCCTTTGGTGTTTTTTCACCCCAAAAATTGAAAGTCTTAAATCGTGGCATTTTTTGGCATTTTCTTATGCAACTTTTCGATATAAAACGATTGGCGCACACAAATTTTTCCTAAGTACGATATTTTAGGTTTTATGCGTCTTTAAGGTTGAGAAAATTCGATCGTC
Organism: Cantharis rufa; assembly: GCA_947369205.1. Lineage (NCBI taxonomy): Eukaryota > Metazoa > Arthropoda > Insecta > Coleoptera > Cantharidae > Cantharis > Cantharis rufa. The sequence goes on along the minus strand of OX376309.1, from coordinate 5,278,943 downwards.
TTTTTCAACCGCTTACATGCATTTCCCCCAAACGAAAACGCGTTTTTCGAAATCCTGGCATAAAAACACGTCGCTTTTGGTCAAAAAAAGATCATCTAAATTTTTGGCGATTTTTGAAAAAAAACGTAAGGTGTTTTTTCACCCTAAAAATTGAAAGTCTTAAATCGTGGCATTTTTTTGGCATTTTCTTATGCAACTTTTCGAGATAAAACGATTGGCGCACACAAATTTTTCCTAAGTACGATATTTTAGGTTTTATGCGTCTTTAAGGTTGAGAAAATTCGATCGTCTTTTTCAACCGCTTACATGCATTTCCCCCAAACGAAAACGCGTTTTTCGAAATCCTGGCATAAAAACACGTCGCTTTTGGTCAAAAAAAGATCATCTAAATTTTTGGCGATTTTTGAAAAAAAACGTAAGGTGTTTTTTCACCCTAAAAATTGAAAGTCTTAAATCGTGGCATGTTTTGGCATTTTCTTATGCAACTTTTCGAGATAAATCTATTGGCGCAGACAGATTTTCCTTAAAGTACGATATTTTAGGTTTTATGCGTCTTTAAATTTGACGAAATTCGATCGTCTTTTTCAACCGCTTACATGCATTTCCCCCAAACGAAAACGCGTTTTTCAAACTCCTGGCATAAAAACACGTCGCTTTTGGTCATAAAAAGACCATCAAAACTTTTGGCGATTTTTGAAAAAAACGTAAGGTTTTTTTTAAAAACACCCTTTGGTGTTTTTTCACCCTAAAAATTGAAAGTCTTAAATCGTGGCATTTTTTTGGCATTTTCTTATGCAACTTTTCGAGATAAATCGATTGGCGCACACAGATTTTCCCTAAGTACGGTATTTTAGGTATTATGCGTCTTTAAAGTTGACAAAATTCGATCGACTTTTTCAACCGCTTACATGCACTTCCCCCAAACGAAAACGCGTTTTTCGAACTCCTGGCATAAAAACACGTCGCTTTTGGTCAAAAAAAGACCATCTAAATTTTTGGCGATTTTTGAAAAAAACGTAAGGTTAACCCCTTTGGTGTTTTTTCACCCCAAAATTTGAAAGCCTTGAATCGTGGCATTTCTTGGCATTTTCTTATGCAACTTTTCGAGATAAATCGATTGGCGCACACAGATTTTCCCTAAGTACGATATTTTAGGTTTTATGCGTCTTTAAAGTTGACAAAATTCGATCGTCTTTTTCAACCGCTTACATGCACTTCACCCAAACGAAAACGCGCTCTTCGAACTCCTGGCATAAAAACACGTCGCTTTTGGTCAAAAAAAGACCATTAAAACTTTTGGCGATTTTTGAAAAAAACGTAAGGTTTTTTTTAAAAACACCCTTAGGTGTTTTTTCACCCTAAAAATTGAAAGTCTTAAATCGTGGCATTTTTTTGGCATTTTCTTATGCAACTTTTCGAGATAAATCGATTGGCGCACACAGATTTTCCCTAAGTACGATATTTTAGGTATTATGCGTCTTTAAAGTTGACAAAATTCGATCGACTTTTTCAACCGCTTACATGCACTTCCCCCAAACGAAAACGCGTTTTTCGAACTCCTGGCATAAAAACACGTCGCTTTTGGTAAAAAAAAGACCATCTAAATTTTTGGCGATTTTTGAAAAAAACGTAAGGTTAACCCCTTTGGTGATTTTTCACCCCAAAAATTGAAAGTCTTAAATCGTGGCATTTTTTGGCATTTTCTTATGCAACTTTTCGAGATAAATCGATTGGCGCAGACAGATTTTCCCTAAGTACGATATTTTAGGTTTTATGCGTCTTTAAAGTTGACAAAATTCGATCGTCTTTTTCAACCGCTTACATGCATTTCCCCCAAACGAAAACGCGTTTTTCAAACTCCTGGCATAAAAATACGTCGCTTTTGGTCAAAAAAAGACCATCTAAATTTTTGGCGATTTTTGAAAAAAACGTAAGGTTTTTTTAAAAACACCCTTGGGTGTTTTTTCACCCTAAAAATTGAAAGTCTTAAATCGTGGCATTTTTTGGCATTTTCTTATGCAACTTTTCGAGATAAATCGACTGGCGCACACAGATTTTCCCTAAGTACGATATTTTAGGTATTATGCGTCTTTAAAGTTGACAAAATTCGATCGTCTATTTCAACCGCTTACATGCACTTCCCCCAAACGAAAACGCGTTTTTCGAACTCCTGGCATAAAAACACGTCGCTTTTGGTCAAAAAAAGACCATCTAAATTTTTGGCGATTTTTGAAAAAAACGTAAGGTTAACCCCTTTGGTGTTTTTTCACCCCAAAAATTGAAAGTCTTAAATCGTGGCATTTTTTGGCATTTTCTTATGCAACTTTTCGAGATAAATCGATTGGCGCACACAGATTTTCCCTAAGTACGATATTTTAGGTATTATGCGTCTTTAAAGTTGACAAAATTCGATCGACTTTTTCAACCGCTTACATGCACTTCCCCCAAACGAAAACGCGTTTTTCGAACTCCTGGCATAAAAACACGTCGCTTTTGGTCAAAAAAAGACCATCTAAATTTTTGGCGATTTTTGAAAAAAACGTAAGGTAACCCCTTTGGTGTTTTTTCACCCCAAAAATTGAAAGTCTTAAATCGTGGCATTTTTTGGCATTTTCTTATGCAACTTTTCGAGATAAAACGATTGGCGCACACAAATTTTTCCTAAGTACGATATTTTAGGTTTTATGCGTCTTTAAGGTTGAGAAAATTCGATCGTCTTTTTCAACCGCTTACATGCATTTCCCCCAAACGAAAACGCGTTTTTCGAACTCCTGGCATAAAAACACGTCGCTTTTGGTCAAAAAAAGACCATCTAAATTTTTGGCGATTTTTGAAAAAAACGTAAGGTTAACCCCTTTGGTGTTTTTTCACCCCAAAAATTGAAAGTCTTAAATCGTGGCATTTTTTGGCATTTTCTTATGCAACTTTTCGAGATAAATCGATTGGCGCAGACAGATTTTCCCTAAGTACGATATTTTAGGTTTTATGCGTCTTTAAAGTTGACAAAATTCGATCGTCTTTTTCAACCGCTTACATGCATTTCCCCCAAACGAAAACGCGTTTTTCAAACTCCTGGCATAAAAACACGTCGCTTTTGGTCAAAAAAAGACCATCTAAATTTTTGGCGATTTTTGAAAAAAACGTAAGGTTTTTTTAAAAACACCCTTGGGTGTTTTTTCACCCTAAAAATTGAAAGTCTTAAATCGTGGCATTTTTTGGCATTTTCTTATGCAACTTTTCGAGATAAATCGACTGGCGCACACAGATTTTCCCTAAGTACGATATTTTAGGTATTATGCGTCTTTAAAGTTAACAAAATTCGATCGTCTATTTTAACCGCTTACATGCACTTCCCCCAAACGAAAACGCGTTTTTCGAACTCCTGGCATAAAAACACGTCGCTTTTGGTCATAAAAAGACCATCTAAATTTTTGGCGATTTTTGAAAAAAACGTAAGGTTAACCCCTTTGGTGTTTTTTCACCCCAAAAATTGAAAGTCTTAAATCGTGGCATTTTTTGGCATTTTCTTATGCAACTTTTCGAGATAAATCGATTGGCGCAGACAGATTTTCCCTAAGTACGATATTTTAGGTTTTATGCGTCTTTAAAGTTGACAAAATTCGATCGTCTTTTTCAACCGCTTACATGCATTTCCCCCAAACGAAAACGCGTTTTTCAAACTCCTGGCATAAAAACACGTCGCTTTTGGTCAAAAAAAGACCATCTAAATTTTTGGCGATTTTTGAAAAAAACGTAAGGTTTTTTTAAAAACACCCTTGGGTGTTTTTTCACCCTAAAAATTGAAAGTCTTAAATCGTGGCATTTTTTGGCATTTTCTTATGCAACTTTTCGAGATAAATCGACTGGCGCACACAGATTTTCCCTAAGTACGATATTTTAGGTATTATGCGTCTTTAAAGTTAACAAAATTCGATCGTCTATTTTAACCGCTTACATGCACTTCCCCCAAACGAAAACGCGTTTTTCGAACTCCTGGCATAAAAACACGTCGCTTTTGGTCAAAAAAAGACCATCTAAATTTTTGGCGATTTTTGAAAAAAACGTAAGGTAACCCCTTTGGTGTTTTTTCACCCCAAAAATTGAAAGTCTTAAATCGTGGCATTTTTTGGCATTTTCTTATGCAACTTTTCGAGATAAAACGATTGGCGCACACAAATTTTTCCTAAGTACGATATTTTAGGTTTTATGCGTCTTTAAGGTTGAGAAAATTCGATCGTCTTTTTCAACCGCTTACATGCATTTCCCCCAAACGAAAACGCGTTTTTCGAAATCCTGGCATAAAAACACGTCGCTTTTGGTCAAAAAAAGATCATCTAAATTTTTGGCGATTTTTGAAAAAAAACGTAAGGTGTTTTTTCACCCTAAAAATTGAAAGTCTTAAATCGTGGCATGTTTTGGCATTTTCTTATGCAACTTTTCGAGATAAATCTATTGGCGCAGACAGATTTTCCTTAAAGTACGATATTTTAGGTTTTATGCGTCTTTAAATTTGACGAAATTCGATCGTCTTTTTCAACCGCTTACATGCATTTCCCCCAAACGAAAACGCGTTTTTCAAACTCCTAGCATAAAAACACGTCGCTTTTGGTCAAAAAAAGACCATCAAAACTTTTGGCGATTTTTGAAAAAAACATAAGGTTTTTTTTAAAAACACCCTTTGGTGTTTTTTCACCCTAAAAATTGAAAGTCTTAAATCGTGGCATTTTTTTGGCATTTTCTTATGCAACTTTTCGAGATAAATCGATTGGCGCACACAGATTTTCCCTAAGTACGATATTTTAGGTATTATGCGTCTTTAAAGTTGACAAAATTCGATCGACTTTTTCAACCGCTTACATGCACTTCCCCCAAACGAAAACGCGTTTTTCGAACTCCTGGCATAAAAACACGTCGCTTTTGGTCAAAAAAAGACCATCTAAATTTTTGGCGATTTTTGAAAAAAACGTAAGGTTAACCCCTTTGGTGTTTTTTCACCCCAAAAATTGAAAGTCTTAAATCGTGGCATTTTTTGGCATTTTCTTATGCAACTTTTCGAGATAAATCGATTGGCGCAGACAGATTTTCCCTAAGTACGATATTTTAGGTTTTATGCGTCTTTAAAGTTGACAAAATTCGATCGTCTTTTTCAACCGCTTACATGCATTTCCCCCAAACGAAAACGCGTTTTTCAAACTCCTGGCATAAAAACACGTCGCTTTTGGTCAAAAAAAGACCATCTAAATTTTTGGCGATTTTTGAAAAAAACGTAAGGTTTTTTTAAAAACACCCTTGGGTGTTTTTTCACCCTAAAAATTGAAAGTCTTAAATCGTGGCGTTTTTTGGCATTTTCTTATGCAACTTTTCGAGATAAATCGTCTGGCGCACACAGATTTTCCCTAAGTACGATATTTTAGGTATTATGCGTCTTTAAAGTTGACAAAATTCGATCGTCTATTTCAACCGCTTACATGCACTTCCCCCAAACGAAAACGCGTTTTTCGAACTCCTGGCATAAAAACACGTCGCTTTTGGTCAAAAAAAGACCATCTAAATTTTTGGCGATTTTTGAAAAAAACGTAAGGTTAACCCCTTTGGTGTTTTTTCACCCTAAAAATTGAAAGTCTTAAATCGTGGCATTTTTTTGGCATTTTCTTATGCAACTTTTCGAGATAAATCGATTGGCGCACACAGATTTTCCCTAAGTACGATATTTTAGGTATTATGCGTCTTTAAAGTTGACAAAATTCGATCGACTTTTTCAACCGCTTACATGCACTTCCCCCAAACGAAAACGCGTTTTTCGAAATCCTGGCATAAAAACACGTCGCTTTTGGTCAAAAAAAGACCATCTAAATTTTTGGCGATTTTTGAAAAAAACGTAAGGTTAACCCCTTTGGTGTTTTTTCACCCCAAAAATTGAAAGTCTTAAATCGTGGCATTTTTTGGCATTTTCTTATGCAACTTTTCGAGATAAATCGATTGGCGCAGACAGATTTTCCCTAAGTACGATATTTTAGGTTTTATGCGTCTTTAAAGTTGACAAAATTCGATCGTCTTTTTCAACCGCTTACATGCATTTCCCCCAAACGAAAACGCGTTTTTCAAACTCCTGGCATAAAAACACGTCGCTTTTGGTCAAAAAAAGACCATCTAAATTTTTGGCGATTTTTGAAAAAAACGTAAGGTTTTTTTAAAAACACCCTTGGGTGTTTTTTCACCCTAAAAATTGAAAGTCTTAAATCGTAACATTTTTTGGCATTTTCTTATGCAACTTTTCGAGATAAATCGACTGGCGCACACAGATTTTCCCTAAGTACGATATTTTAGGTTTTATGCGTCTTTAAAGTTGACAAAATTCGATCGTCTTTTTCAACCGCTTACATGCACTTCACCCAAACGAAAACGCGTTCTTCGAACTCCTGGCATAAAAACACGTCGCTTTTGGTCAAAAAAAGACCATTAAAACTTTTGGCGATTTTTGAAAAAAACGTAAGGTTTTTTTTAAAAACACCCTTTGGTGTTTTTTCACCCTAAAAATTGAAAGTCTTAAATCGTGGCATTTTTTTGGCATTTTCTTATGCAACTTTTCGAGATAAATCGATTGGCGCACACAGATTTTCCCTAAGTACGATATTTTAGGTATTATGCGTCTTTAAAGTTGACAAAATTCGATCGACTTTTTCAACCGCTTACATGCACTTCCCCCAAACGAAAACGCGTTTTTCGAACTCCTGGCATAAAAACACGTCGCTTTTGGTCAAAAAAAGACCATCTAAATTTTTGGCGATTTTTGAAAAAAACGTAAGGTTAACCCCTTTGGTGTTTTTTCACCCCAAAAATTGAAAGTCTTAAATCGTGGCATTTTCTTATGCAACTTATTGAGATTAATCGATTGGCGCAGATAGATTTTCCCTAAGTACGATATTTTAGGTTTTATACGTCTTTAAAGTTGACAAAATTCGATCGTCTTTTTCAACCGCTTACATGCATTTCCCCCAAACGAAAACGCGTTTTTCAAACTCCTGGCATAAAAACACGTCGCTTTTGGTCAAAAAAAGACCATCTAAATTTTTGGCGATTTTTGAAAAAAACGTAAGGTTTTTTTAAAAACACCCTTGGGTGTTTTTTCACCCTAAAAATTGAAAGTCTTAAATCGTGGCATTTTTTTGGCATTTTCTTATGCAACTTTTCGAGATAAATCGACTGGCACACACAGATTTTCCCTAAGTACGATATTTTAGGTATTATGCGTCTTTAAAGTTGACAAAATTCGATCGTCTATTTCAACCGCTTACATGCACTTCCCCCAAACGAAAACGCGTTTTTCGAACTCCTGGCATAAAAACACGTCGCTTTTGGTCAAAAAAAGACCATCTAAATTTTTGGCGATTTTTGAAAAAAACGTAAGGTTAACCCCTTTGGTGTTTTTTCACCCCAAAAATTGAAAGTCTTAAATCGTGGCATTTTTTGGCATTTTCTTATGCAACTTTTCGAGATAAATCGATTGGCGCACACAGATTTTCCCTAAGTACGATATTTTAGGTTTTATGCGTCTTTAAAGTTGACAAAATTCGATCGTCTTTTTCAACCGCTTACATGCATTTCCCCCAAACGAAAACGCGTTTTTCAAACTCCTGGCATAAAAACACGTCGCTTTTGGTCAAAAAAAGACCATCTAAATTTTTGGCGATTTTTGAAAAAAACGTAAGGTTTTTTTAAAAACACCCTTGGGTGTTTTTTCACCCTAAAAATTGAAAGTCTTAAATCGTGGCATTTTTTGGCATTTTCTTATGCAACTTTTCGAGATAAATCGACTGGCGCACACAGATTTTCCCTAAGTACGATATTTTAGGTATTATGCGTCTTTAAAGTTAACAAAATTCGATCGTCTATTTTAACCGCTTACATGCACTTCCCCCAAACGAAAACGCGTTTTTCGAACTCCTGGCATAAAAACACGTCGCTTTTGGTCAAAAAAAGACCATCTAAATTTTTGGTGATTTTTGAAAAAAACGTAAGGTTAACCCCTTTGGTGTTTTTTCACCCCAAAAATTGAAAGTCTTAAATCGTGGCATTTTTTGGCATTTTCTTATGCAACTTTTCGAGATAAATCGATTGGCGCACACAGATTTTCCCTAAGTACGATATTTTAGGTATTATGCGTCTTTAAAGTTGACAAAATTCGATCGACTTTTTCAACCGCTTACATGCACTTCCCCCAAACGAAAACGCGTTTTTCGAACTCCTGGCATAAAAACACGTCGCTTTTGGTCAAAAAAAGACCATCTACATTTTTGGCGATTTTTGAAAAAAACGTAAGGTAACCCCTTTGGTGTTTTTTCACCCCAAAAATTGAAAGTCTTAAATCGTGGCATTTTTTGGCATTTTCTTATGCAACTTTTCGAGATAAAACGATTGGCGCACACAAATTTTTCCTAAGTACGATATTTTAGGTTTTATGCGTCTTTAAGGTTGAGAAAATTCGATCGTCTTTTTCAACCGCTTACATGCATTTCCCCCAAACGAAAACGCGTTTTTCGAAATCCTGGCATAAAAACACGTCGCTTTTGGTCAAAAAAAGATCATCTAAATTTTTGGCGATTTTTGAAAAAAAACGTAAGGTGTTTTTTCACCCTAAAAATTGAAAGTCTTAAATCGTGGCATGTTTTGGCATTTTCTTATGCAACTTTTCGAGATAAATCTATTGGCGCAAACAGATTTTCCTTAAAGTACGATATTTTAGGTTTTATGCGTCTTTAAATTTGACGAAATTCGATCGTCTTTTTCAACCGCTTACATGCATTTCCCCCAAACGAAAACGCGTTTTTCAAACTCCTGGCATAAAAACACGTCGCTTTTGGTCAAAAAAAGACCATCTAAATTTTTGGCGATTTTTGAAAAAAACGTAAGGTTTTTTTAAAAACACCCTTGGGTGTTTTTTCACCCTAAAAAGTGAAAGTCTTAAATCGTGGCATTTTTTTGGCATTTTCTTATGCAACTTTTCGAGATAAATCGACTGGCACACACAGATTTTCCCTAAGTACGATATTTTAGGTATTATGCGTCTTTAAAGTTGACAAAATTCGATCGTCTATTTCAACCGCTTACATGCACTTCCCCCAAACGAAAACGCGTTTTTCGAACTCCTGGCATAAAAACACGTCGCTTTTGGTCAAAAAAAGACCATCTAAATTTTTGGCGATTTTTGAAAAAAACGTAAGGTTAACCCCTTTGGTGTTTTTTCACCCCAAAAATTGAAAGTCTTAAATCGTGGCATTTTTTGGCATTTTCTTATGCAACTTTTCGAGATAAATCGATTGGCGCACACAGATTTTCCCTAAGTACGATATTTTAGGTTTTATGCGTCTTTAAAGTTGACAAAATTCGATCGTCTTTTTCAACCGCTTACATGCATTTCCCCCAAACGAAAACGCGTTTTTCAAACTCCTGGCATAAAAACACGTCGCTTTTGGTCAAAAAAAGACCATCTAAATTTTTGGCGATTTTTGAAAAAAACGTAAGGTTTTTTTAAAAACACCCTTGGGTGTTTTTTCACCCTAAAAATTGAAAGTCTTAAATCGTGGCATTTTTTGGCATTTTCTTATGCAACTTTTCGAGATAAATCGACTGGCGCACACAGATTTTCCCTAAGTACGATATTTTAGGTATTATGCGTCTTTAAAGTTAACAAAATTCGATCGTCTATTTTAACCGCTTACATGCACTTCCCCCAAACGAAAACGCGTTTTTCGAACTCCTGGCATAAAAACACGTCGCTTTTGGTCAAAAAAAGACCATCTAAATTTTTGGTGATTTTTGAAAAAAACGTAAGGTTAACCCCTTTGGTGTTTTTTCACCCCAAAAATTGAAAGTCTTAAATCGTGGCATTTTTTGGCATTTTCTTATGCAACTTTTCGAGATAAATCGATTGGCGCACACAGATTTTCCCTAAGTACGATATTTTAGGTATTATGCGTCTTTAAAGTTGACAAAATTCGATCGACTTTTTCAACCGCTTACATGCACTTCCCCCAAACGAAAACGCGTTTTTCGAACTCCTGGCATAAAAACACGTCGCTTTTGGTCAAAAAAAGACCATCTACATTTTTGGCGATTTTTGAAAAAAACGTAAGGTAACCCCTTTGGTGTTTTTTCACCCCAAAAATTGAAAGTCTTAAATCGTGGCATTTTTTGGCATTTTCTTATGCAACTTTTCGAGATAAAACGATTGGCGCACACAAATTTTTCCTAAGTACGATATTTTAGGTTTTATGCGTCTTTAAGGTTGAGAAAATTCGATCGTCTTTTTCAACCGCTTACATGCATTTCATTGCACTTTTGGTCAAAAAAAGATCATCTAAATTTTTGGCGATTTTTGAAAAAAAACGTAAGGTGTTTTTTCACCCTAAAAATTGAAAGTCTTAAATCGTGGCATTTTTTTGGCATTTTCTTATGCAACTTTTCGAGATAAAACGATTGGCGCACACAAATTTTTCCTAAGTACGATATTTTAGGTTTTATGCGTCTTTAAGGTTGAGAAAATTCGATCGTCTTTTTCAACCGCTTACATGCATTTCCCCCAAACGAAAACGCGTTTTTCGAAATCCTGGCATAAAAACACGTCGCTTTTGGTCAAAAAAAGATCATCTAAATTTTTGGCGATTTTTGAAAAAAAACGTAAGGTGTTTTTTCACCCTAAAAATTGAAAGTCTTAAATCGTGGCATGTTTTGGCATTTTCTTATGCAACTTTTCGAGATAAATCTATTGGCGCAAACAGATTTTCCTTAAAGTACGATATTTTAGGTTTTATGCGTCTTTAAATTTGACGAAATTCGATCGTCTTTTTCAACCGCTTACATGCATTTCCCCCAAACGAAAACGCGTTTTTCAAACTCCTGGCATAAAAACACGTCGCTTTTGGTCATAAAAAGACCATCAAAACTTTTGGCGATTTTTGAAAAAAACGTAAGGTTTTTTTTAAAAACACCCTTTGGTGTTTTTTCACCCTAAAAATTGAAAGTCTTAAATCGTGGCATTTTTTTGGCATTTTCTTATGCAACTTTTCGAGATAAATCGATTGGCGCACACAGATTTTCCCTAAGTACGATATTTTAGGTATTATGCGTCTTTAAAGTTGACAAAATTCGATCGACTTTTTCAACCGCTTACATGCACTTCCCCCAAACGAAAACGCGTTTTTCGAACTCCTGGCATAAAAACACGTCGCTTTTGGTCAAAAAAAGACCATCTAAGTTTTTGGCGATTTTTGAAAAAAACGTAAGGTTAACCCCTTTGGTGTTTTTTCACCCCAAAAATTGAAAGTCTTAAATCGTGGCATTTTTTGGCATTTTCTTATGCAACTTTTCGAGATAAATCGATTGGCGCAGACAGATTTTCCCTAAGTACGATATTTTAGGTTTTATGCGTCTTTAAAGTTGACAAAATTCGATCGTCTTTTTCAACCGCTTACATGCATTTCCCCCAAACGAAAACGCGTTTTTCAAACTCCTGGCATAAAAACACGTCGCTTTTGGTCAAAAAAAGACCATCTAAATTTTTGGCGATTTTTGAAAAAAACGTAAGGTTTTTTTAAAAACACCCTTGGGTGTTTTTTCACCCTAAAAATTGAAAGTCTTAAATCGTGGCATTTTTTGGCATTTTCTTATGCAACTTTTCGAGATAAATCGACTGGCGCACACAGATTTTTCCTAAGTACGATATTTTAGGTATTATGCGTCTTTAAAGTTGACAAAATTCGATCGTCTATTTCAACCGCTTACATGCACTTCCCCCAAACGAAAACGCGTTTTTCGAACTCCTGGCATAAAAACACGTCGCTTTTGGTCAAAAAAAGACCATCTAAATTTTTGGCGATTTTTGAAAAAAACGTAAGGTTAACCCCTTTGGTGTTTTTTCACCCCAAAATTTGAAAGCCTTAAATCGTGGCATTTCTTGGCATTTTCTTATGCAACTTTTCGAGATAAATCGATTGGCGCACACAGATTTTCCCTAAGTACGATATTTTAGGTTTTATGCGTCTTTAAAGTTGACAAAATTCGATCGTCTTTTTCAACCGCTTACATGCACTTCACCCAAACGAAAACGCGTTCTTCGAACTCCTGGCATAAAAACACGTCGCTTTTGGTCAAAAAAAGACCATTAAAACTTTTGGCGATTTTTGAAAAAAACGTAAGGTTTTTTTTAAAAACACCCTTAGGTGTTTTTTCACCCTAAAAATTGAAAGTCTTAAATCGTGGCATTTTTTTGGCATTTTCTTATGCAACTTTTCGAGATAAATCGATTGGCGCACACAGATTTTCCCTAAGTACGATATTTTAGGTATTATGCGTCTTTAAAGTTGACAAAATTCGATCGACTTTTTCAACCGCTTACATGCACTTCCCCCTAAAGAAAACGCGTTTTTCGAACTCCTGGCATAAAAACACGTCGCTTTTGGTAAAAAAAAGACCATCTAAATTTTTGGCGATTTTTGAAAAAAACGTAAGGTTAACCCCTTTGGTGATTTTTCACCCCAAAAATTGAAAGTCTTAAATCGTGGCATTTTTTGGCATTTTCTTATGCAACTTTTCGAGATAAATCGATTGGCGCAGACAGATTTTCCCTAAGTACGATATTTTAGGTTTTATGCGTCTTTAAAGTTGACAAAATTCGATCGTCTTTTTCAACCGCTTACATGCATTTCCCCCAAACGAAAACGCGTTTTTCAAACTCCTGGCATAAAAACACGTCGCTTTTGGTCAAAAAAAGACCATCTAAATTTTTGGCGATTTTTGAAAAAAACGTAAGGTTTTTTTAAAAACACCCTTGGGTGTTTTTTCACCCTAAAAATTGAAAGTCTTAAATCGTGGCATTTTTTGGCATTTTCTTATGCAACTTTTCGAGATAAATCGACTGGCGCACACAGATTTTCCCTAAGTACGATATTTTAGGTATTATGCGTCTTTAAAGTTGACAAAATTCGATCGTCTATTTCAACCGCTTACATGCACTTCCCCCAAACGAAAACGCGTTTTTCGAACTCCTGGCATAAAAACACGTCGCTTTTGGTCAAAAAAAGACCATCTAAATTTTTGGCGATTTTTGAAAAAAACGTAAGGTTAACCCCTTTGGTGTTTTTTCACCCCAAAAATTGAAAGTCTTAAATCGTGGCATTTTTTGGCATTTTCTTATGCAACTTTTCGAGATAAATCGATTGGCGCACACAGATTTTCCCTAAGTACGATATTTTAGGTATTATGCGTCTTTAAAGTTGACAAAATTCGATCGACTTTTTCAACCGCTTACATGCACTTCCCCCAAACGAAAACGCGTTTTTCGAACTCCTGGCATAAAAACACGTCGCTTTTGGTCAAAAAAAGACCATCTAAATTTTTGGCGATTTTTGAAAAAAACGTAAGGTAACCCCTTTGGTGTTTTTTCACCCCAAAAATTGAAAGTCTTAAATCGTGGCATTTTTTGGCATTTTCTTATGCAACTTTTCGAGATAAAACGATTGGCGCACACAAATTTTTCCTAAGTACGATATTTTAGGTTTTATGCGTCTTTAAGGTTGAGAAAATTCGATCGTCTTTTTCAACCGCTTACATGCATTTCCCCCAAACGAAAACGCGTTTTTCGAACTCCTGGCATAAAAACACGTCGCTTTTGGTCAAAAAAAGACCATCTAAATTTTTGGCGATTTTTGAAAAAAACGTAAGGTTAACCCCTTTGGTGTTTTTTCACCCCAAAAATTGAAAGTCTTAAATCGTGGCATTTTTTGGCATTTTCTTATGCAACTTTTCGAGATAAATCGATTGGCGCAGACAGATTTTCCCTAAGTACGATATTTTAGGTTTTATGCGTCTTTAAAGTTGACAAAATTCGATCGTCTTTTTCAACCGCTTACATGCATTTCCCCCAAACGAAAACGCGTTTTTCAAACTCCTGGCATAAAAACACGTCGCTTTTGGTCAAAAAAAGACCATCTAAATTTTTGGCGATTTTTGAAAAAAACGTAAGGTTTTTTTAAAAACACCCTTGGGTGTTTTTTCACCCTAAAAATTGAAAGTCTTAAATCGTGGCATTTTTTGGCATTTTCTTATGCAACTTTTCGAGATAAATCGACTGGCGCACACAGATTTTCCCTAAGTACGATATTTTAGGTATTATGCGTCTTTAAAGTTAACAAAATTCGATCGTCTATTTTAACCGCTTACATGCACTTCCCCCAAACGAAAACGCGTTTTTCGAACTCCTGGCATAAAAACACGTCGCTTTTGGTCAAAAAAAGACCATCTAAATTTTTGGCGATTTTTGAAAAAAACGTAAGGTTAACCCCTTTGGTGTTTTTTCACCCCAAAAATTGAAAGTCTTAAATCGTGGCATTTTTTGGCATTTTCTTATGCAACTTTTCGAGATAAATCGATTGGCGCACACAGATTTTCCCTAAGTACGATATTTTAGGTATTATGCGTCTTTAAAGTTGACAAAATTCGATCGACTTTTTCAACCGCTTACATGCACTTCCCCCAAGCGAAAACGCGTTTTTCGAACTCCTGGCATAAAAACACGTCGCTTTTGGTCAAAAAAAGACCATCTAAATTTTTGGCGATTTTTGAAAAAAACGTAAGGTAACCCCTTTGGTGTTTTTTCACCCCAAAAATTGAAAGTCTTAAATCGTGGCATTTTTTGGCATTTTCTTATGCAACTTTTCGAGATAAAACGATTGGCGCACACAAATTTTTCCTAAGTACGATATTTTAGGTTTTATGCGTCTTTAAGGTTGAGAAAATTCGATCGTCTTTTTCAACCGCTTACATGCATTTCCCCCAAACGAAAACGCGTTTTTCGAAATCCTGGCATAAAAACACGTCGCTTTTGGTCAAAAAAAGATCATCTAAATTTTTGGCGATTTTTGAAAAAAAACGTAAGGTGTTTTTTCACCCTAAAAATTGAAAGTCTTAAATCGTGGCATTTTTTTGGCATTTTCTTATGCAACTTTTCGAGATAAAACGATTGGCGCACACAAAGTTTTCCTAAGTACGATATTTTAGGTTTTATGCGTCTTTAAGGTTGAGAAAATTCGATCGTCTTTTTCAACCGCTTACATGCATTTCCCCCAAACGAAAACGCGTTTTTCGAAATCCTGGCATAAAAACACGTCGCTTTTGGTCAAAAAAAGATCATCTAAATTTTTGGCGATTTTTGAAAAAAAACGTAAGGTGTTTTTTCACCCTAAAAATTGAAAGTCTTAAATCGTGGCATGTTTTGGCATTTTCTTATGCAACTTTTCGAGATAAATCTATTGGCGCAGACAGATTTTCCTTAAAGTACGATATTTTAGGTTTTATGCGTCTTTAAAGTTGACAAAATTCGATCGACTTTTTCAACCGCTTACATGCACTTCCCCCAAACGAAAACGCGTTTTTCGAACTCCTGGCATAAAAACACGTCGCTTTTGGTCAAAAAAAGACCATCTAAATTTTTGGCGATTTTTGAAAAAAACGTAAGGTTAACCCCTTTGGTGTTTTTTCACCCCAAAAATTGAAAGTCTTAAATCGTGGCATTTTTTGGCATTTTCTTATGCAACTTTTCGAGATAAATCGATTGGCGCAGACAGATTTTCCCTAAGTACGATATTTTAGGTTTTATGCGTCTTTAAAGTTGACAAAATTCGATCGTCTTTTTCAACCGCTTACATGCATTTCCCCCAAACGAAAACGCGTTTTTCAAACTCCTGGCATAAAAACACGTCGCTTTTGGTCAAAAAAAGACCATCTAAATTTTTGGCGATTTTTGAAAAAAACGTAAGGTTTTTTTAAAAACACCCTTGGGTGTTTTTTCACCCTAAAAATTGAAAGTCTTAAATCGTGGCGTTTTTTGGCATTTTCTTATGCAACTTTTCGAGATAAATCGTCTGGCGCACACAGATTTTCCCTAAGTACGATATTTTAGGTATTATGCGTCTTTAAAGTTGACAAAATTCGATCGTCTATTTCAACCGCTTACATGCACTTCCCCCAAACGAAAACGCGTTTTTCGAACTCCTGGCATAAAAACACGTCGCTTTTGGTCAAAAAAAGACCATCTAAATTTTTGGCGATTTTTGAAAAAAACGTAAGGTTAACCCCTTTGGTGTTTTTTCACCCTAAAAATTGAAAGTCTTAAATCGTGGCATTTTTTTGGCATTTTCTTATGCAACTTTTCGAGATAAATCGATTGGCGCACACAGATTTTCCCTAAGTACGATATTTTAGGTATTATGCGTCTTTAAAGTTGACAAAATTCGATCGACTTTTTCAACCGCTTACATGCACTTCCCCCAAACGAAAACGCGTTTTTCGAAATCCTGGCATAAAAACACGTCGCTTTTGGTCAAAAAAAGACCATCTAAATTTTTGGCGATTTTTGAAAAAAACGTAAGGTTAACCCCTTTGGTGTTTTTTCACCCCAAAAATTGAAAGTCTTAAATCGTGGCATTTTTTGGCATTTTCTTATGCAACTTTTCGAGATAAATCGATTGGCGCAGACAGATTTTCCCTAAGTACGATATTTTAGGTTTTATGCGTCTTTAAAGTTGACAAAATTCGATCGTCTTTTTCAACCGCTTACATGCATTTCCCCCAAACGAAAACGCGTTTTTCAAACTCCTGGCATAAAAACACGTCGCTTTTGGTCAAAAAAAGACCATCTAAATTTTTGGCGATTTTTGAAAAAAACGTAAGGTTTTTTTAAAAACACCCTTGGGTGTTTTTTCACCCTAAAAATTGAAAGTCTTAAATCGTAACATTTTTTGGCATTTTCTTATGCAACTTTTCGAGATAAATCGACTGGCGCACACAGATTTTCCCTAAGTACGATATTTTAGGTATTATGCGTCTTTAAAGTTGACAAAATTCGATCGTCTATTTCAACCGCTTACATGCACTTCCCCCAAACGAAAACGCGTTTTTCGAACTCCTGGCATAAAAACACGTCGCTTTTGGTCAAAAAAAGACCATCTAAATTTTTGGCGATTTTTGAAAAAAACGTAAGGTAAACCCCTTTGGTGTTTTTTCACCCCAAAAATTGAAAGTCTTAAATCGTGGCATTTTTTGGCATTTTCTTATGCAACTTTTAGAGATAAATCGATTGGCGCACACAGATTTTCCCTAAGTACGATATTTTAGGTATTATGCGTCTTTAAAGTTGACAAAATTCGATCGACTTTTTCAACCGCTTACATGCACTTCCCCCAAACGAAAACGCGTTTTTCGAACTCCTGGCATAAAAACACGTCGCTTTTGGTTCAAAAAAAGACCATCTAAATTTTTGGCTATTTTTGAAAAAAACGTAAGGTTAACCCCTTTGGTGTTTTTTGACCCCAAAAATTGAAAGTCTTAAATAGTGGCATTTTTTGGCATTTTCTTATGCAACTTTTCGAGATAAAACGATTGGCGCACACAGATTTTCACTAAGTACGATATTTTAGGTATTATGCGTCTTTAAAGTTGACAAAATTCGATCGTCTTTTTCAACCGCTTACATGCATTTCCCCCAAACAAAAACGCGTTTTTCGAACTCCTGGCATAAAAACACGTCGCTTTTGGTCAAAAAAAGGCCATCTAAATTTTTGACAATTTTTGAAAAAAACGGAAGGTTAACCCCTTTGGTGTTTTTTCACCCCAAAAATTGAAAGTCTTAAATCGTGGCATTTTTTGGCATTTTCTTATGCAACTTTTCGAGATAAATCGATTGGCGCAGACAGATTTTCCTTAAGTACGATATTTTAGGTTTTATGCGTCTTTAAATTTGACGAAATTCGATCGTATTTTTCAACCGCTTACATGCATTTCCCCCAAACGAAAACGCGTTTTTCGAACTCCTGGCATAAAAACACGTCGCTTTTGGTCAAAAAAAGATCATCTAAATTTTTGGCGATTTTTGAAAAAAAACGTAAGGTGTTTTTTCACCCTAAAAATTGAAAGTCTTAAATCGTGGCATTTTTTTGGCATTTTCTTATGCAACTTTTCGAGATAAAACGATTGGCGCACACAAATTTTTCCTAAGTACGATATTTTAGGTTTTATGCGTCTTTAAGGTTGAGAAAATTCGATCGTCTTTTTCAACCGCTTACATGCATTTCCCCCAAACGAAAACGCGTTTTTCGAAATCCTGGCATAAAAACACGTCGCTTTTGGTCAAAAAAAGATCATCTAAATTTTTGGCGATTTTTGAAAAAAAACGTAAGGTGTTTTTTCACCCTAAAAATTGAAAGTCTTAAATCGTGGCATTTTTTGGCATTTTCTTATGCAACTTTTCGAGATAAATCGATTGGCGCAGACAGATTTTCCCTAAGTACGATATTTTAGGTTTTATGCGTCTTTAAAGTTGACAAAATTCGATCGTCTTTTTCAACCGCTTACATGCACTTCCCCCAAACGAAAACGCGTTTTTCGAACTCCTGGCATAAAAACACGTCGCTTTTGGTCAAAAAAAGACCATCTAAATTTTTGGCGATTTTTGAAAAAAACGTAAGGTTAACCCCTTTGGTGTTTTTTCACCCCAAAAATTGAAAGTCTTAAATCGTGGCATTTTTTGGCATTTTCTTATGCAACTTTTCGAGATAAATCGATTGGCGCAGACAGATTTTCCCTAAGTACGATATTTTAGGTTTTATGCGTCTTTAAAGTTGACAAAATTCGATCGTCTTTTTCAACCGCTTACATGCATTTCCCCCAAACGAAAACGCGTTTTTCAAACTCCTGGCATAAAAACACGTCGCTTTTGGTCAAAAAAAGACCATCTAAATTTTTGGCGATTTTTGAAAAAAACGTAAGGTTTTTTTAAAAACACCCTTGGGTGTTTTTTCACCCTAAAAATTGAAAGTCTTAAATCGTGGCATTTTTTGGCATTTTCTTATGCAACTTTTCGAGATAAATCGACTGGCGCACACAGATTTTCCCTAAGTACGATATTTTAGGTATTATGCGTCTTTAAAGTTAACAAAATTCGATCGTCTATTTTAACCGCTTACATGCACTTCCCCCAAACGAAAACGCGTTTTTCGAACTCCTGGCATAAAAACACGTCGCTTTTGGTCAAAAAAAGACCATCTAAATTTTTGGCGATTTTTGAAAAAAACGTAAGGTTAACCCCTTTGGTGTTTTTTCACCCCAAAAATTGAAAGTCTTAAATCGTGGCATTTTTTGGCATTTTCTTATGCAACTTTTCGAGATAAATCGATTGGCGCACACAGATTTTCCCTAAGTACGATATTTTAGGTATTATGCGTCTTTAAAGTTGACAAAATTCGATCGACTTTTTCAACCGCTTACATGCACTTCCCCCAAACGAAAACGCGTTTTTCGAACTCCTGGCATAAAAACACGTCGCTTTTGGTCAAAAAAAGACCATCTAAATTTTTGGCGATTTTTGAAAAAAACGTAAGGTAACCCCTTTGGTGTTTTTTCACCCCAAAAATTGAAAGTCTTAAATCGTGGCATTTTTTGGCATTTTCTTATGCAACTTTTCGAGATAAAACGATTGGCGCACACAAATTTTTCCTAAGTACGATATTTTAGGTTTTATGCGTCTTTAAGGTTGAGAAAATTCGATCGTCTTTTTCAACCGCTTACATGCATTTCCCCCAAACGAAAACGCGTTTTTCGAAATCCTGGCATAAAAACACGTCGCTTTTGGTCAAAAAAAGATCATCTAAATTTTTGGCGATTTTTGAAAAAAAACGTAAGGTGTTTTTTCACCCTAAAAATTGAAAGTCTTAAATCGTGGCATTTTTTTGGCATTTTCTTATGCAACTTTTCGAGATAAAACGATTGGCGCACACAAAGTTTTCCTAAGTACGATATTTTAGGTTTTATGCGTCTTTAAGGTTGAGAAAATTCGATCGTCTTTTTCAACCGCTTACATGCATTTCCCCCAAACGAAAACGCGTTTTTCGAAATCCTGGCATAAAAACACGTCGCTTTTGGTCAAAAAAAGATCATCTAAATTTTTGGCGATTTTTGAAAAAAAACGTAAGGTGTTTTTTCACCCTAAAAATTGAAAGTCTTAAATCGTGGCATGTTTTGGCATTTTCTTATGCAACTTTTCGAGATAAATCTATTGGCGCAGACAGATTTTCCTTAAAGTACGATATTTTAGGTTTTATGCGTCTTTAAATTTGACGAAATTCGATCGTCTTTTTCAACCGCTTACATGCATTTCCCCCAAACGAAAACGCGTTTTTCAAACTCCTAGCATAAAAACACGTCGCTTTTGGTCAAAAAAAGACCATCAAAACTTTTGGCGATTTTTGAAAAAAACATAAGGTTTTTTTTAAAAACACCCTTTGGTGTTTTTTCACCCTAAAAATTGAAAGTCTTAAATCGTGGCATTTTTTTGGCATTTTCTTATGCAACTTTTCGAGATAAATCGATTGGCGCACACAGATTTTCCCTAAGTACGATATTTTAGGTATTATGCGTCTTTAAAGTTGACAAAATTCGATCGACTTTTTCAACCGCTTACATGCACTTCCCCCAAACGAAAACGCGTTTTTCGAACTCCTGGCATAAAAACACGTCGCTTTTGGTCAAAAAAAGACCATCTAAATTTTTGGCGATTTTTGAAAAAAACGTAAGGTTTTTTTAAAAACACCCTTGGGTGTTTTTTCACCCTAAAAATTGAAAGTCTTAAATCGTGGCGTTTTTTGGCATTTTCTTATGCAACTTTTCGAGATAAATCGTCTGGCGCACACAGATTTTCCCTAAGTACGATATTTTAGGTATTATGCGTCTTTAAAGTTGACAAAATTCGATCGTCTATTTCAACCGCTTACATGCACTTCCCCCAAACGAAAACGCGTTTTTCGAACTCCTGGCATAAAAACACGTCGCTTTTGGTCAAAAAAAGACCATCTAAATTTTTGGCGATTTTTGAAAAAAACGTAAGGTTAACCCCTTTGGTGTTTTTTCACCCTAAAAATTGAAAGTCTTAAATCGTGGCATTTTTTTGGCATTTTCTTATGCAACTTTTCGAGATAAATCGATTGGCGCACACAGATTTTCCCTAAGTACGATATTTTAGGTATTATGCGTCTTTAAAGTTGACAAAATTCGATCGACTTTTTCAACCGCTTACATGCACTTCCCCCAAACGAAAACGCGTTTTTCGAAATCCTGGCATAAAAACACGTCGCTTTTGGTCAAAAAAAGACCATCTAAATTTTTGGCGATTTTTGAAAAAAACGTAAGGTTAACCCCTTTGGTGTTTTTTCACCCTAAAAATTGAAAGTCTTAAATCGTGGCATTTTTTTGGCATTTTCTTATGCAACTTTTCGAGATAAATCGATTGGCGCAGACAGATTTTCCCTAAGTACGATATTTTAGGTTTTATGCGTCTTTAAAGTTGACAAAATTCGATCGTCTTTTTCAACCGCTTACATGCATTTCCCCCAAACGAAAACGCGTTTTTCAAACTCCTGGCATAAAAACACGTCGCTTTTGGTCAAAAAAAGACCATCTAAATTTTTGGCGATTTTTGAAAAAAACGTAAGGTTTTTTTAAAAACACCCTTGGGTGTTTTTTCACCCTAAAAATTGAAAGTCTTAAATCGTAACATTTTTTGGCATTTTCTTATGCAACTTTTCGAGATAAATCGACTGGCGCACACAGATTTTCCCTAAGTACGATATTTTAGGTATTATGCGTCTTTAAAGTTGACAAAATTCGATCGTCTATTTCAACCGCTTACATGCACTTCCCCCAAACGAAAACGCGTTTTTCGAACTCCTGGCATAAAAACACGTCGCTTTTGGTCAAAAAAAGACCATCTAAATTTTTGGCGATTTTTGAAAAAAACGTAAGGTAAACCCCTTTGGTGTTTTTTCACCCCAAAAATTGAAAGTCTTAAATCGTGGCATTTTTTGGCATTTTCTTATGCAACTTTTAGAGATAAATCGATTGGCGCACACAGATTTTCCCTAAGTACGATATTTTAGGTATTATGCGTCTTTAAAGTTGACAAAATTCGATCGACTTTTTCAACCGCTTACATGCACTTCCCCCAAACGAAAACGCGTTTTTCGAACTCCTGGCATAAAAACACGTCGCTTTTGGTTCAAAAAAAGACCATCTAAATTTTTGGCTATTTTTGAAAAAAACGTAAGGTTAACCCCTTTGGTGTTTTTTGACCCCAAAAATTGAAAGTCTTAAATAGTGGCATTTTTTGGCATTTTCTTATGCAACTTTTCGAGATAAAACGATTGGCGCACACAAATTTTTCCTAAGTACGATATTTTAGGTTTTATGCGTCTTTAAGGTTGAGAAAATTCGATCGTCTTTTTCAACCGCTTACATGCATTTCCCCCAAACGAAAACGCGTTTTTCGAAATCCTGGCATAAAAACACGTCGCTTTTGGTCAAAAAAAGATCATCTAAATTTTTGGCGATTTTTGAAAAAAAACGTAAGGTGTTTTTTCACCCTAAAAATTGAAAGTCTTAAATCGTGGCATTTTTTGGCATTTTCTTATGCAACTTTTCGAGATAAATCGATTGGCGCAGACAGATTTTCCCTAAGTACGATATTTTAGGTTTTATGCGTCTTTAAAGTTGACAAAATTCGATCGTCTTTTTCAACCGCTTACATGCACTTCCCCCAAACGAAAACGCGTTTTTCGAACTCCTGGCATAAAAACACGTCGCTTTTGGTCAAAAAAAGACCATCTAAATTTTTGGCGATTTTTGAAAAAAACGTAAGGTTAACCCCTTTGGTGTTTTTTCACCCCAAAAATTGAAAGTCTTAAATCGTGGCATTTTTTGGCATTTTCTTATGCAACTTTTCGAGATAAATCGATTGGCGCAGACAGATTTTCCCTAAGTACGATATTTTAGGTTTTATGCGTCTTTAAAGTTGACAAAATTCGATCGTCTTTTTCAACCGCTTACATGCATTTCCCCCAAACGAAAACGCGTTTTTCAAACTCCTGGCATAAAAACACGTCGCTTTTGGTCAAAAAAAGACCATCTAAATTTTTGGCGATTTTTGAAAAAAACGTAAGGTTTTTTTAAAAACACCCTTGGGTGTTTTTTCACCCTAAAAATTGAAAGTCTTAAATCGTGGCATTTTTTGGCATTTTCTTATGCAACTTTTCGAGATAAATCGACTGGCGCACACAGATTTTCCCTAAGTACGATATTTTAGGTATTATGCGTCTTTAAAGTTAACAAAATTCGATCGTCTATTTTAACCGCTTACATGCACTTCCCCCAAACGAAAACGCGTTTTTCGAACTCCTGGCATAAAAACACGTCGCTTTTGGTCAAAAAAAGACCATCTAAATTTTTGGCGATTTTTGAAAAAAACGTAAGGTTAACCCCTTTGGTGTTTTTTCACCCCAAAAATTGAAAGTCTTAAATCGTGGCATTTTTTGGCATTTTCTTATGCAACTTTTCGAGATAAATCGATTGGCGCACACAGATTTTCCCTAAGTACGATATTTTAGGTATTATGCGTCTTTAAAGTTGACAAAATTCGATCGACTTTTTCAACCGCTTACATGCACTTCCCCCAAACGAAAACGCGTTTTTCGAACTCCTGGCATAAAAACACGTCGCTTTTGGTCAAAAAAAGACCATCTAAATTTTTGGCGATTTTTGAAAAAAACGTAAGGTAACCCCTTTGGTGTTTTTTCACCCCAAAAATTGAAAGTCTTAAATCGTGGCATTTTTTGGCATTTTCTTATGCAACTTTTCGAGATAAAACGATTGGCGCACACAAATTTTTCCTAAGTACGATATTTTAGGTTTTATGCGTCTTTAAGGTTGAGAAAATTCGATCGTCTTTTTCAACCGCTTACATGCATTTCCCCCAAACGAAAACGCGTTTTTCGAAATCCTGGCATAAAAACACGTCGCTTTTGGTCAAAAAAAGATCATCTAAATTTTTGGCGATTTTTGAAAAAAAACGTAAGGTGTTTTTTCACCCTAAAAATTGAAAGTCTTAAATCGTGGCATTTTTTTGGCATTTTCTTATGCAACTTTTCGAGATAAAACGATTGGCGCACACAAAGTTTTCCTAAGTACGATATTTTAGGTTTTATGCGTCTTTAAGGTTGAGAAAATTCGATCGTCTTTTTCAACCGCTTACATGCATTTCCCCCAAACGAAAACGCGTTTTTCGAAATCCTGGCATAAAAACACGTCGCTTTTGGTCAAAAAAAGATCATCTAAATTTTTGGCGATTTTTGAAAAAAAACGTAAGGTGTTTTTTCACCCTAAAAATTGAAAGTCTTAAATCGTGGCATGTTTTGGCATTTTCTTATGCAACTTTTCGAGATAAATCTATTGGCGCAGACAGATTTTCCTTAAAGTACGATATTTTAGGTTTTATGCGTCTTTAAATTTGACGAAATTCGATCGTCTTTTTCAACCGCTTACATGCATTTCCCCCAAACGAAAACGCGTTTTTCAAACTCCTAGCATAAAAACACGTCGCTTTTGGTCAAAAAAAGACCATCAAAACTTTTGGCGATTTTTGAAAAAAACATAAGGTTTTTTTTAAAAACACCCTTTGGTGTTTTTTCACCCTAAAAATTGAAAGTCTTAAATCGTGGCATTTTTTTGGCATTTTCTTATGCAACTTTTCGAGATAAATCGATTGGCGCACACAGATTTTCCCTAAGTACGATATTTTAGGTATTATGCGTCTTTAAAGTTGACAAAATTCGATCGACTTTTTCAACCGCTTACATGCACTTCCCCCAAACGAAAACGCGTTTTTCGAACTCCTGGCATAAAAACACGTCGCTTTTGGTCAAAAAAAGACCATCTAAATTTTTGGCGATTTTTGAAAAAAACGTAAGGTTTTTTTAAAAACACCCTTGGGTGTTTTTTCACCCTAAAAATTGAAAGTCTTAAATCGTGGCGTTTTTTGGCATTTTCTTATGCAACTTTTCGAGATAAATCGTCTGGCGCACACAGATTTTCCCTAAGTACGATATTTTAGGTATTATGCGTCTTTAAAGTTGACAAAATTCGATCGTCTATTTCAACCGCTTACATGCACTTCCCCCAAACGAAAACGCGTTTTTCGAACTCCTGGCATAAAAACACGTCGCTTTTGGTCAAAAAAAGACCATCTAAATTTTTGGCGATTTTTGAAAAAAACGTAAGGTTAACCCCTTTGGTGTTTTTTCACCCTAAAAATTGAAAGTCTTAAATCGTGGCATTTTTTTGGCATTTTCTTATGCAACTTTTCGAGATAAATCGATTGGCGCACACAGATTTTCCCTAAGTACGATATTTTAGGTATTATGCGTCTTTAAAGTTGACAAAATTCGATCGACTTTTTCAACCGCTTACATGCACTTCCCCCAAACGAAAACGCGTTTTTCGAAATCCTGGCATAAAAACACGTCGCTTTTGGTCAAAAAAAGACCATCTAAATTTTTGGCGATTTTTGAAAAAAACGTAAGGTTAACCCCTTTGGTGTTTTTTCACCCCAAAAATTGAAAGTCTTAAATCGTGGCATTTTTTGGCATTTTCTTATGCAACTTTTCGAGATAAATCGATTGGCGCAGACAGATTTTCCCTAAGTACGATATTTTAGGTTTTATGCGTCTTTAAAGTTGACAAAATTCGATCGTCTTTTTCAACCGCTTACATGCATTTCCCCCAAACGAAAACGCGTTTTTCAAACTCCTGGCATAAAAACACGTCGCTTTTGGTCAAAAAAAGACCATCTAAATTTTTGGCGATTTTTGAAAAAAACGTAAGGTTTTTTTAAAAACACCCTTGGGTGTTTTTTCACCCTAAAAATTGAAAGTCTTAAATCGTAACATTTTTTGGCATTTTCTTATGCAACTTTTCGAGATAAATCGACTGGCGCACACAGATTTTCCCTAAGTACGATATTTTAGGTATTATGCGTCTTTAAAGTTGACAAAATTCGATCGTCTATTTCAACCGCTTACATGCACTTCCCCCAAACGAAAACGCGTTTTTCGAACTCCTGGCATAAAAACACGTCGCTTTTGGTCAAAAAAAGACCATCTAAATTTTTGGCGATTTTTGAAAAAAACGTAAGGTAAACCCCTTTGGTGTTTTTTCACCCCAAAAATTGAAAGTCTTAAATCGTGGCATTTTTTGGCATTTTCTTATGCAACTTTTAGAGATAAATCGATTGGCGCACACAGATTTTCCCTAAGTACGATATTTTAGGTATTATGCGTCTTTAAAGTTGACAAAATTCGATCGACTTTTTCAACCGCTTACATGCACTTCCCCCAAACGAAAACGCGTTTTTCGAACTCCTGGCATAAAAACACGTCGCTTTTGGTTCAAAAAAAGACCATCTAAATTTTTGGCTATTTTTGAAAAAAACGTAAGGTTAACCCCTTTGGTGTTTTTTGACCCCAAAAATTGAAAGTCTTAAATAGTGGCATTTTTTGGCATTTTCTTATGCAACTTTTCGAGATAAAACGATTGGCGCACACAGATTTTCACTAAGTACGATATTTTAGGTATTATGCGTCTTTAAAGTTGACAAAATTCGATCGTCTTTTTCAACCGCTTACATGCATTTCCCCCAAACAAAAACGCGTTTTTCGAACTCCTGGCATAAAAACACGTCGCTTTTGGTCAAAAAAAGGCCATCTAAATTTTTGACAATTTTTGAAAAAAACGGAAGGTTAACCCCTTTGGTGTTTTTTCACCCCAAAAATTGAAAGTCTTAAATCGTGGCATTTTTTGGCATTTTCTTATGCAACTTTTCGAGATAAATCGATTGGCGCAGACAGATTTTCCTTAAGTACGATATTTTAGGTTTTATGCGTCTTTAAATTTGACGAAATTCGATCGTATTTTTCAACCGCTTACATGCATTTCCCCCAAACGAAAACGCGTTTTTCGAACTCCTGGCATAAAAACACGTCGCTTTTGGTCAAAAAAAGATCATCTAAATTTTTGGCGATTTTTGAAAAAAAACGTAAGGTGTTTTTTCACCCTAAAAATTGAAAGTCTTAAATCGTGGCATTTTTTTGGCATTTTCTTATGCAACTTTTCGAGATAAAACGATTGGCGCACACAAATTTTTCCTAAGTACGATATTTTAGGTTTTATGCGTCTTTAAGGTTGAGAAAATTCGATCGTCTTTTTCAACCGCTTACATGCATTTCCCCCAAACGAAAACGCGTTTTTCGAAATCCTGGCATAAAAACACGTCGCTTTTGGTCAAAAAAAGATCATCTAAATTTTTGGCGATTTTTGAAAAAAAACGTAAGGTGTTTTTTCACCCTAAAAATTGAAAGTCTTAAATCGTGGCATTTTTTGGCATTTTCTTATGCAACTTTTCGAGATAAATCGATTGGCGCAGACAGATTTTCCCTAAGTACGATATTTTAGGTTTTATGCGTCTTTAAAGTTGACAAAATTCGATCGTCTTTTTCAACCGCTTACATGCACTTCCCCCAAACGAAAACGCGTTTTTCGAACTCCTGGCATAAAAACACGTCGCTTTTGGTCAAAAAAAGACCATCTAAATTTTTGGCGATTTTTGAAAAAAACGTAAGGTTAACCCCTTTGGTGTTTTTTCACCCCAAAAATTGAAAGTCTTAAATCGTGGCATTTTTTGGCATTTTCTTATGCAACTTTTCGAGATAAATCGATTGGCGCAGACAGATTTTCCCTAAGTACGATATTTTAGGTTTTATGCGTCTTTAAAGTTGACAAAATTCGATCGTCTTTTTCAACCGCTTACATGCATTTCCCCCAAACGAAAACGCGTTTTTCAAGCTCCTGGCATAAAAACACGTCGCTTTTGGTCAAAAAAAGACCATCTAAATTTTTGGCGATTTTTGAAAAAAACGTAAGGTTTTTTTAAAAACACCCTTGGGTGTTTTTTCACCCTAAAAATTGAAAGTCTTAAATCGTGGCATTTTTTGGCATTTTCTTATGCAACTTTTCGAGATAAATCGACTGGCGCACACAGATTTTCCCTAAGTACGATATTTTAGGTATTATGCGTCTTTAAAGTTAACAAAATTCGATCGTCTATTTTAACCGCTTACATGCACTTCCCCCAAACGAAAACGCGTTTTTCGAACTCCTGGCATAAAAACACGTCGCTTTTGGTCAAAAAAAGACCATCTAAATTTTTGGCGATTTTTGAAAAAAACGTAAGGTTAACCCCTTTGGTGTTTTTTCACCCCAAAAATTGAAAGTCTTAAATCGTGGCATTTTTTGGCATTTTCTTATGCAACTTTTCGAGATAAATCGATTGGCGCACACAGATTTTCCCTAAGTACGATATTTTAGGTATTATGCGTCTTTAAAGTTGACAAAATTCGATCGACTTTTTCAACCGCTTACATGCACTTCCCCCAAACGAAAACGCGTTTTTCGAACTCCTGGCATAAAAACACGTCGCTTTTGGTCAAAAAAAGACCATCTAAATTTTTGGCGATTTTTGAAAAAAACGTAAGGTAACCCCTTTGGTGTTTTTTCACCCCAAAAATTGAAAGTCTTAAATCGTGGCATTTTTTGGCATTTTCTTATGCAACTTTTCGAGATAAAACGATTGGCGCACACAAATTTTTCCTAAGTACGATATTTTAGGTTTTATGCGTCTTTAAGGTTGAGAAAATTCGATCGTCTTTTTCAACCGCTTACATGCATTTCCCCCAAACGAAAACGCGTTTTTCGAAATCCTGGCATAAAAACACGTCGCTTTTGGTCAAAAAAAGATCATCTAAATTTTTGGCGATTTTTGAAAAAAAACGTAAGGTGTTTTTTCACCCTAAAAATTGAAAGTCTTAAATCGTGGCATTTTTTTGGCATTTTCTTATGCAACTTTTCGAGATAAAACGATTGGCGCACACAAAGTTTTCCTAAGTACGATATTTTAGGTTTTATGCGTCTTTAAGGTTGAGAAAATTCGATCGTCTTTTTCAACCGCTTACATGCATTTCCCCCAAACGAAAACGCGTTTTTCGAAATCCTGGCATAAAAACACGTCGCTTTTGGTCAAAAAAAGATCATCTAAATTTTTGGCGATTTTTGAAAAAAAACGTAAGGTGTTTTTTCACCCTAAAAATTGAAAGTCTTAAATCGTGGCATGTTTTGGCATTTTCTTATGCAACTTTTCGAGATAAATCTATTGGCGCAGACAGATTTTCCTTAAAGTACGATATTTTAGGTTTTATGCGTCTTTAAATTTGACGAAATTCGATCGTCTTTTTCAACCGCTTACATGCATTTCCCCCAAACGAAAACGCGTTTTTCAAACTCCTAGCATAAAAACACGTCGCTTTTGGTCAAAAAAAGACCATCAAAACTTTTGGCGATTTTTGAAAAAAACATAAGGTTTTTTTTAAAAACACCCTTTGGTGTTTTTTCACCCTAAAAATTGAAAGTCTTAAATCGTGGCATTTTTTTGGCATTTTCTTATGCAACTTTTCGAGATAAATCGATTGGCGCACACAGATTTTCCCTAAGTACGATATTTTAGGTATTATGCGTCTTTAAAGTTGACAAAATTCGATCGACTTTTTCAACCGCTTACATGCACTTCCCCCAAACGAAAACGCGTTTTTCGAACTCCTGGCATAAAAACACGTCGCTTTTGGTCAAAAAAAGACCATCTAAATTTTTGGCGATTTTTGAAAAAAACGTAAGGTTTTTTTAAAAACACCCTTGGGTGTTTTTTCACCCTAAAAATTGAAAGTCTTAAATCGTGGCGTTTTTTGGCATTTTCTTATGCAACTTTTCGAGATAAATCGTCTGGCGCACACAGATTTTCCCTAAGTACGATATTTTAGGTATTATGCGTCTTTAAAGTTGACAAAATTCGATCGTCTATTTCAACCGCTTACATGCACTTCCCCCAAACGAAAACGCGTTTTTCGAACTCCTGGCATAAAAACACGTCGCTTTTGGTCAAAAAAAGACCATCTAAATTTTTGGCGATTTTTGAAAAAAACGTAAGGTTAACCCCTTTGGTGTTTTTTCACCCTAAAAATTGAAAGTCTTAAATCGTGGCATTTTTTTGGCATTTTCTTATGCAACTTTTCGAGATAAATCGATTGGCGCACACAGATTTTCCCTAAGTACGATATTTTAGGTATTATGCGTCTTTAAAGTTGACAAAATTCGATCGACTTTTTCAACCGCTTACATGCACTTCCCCCAAACGAAAACGCGTTTTTCGAAATCCTGGCATAAAAACACGTCGCTTTTGGTCAAAAAAAGACCATCTAAATTTTTGGCGATTTTTGAAAAAAACGTAAGGTTAACCCCTTTGGTGTTTTTTCACCCCAAAAATTGAAAGTCTTAAATCGTGGCATTTTTTGGCATTTTCTTATGCAACTTTTCGAGATAAATCGATTGGCGCAGACAGATTTTCCCTAAGTACGATATTTTAGGTTTTATGCGTCTTTAAAGTTGACAAAATTCGATCGTCTTTTTCAACCGCTTACATGCATTTCCCCCAAACGAAAACGCGTTTTTCAAACTCCTGGCATAAAAACACGTCGCTTTTGGTCAAAAAAAGACCATCTAAATTTTTGGCGATTTTTGAAAAAAACGTAAGGTTTTTTTAAAAACACCCTTGGGTGTTTTTTCACCCTAAAAATTGAAAGTCTTAAATCGTAACATTTTTTGGCATTTTCTTATGCAACTTTTCGAGATAAATCGACTGGCGCACACAGATTTTCCCTAAGTACGATATTTTAGGTATTATGCGTCTTTAAAGTTGACAAAATTCGATCGTCTATTTCAACCGCTTACATGCACTTCCCCCAAACGAAAACGCGTTTTTCGAACTCCTGGCATAAAAACACGTCGCTTTTGGTCAAAAAAAGACCATCTAAATTTTTGGCGATTTTTGAAAAAAACGTAAGGTAAACCCCTTTGGTGTTTTTTCACCCCAAAAATTGAAAGTCTTAAATCGTGGCATTTTTTGGCATTTTCTTATGCAACTTTTAGAGATAAATCGATTGGCGCACACAGATTTTCCCTAAGTACGATATTTTAGGTATTATGCGTCTTTAAAGTTGACAAAATTCGATCGACTTTTTCAACCGCTTACATGCACTTCCCCCAAACGAAAACGCGTTTTTCGAACTCCTGGCATAAAAACACGTCGCTTTTGGTTCAAAAAAAGACCATCTAAATTTTTGGCTATTTTTGAAAAAAACGTAAGGTTAACCCCTTTGGTGTTTTTTGACCCCAAAAATTGAAAGTCTTAAATAGTGGCATTTTTTGGCATTTTCTTATGCAACTTTTCGAGATAAAACGATTGGCGCACACAGATTTTCACTAAGTACGATATTTTAGGTATTATGCGTCTTTAAAGTTGACAAAATTCGATCGTCTTTTTCAACCGCTTACATGCATTTCCCCCAAACAAAAACGCGTTTTTCGAACTCCTGGCATAAAAACACGTCGCTTTTGGTCAAAAAAAGGCCATCTAAATTTTTGACAATTTTTGAAAAAAACGGAAGGTTAACCCCTTTGGTGTTTTTTCACCCCAAAAATTGAAAGTCTTAAATCGTGGCATTTTTTGGCATTTTCTTATGCAACTTTTCGAGATAAATCGATTGGCGCAGACAGATTTTCCTTAAGTACGATATTTTAGGTTTTATGCGTCTTTAAATTTGACGAAATTCGATCGTATTTTTCAACCGCTTACATGCATTTCCCCCAAACGAAAACGCGTTTTTCGAACTCCTGGCATAAAAACACGTCGCTTTTGGTCAAAAAAAGATCATCTAAATTTTTGGCGATTTTTGAAAAAAAACGTAAGGTGTTTTTTCACCCTAAAAATTGAAAGCCTTAAATCGTGGCATTTTTTTGGCATTTTCTTATGCAACTTTTCGAGATAAAACGATTGGCGCACACAAATTTTTCCTAAGTACGATATTTTAGGTTTTATGCGTCTTTAAGGTTGAGAAAATTCGATCGTCTTTTTCAACCGCTTACATGCATTTCCCCCAAACGAAAACGCGTTTTTCGAAATCCTGGCATAAAAACACGTCGCTTTTGGTCAAAAAAAGATCATCTAAATTTTTGGCGATTTTTGAAAAAAAACGTAAGGTGTTTTTTCACCCTAAAAATTGAAAGTCTTAAATCGTGGCATTTTTTGGCATTTTCTTATGCAACTTTTCGAGATAAATCGATTGGCGCAGACAGATTTTCCCTAAGTACGATATTTTAGGTTTTATGCGTCTTTAAAGTTGACAAAATTCGATCGTCTTTTTCAACCGCTTACATGCATTTCCCCCAAACGAAAACGCGTTTTTCAAACTCCTGGCATAAAAACACGTCGCTTTTGGTCAAAAAAAGACCATCTAAATTTTTGGCGATTTTTGAAAAAAACGTAAGGTTTTTTTAAAAACACCCTTGGGTGTTTTTTCACCCTAAAAATTGAAAGTCTTAAATCGTGGCATTTTTTGGCATTTTCTTATGCAACTTTTCGAGATAAATCGTCTGGCGCACACAGATTTTCCCTAAGTACGATATTTTAGGTATTATGCGTCTTTAAAGTTGACAAAATTCGATCGTCTATTTCAACCGCTTACATGCACTTCCCCCAAACGAAAACGCGTTTTTCGAACTCCTGGCATAAAAACACGTCGCTTTTGGTCAAAAAAAGACCATCTAAATTTTTGGCGATTTTTGAAAAAAACGTAAGGTTAACCCCTTTGATGTTTTTTCACCCCAAAAATTGAAAGTCTTAAATCGTGGCATTTTTTGGCATTTTCTTATGCAACTTTTCGAGATAAATCGATTGGCGCAGACAGATTTTCCCTAAGTACGATATTTTAGGTATTATGCGTCTTTAAAGTTGACAAAATTCGATCGACTTTTTCAACCGCTTACATGCACTTCCCCTAAACGAAAACGCGTTTTTCGAACTCCTGGCATAAAAACACGTCGCTTTTGGTCAAAAAAAGACTATCTAAATTTTTAGCGATTTTTGAAAAAAACTCAAGGTTAACCCCTTTGGTGTTTTTTCACCCCAAAAATTGAAAGTCTTAAATCGTGGCATTTTTTGGCATTTTCTTATGCAACTTTTCGAGATAAATCGATTGGCGCAGACAGATTTTCCTTAAGTACGATATTTTAGGTTTTATGCGTCTTTAAATTTGACGAAATTCGATCGTCTTTTTCAACCGCTTACATGCATTTCCCCCAAACGAAAACGCGTTTTTCAAACTCCTGGCATAAAAACACGTCGCTTTTGGTCAAAAAAAGACCATCTAAATTTTTGGCGATTTTTGAAAAAAAACGTAAGGTGTTTTTTCACCCTAAAAATTGAAAGTCTTAAATCGTGGCATGTTTTGGCATTTTCTTATGCAACTTTTCGAGATAAATCTATTGGCGCAGACAGATTTTCCTTAAAGTACGATATTTTAGGTTTTATGCGTCTTTAAATTTGACGAAATTCGATCGTCTTTTTCAACCGCTTACATGCATTTCCCCCAAACGAAAACGCGTTTTTCAAACTCCTAGCATAAAAACACGTCGCTTTTGGTCAAAAAAAGACCATCAAAACTTTTGGCGATTTTTGAAAAAAACATAAGGTTTTTTTTAAAAACACCCTTTGGTGTTTTTTCACCCTAAAAATTGAAAGTCTTAAATCGTGGCATTTTTTTGGCATTTTCTTATGCAACTTTTCGAGATAAATCGATTGGCGCACACAGATTTTCCCTAAGTACGATATTTTAGGTATTATGCGTCTTTAAAGTTGACAAAATTCGATCGACTTTTTCAACCGCTTACATGCACTTCCCCCAAACGAAAACGCGTTTTTCGAACTCCTGGCATAAAAACACGTCGCTTTTGGTCAAAAAAAGACCATCTAAATTTTTGGCGATTTTTGAAAAAAACGTAAGGTTTTTTTAAAAACACCCTTGGGTGTTTTTTCACCCTAAAAATTGAAAGTCTTAAATCGTGGCGTTTTTTGGCATTTTCTTATGCAACTTTTCGAGATAAATCGTCTGGCGCACACAGATTTTCCCTAAGTACGATATTTTAGGTATTATGCGTCTTTAAAGTTGACAAAATTCGATCGTCTATTTCAACCGCTTACATGCACTTCCCCCAAACGAAAACGCGTTTTTCGAACTCCTGGCATAAAAACACGTCGCTTTTGGTCAAAAAAAGACCATCTAAATTTTTGGCGATTTTTGAAAAAAACGTAAGGTTAACCCCTTTGGTGTTTTTTCACCCTAAAAATTGAAAGTCTTAAATCGTGGCATTTTTTTGGCATTTTCTTATGCAACTTTTCGAGATAAATCGATTGGCGCACACAGATTTTCCCTAAGTACGATATTTTAGGTATTATGCGTCTTTAAAGTTGACAAAATTCGATCGACTTTTTCAACCGCTTACATGCACTTCCCCCAAACGAAAACGCGTTTTTCGAAATCCTGGCATAAAAACACGTCGCTTTTGGTCAAAAAAAGACCATCTAAATTTTTGGCGATTTTTGAAAAAAACGTAAGGTTAACCCCTTTGGTGTTTTTTCACCCCAAAAATTGAAAGTCTTAAATCGTGGCATTTTTTGGCATTTTCTTATGCAACTTTTCGAGATAAATCGATTGGCGCAGACAGATTTTCCCTAAGTACGATATTTTAGGTTTTATGCGTCTTTAAAGTTGACAAAATTCGATCGTCTTTTTCAACCGCTTACATGCATTTCCCCCAAACGAAAACGCGTTTTTCAAACTCCTGGCATAAAAACACGTCGCTTTTGGTCAAAAAAAGACCATCTAAATTTTTGGCGATTTTTGAAAAAAACGTAAGGTTTTTTTAAAAACACCCTTGGGTGTTTTTTCACCCTAAAAATTGAAAGTCTTAAATCGTAACATTTTTTGGCATTTTCTTATGCAACTTTTCGAGATAAATCGACTGGCGCACACAGATTTTCCCTAAGTACGATATTTTAGGTATTATGCGTCTTTAAAGTTGACAAAATTCGATCGTCTATTTCAACCGCTTACATGCACTTCCCCCAAACGAAAACGCGTTTTTCGAACTCCTGGCATAAAAACACGTCGCTTTTGGTCAAAAAAAGACCATCTAAATTTTTGGCGATTTTTGAAAAAAACGTAAGGTAAACCCCTTTGGTGTTTTTTCACCCCAAAAATTGAAAGTCTTAAATCGTGGCATTTTTTGGCATTTTCTTATGCAACTTTTAGAGATAAATCGATTGGCGCACACAGATTTTCCCTAAGTACGATATTTTAGGTATTATGCGTCTTTAAAGTTGACAAAATTCGATCGACTTTTTCAACCGCTTACATGCACTTCCCCCAAACGAAAACGCGTTTTTCGAACTCCTGGCATAAAAACACGTCGCTTTTGGTTCAAAAAAAGACCATCTAAATTTTTGGCTATTTTTGAAAAAAACGTAAGGTTAACCCCTTTGGTGTTTTTTGACCCCAAAAATTGAAAGTCTTAAATAGTGGCATTTTTTGGCATTTTCTTATGCAACTTTTCGAGATAAAACGATTGGCGCACACAGATTTTCACTAAGTACGATATTTTAGGTATTATGCGTCTTTAAAGTTGACAAAATTCGATCGTCTTTTTCAACCGCTTACATGCATTTCCCCCAAACAAAAACGCGTTTTTCGAACTCCTGGCATAAAAACACGTCGCTTTTGGTCAAAAAAAGGCCATCTAAATTTTTGACAATTTTTGAAAAAAACGGAAGGTTAACCCCTTTGGTGTTTTTTCACCCCAAAAATTGAAAGTCTTAAATCGTGGCATTTTTTGGCATTTTCTTATGCAACTTTTCGAGATAAATCGATTGGCGCAGACAGATTTTCCTTAAGTACGATATTTTAGGTTTTATGCGTCTTTAAATTTGACGAAATTCGATCGTATTTTTCAACCGCTTACATGCATTTCCCCCAAACGAAAACGCGTTTTTCGAACTCCTGGCATAAAAACACGTCGCTTTTGGTCAAAAAAAGATCATCTAAATTTTTGGCGATTTTTGAAAAAAAACGTAAGGTGTTTTTTCACCCTAAAAATTGAAAGCCTTAAATCGTGGCATTTTTTTGGCATTTTCTTATGCAACTTTTCGAGATAAAACGATTGGCGCACACAAATTTTTCCTAAGTACGATATTTTAGGTTTTATGCGTCTTTAAGGTTGAGAAAATTCGATCGTCTTTTTCAACCGCTTACATGCATTTCCCCCAAACGAAAACGCGTTTTTCGAAATCCTGGCATAAAAACACGTCGCTTTTGGTCAAAAAAAGATCATCTAAATTTTTGGCGATTTTTGAAAAAAAACGTAAGGTGTTTTTTCACCCTAAAAATTGAAAGTCTTAAATCGTGGCATTTTTTGGCATTTTCTTATGCAACTTTTCGAGATAAATCGATTGGCGCAGACAGATTTTCCCTAAGTACGATATTTTAGGTTTTATGCGTCTTTAAAGTTGACAAAATTCGATCGTCTTTTTCAACCGCTTACATGCATTTCCCCCAAACGAAAACGCGTTTTTCAAACTCCTGGCATAAAAACACGTCGCTTTTGGTCAAAAAAAGACCATCTAAATTTTTGGCGATTTTTGAAAAAAACGTAAGGTTTTTTTAAAAACACCCTTGGGTGTTTTTTCACCCTAAAAATTGAAAGTCTTAAATCGTGGCATTTTTTGGCATTTTCTTATGCAACTTTTCGAGATAAATCGTCTGGCGCACACAGATTTTCCCTAAGTACGATATTTTAGGTATTATGCGTCTTTAAAGTTGACAAAATTCGATCGTCTATTTCAACCGCTTACATGCACTTCCCCCAAACGAAAACGCGTTTTTCGAACTCCTGGCATAAAAACACGTCGCTTTTGGTCAAAAAAAGACCATCTAAATTTTTGGCGATTTTTGAAAAAAACGTAAGGTTAACCCCTTTGATGTTTTTTCACCCCAAAAATTGAAAGTCTTAAATCGTGGCATTTTTTGGCATTTTCTTATGCAACTTTTCGAGATAAATCGATTGGCGCAGACAGATTTTCCCTAAGTACGATATTTTAGGTATTATGCGTCTTTAAAGTTGACAAAATTCGATCGACTTTTTCAACCGCTTACATGCACTTCCCCTAAACGAAAACGCGTTTTTCGAACTCCTGGCATAAAAACACGTCGCTTTTGGTCAAAAAAAGACTATCTAAATTTTTAGCGATTTTTGAAAAAAACTCAAGGTTAACCCCTTTGGTGTTTTTTCACCCCAAAAATTGAAAGTCTTAAATCGTGGCATTTTTTGGCATTTTCTTATGCAACTTTTCGAGATAAATCGATTGGCGCAGACAGATTTTCCTTAAGTACGATATTTTAGGTTTTATGCGTCTTTAAATTTGACGAAATTCGATCGTCTTTTTCAACCGCTTACATGCATTTCCCCCAAACGAAAACGCGTTTTTCAAACTCCTGGCATAAAAACACGTCGCTTTTGGTCAAAAAAAGACCATCAAAACTTTTGGCGATTTTTGAAAAAAACGTAAGGTTTTTTTTAAAAACACCCTTTGGTGTTTTTTCACCCTAAAAATTGAAAGTCTTAAATCGTGGCATTTTTTTGGCATTTTCTTATGCAACTTTTCGAGATAAATCGATTGGCGCACACAGATTTTCCCTGAGTACGATATTTTAGGTATTATGCGTCTTTAAAGTTGACAAAATTCGATCGACTTTTTCAACCGCTTACATGCACTTCCCCCAAACGAAAACGCGTTTTTCGAAATCCTGGCATAAAAACACGTCGCTT
The DNA here is from genome assembly GCA_947369205.1 of Cantharis rufa. Classification (NCBI taxonomy): domain Eukaryota; kingdom Metazoa; phylum Arthropoda; class Insecta; order Coleoptera; family Cantharidae; genus Cantharis; species Cantharis rufa. The sequence continues at coordinate 5,241,194 of OX376309.1, read as the reverse complement.
TTGGTCAAAAAAAGACCATCTAAATTTTTGGCGATTTTTGAAAAAAACGTAAGGTTAACCCCTTTGGTGTTTTTTCACCCCAAAAATTGAAAGTCTTAAATCGTGGCATTTTTTGGCATTTTCTTATGCAACTTTTCGAGATAAATCGATTGGCGCAGACAGATTTTCCCTAAGTACGATATTTTAGGTTTTATGCGTCTTTAAAGTTGACAAAATTCGATCGTCTTTTTCAACCGCTTACATGCATTTCCCCCAAACGAAAACGCGTTTTTCAAACTCCTGGCATAAAAACACGTCGCTTTTGGTCAAAAAAAGACCATCTAAATTTTTGGCGATTTTTGAAAAAAACGTAAGGTTTTTTTAAAAACACCCTTGGGTGTTTTTTCACCCTAAAAATTGAAAGTCTTAAATCGTAACATTTTTTGGCATTTTCTTATGCAACTTTTCGAGATAAATCGACTGGCGCACACAGATTTTCCCTAAGTACGATATTTTAGGTATTATGCGTCTTTAAAGTTGACAAAATTCGATCGTCTATTTCAACCGCTTACATGCACTTCCCCCAAACGAAAACGCGTTTTTCGAACTCCTGGCATAAAAACACGTCGCTTTTGGTCAAAAAAAGACCATCTAAATTTTTGGCGATTTTTGAAAAAAACGTAAGGTAAACCCCTTTGGTGTTTTTTCACCCCAAAAATTGAAAGTCTTAAATCGTGGCATTTTTTGGCATTTTCTTATGCAACTTTTAGAGATAAATCGATTGGCGCACACAGATTTTCCCTAAGTACGATATTTTAGGTATTATGCGTCTTTAAAGTTGACAAAATTCGATCGACTTTTTCAACCGCTTACATGCACTTCCCCCAAACGAAAACGCGTTTTTCGAACTCCTGGCATAAAAACACGTCGCTTTTGGTTCAAAAAAAGACCATCTAAATTTTTGGCTATTTTTGAAAAAAACGTAAGGTTAACCCCTTTGGTGTTTTTTGACCCCAAAAATTGAAAGTCTTAAATAGTGGCATTTTTTGGCATTTTCTTATGCAACTTTTCGAGATAAAACGATTGGCGCACACAGATTTTCACTAAGTACGATATTTTAGGTATTATGCGTCTTTAAAGTTGACAAAATTCGATCGTCTTTTTCAACCGCTTACATGCATTTCCCCCAAACTAAAACGCGTTTTTCGAACTCCTGGCATAAAAACACGTCGCTTTTGGTCAAAAAAAGGCCATCTAAATTTTTGACAATTTTTGAAAAAAACGGAAGGTTAACCCCTTTGGTGTTTTTTCACCCCAAAAATTGAAAGTCTTAAATCGTGGCATTTTTTGGCATTTTCTTATGCAACTTTTCGAGATAAATCGATTGGCGCAGACAGATTTTCCTTAAGTACGATATTTTAGGTTTTATGCGTCTTTAAATTTGACGAAATTCGATCGTATTTTTCAACCGCTTACATGCATTTCCCCCAAACGAAAACGCGTTTTTCGAACTCCTGGCATAAAAACACGTCGCTTTTGGTCAAAAAAATACCATCTAAATTTTTGACGATTTTTGAAAAAAAACGTAAGGTTAACCCCTTAGGTGTTTTTTCGCCCCAAAAATTGAAAGTCTTAAATCTATTAATTTTTTAGCGGTTTCTTATGCAGTTTGGCGAGATAAATCGATTGACGCAGGCAGATTTTACCTAAGTATAATATTTTAGGATTTATGCGTCTTTAAAGTTGAAAAAATTTGATGGTAATTTTGAACCGCTTAAATGCGTTTTCCCCAAAGGAAAAGGCGTTTTTCGAACTCCTCGCATCAAAGCACGTCGGTTATGGTCAAAAAAAGACCATTTAAAATTTTGGCGATTTTTGAAAAAAACGTAAGGTCTGGTGTTTTTTCGCCCCAAAAATTGAAAGTCTTAAATCTATTAATTTTTTAGCGGTTTCTTATGCAATTTGGCGAGATAAATCGATTGACGCAGGCAGATTTTACCTAAGTATAATATTTTTTATATTGGTGTTTTTTCGCCCCAAAAATTGAAAGTCTTTAATCTATTAATTTTTTAGCGGTTTCTTATGCAGTTTGGCGAGATAAATCGATTGACGCAGGCAGATTTTCTCTAAGTATAATATTTTAGGATTTATGCGTCTTTAAAGTTGAAAAAATTTGTAGGTAATTTTGAACCGCTTAAATGCGTTTTCCCCAAACGAAAACGCGCATTTTGAACTCCAGGCATAAAATCACGTCGCTTTTGGTCAAAAAAAGACCATGTAAATTTTTGGCGATTTTTGGAAAAAACGTTTGGTTTTTTTACCCCAAAAATTGAAAGTCAGAAAGACAGAGACAGTCGCGGATGTTCATTAAGGAGCTTTCCAGTGAGACCAGAAGCAAAGAATAATTTAGCTGAGCAGAAAACAGCTGAGAAGGATAGTAGCTGTAGAATTACAAGACACTGCTGCCTAAACAGACACCTCAGCATTATGGGAATAATTGAAGATCCAAATTAGGATGTGTGGTAAAGCGGAAGAAACTCCTTATCAAATTTTATGTGAATGCCCAAGAGAATACGTCACCTCGGACTTCCATACCCTGAAGTAGAGGTAAAGCACCCCTAGGCCACCTACTCGACTTTGTTGAGGAAACGCGGCTAATGGAGTAAAACAAGGAACCACAACCCGCTAAAGAATAATAATAAGATCAATATCCTAAACAAAAATGGTTAAAGTCGGGATTTATGTGGAGTGTGTTACAAGTTGTGAGAATCCTTAGATTGTTAGTTATGTTACTTTGCCCGGCCTTCCCCTAAGTAATTAAAGTAAGAGTACTTCATTACCTTAGTATCTATGTAACTTTTCCCCTAATCTTCTTTGATTCCTGTTGAAAAATATCGCTTTTACTGACGCACAAAATACAAAAACAAATATTATTCTGCAGCGGAAAGCAAAGATATTTCTGATCGCGGTACACTTAAATAATTAAGATAATGACTTACCAATACGCTGATTACACGTTCTGAACTTACCTTAAACAAACAAAAAGATTAGTATATAATTTTGATTTTTCCTTTTCCCCAACCCCATTCTTTAAAAGTTTTTTGTGATATTGTTTAAATCTGCCACTGCATTTATAATTTGGGCAGAATAGCTTAGTGACCTTGAGGTACGAGCGAAAACTGTAAGCAACTAACTATATGGAATCAAAAAAGAAGTAATTACCTTTATCCATGTATCCTTTCGCTTTAATGATCTTCTCTGCAATGTTTCATCCTGGTGATCCAATTAATGCACTGACACAAAACGCAGCACAAAAGCAAAAAAATTAAAATCGTACTCGACACTTATTTCCGACCGCGGTTCACTTTTAGTGCTCACTAAATTTTCTTCTTAATGTGGTAAGAAATTGAGAAATTTTCAAACTTCACTCCTTCATCATAAATATTTTCTAAATCCATTTATAAGTTTGATGTTCTTCTTTCCATTAAAAGACAACTGCCTGCAACAACAACAAATTTTATAAATAACGAATATATAACATTTCATTTGGTAATGTTTTTTGAACTCCTGTACATATAAACCCTCAATCCCCTCATGTACATATAAAAATGCTAAGGATTTTTGCAGGAAATTAGTAAGAGAAAATGACTAGTAGGTATGGGGACACTTGGCCGTGGGAACCAAATTGAGGCCGTGGGAACCAAATTGAGTCCAGGTCCGGACTAGCGGTATATACCGTTATACCGTCTATACCGCACCGGTATACCATTAAACTATACGGTGCGGTATAGCGGAATGGTATAGCGGTGCGGTATACCGGTGCGGTATACCGGTGCGGTATAGACGGTGCGGTATACCGGTGCGGTATAGACGGTATAACGGTATATACCGCTAGTCCGGACCTGGACTCAATTTGGTTCCCACGGCCAAGTGTCCCCATACCTACTATGACTTTTTGTGAATGCATAACTCCAACAGGGTATATACGAAGAAGATCAAATGATTAATTTCTTGATAATAAAATGTATTATCTAATAAAAAATACTATATGAATACGCAGGTAAGCTCAATTGATGTTCAACTTAATTGGTGTGAAACTCTCAATTTCATGATCAGGATTCACAGAGACAGTAAACATACTATAATACAATCATACGATTTTACAATAATCAAATAAGCGTGGTAAAACGATATTTGCAAAGAATAACGTTATACACCAGGATTATCTGGCTATTGGAAAATCGGCTTTAAAAGTTCCATACGTTTTCTCTCGCTCTCTCTGGTTGAATCATAATAACGCTTTGAATTAATTATAATTTTGTAAACGAAAGGAAGTACCTAATATGTAAACATAAATAGAATAATATGGGCACAATAGTCCGCAGTAAAAATGGCACTATCGGGAATTTCATAAATAATATCAAAATAGAAACTTCTTCTTCTTGCCGCTGAGTGCAACCGCTCCAATGCACATCTCTGCGTATTATTATCATGAGGTTCCTGCATCGAAAGAAGGCTAAATGAAAAATTTCTTTAACCTAATTTCCTTCAAGATTCTATTTTGTTAGGCTTTCATAAGCATTTCATTTGAAAAAAAATTTCACAATCGCCTTCATAATTTAAAACGGGGAATCCGCGTTTATAAATATTTTCAAAACATTCATCTTCTCTTCATAAATATTTACAAATTATTGGCAGGGTAAATTTAAGTTTCAAATAAATAACACAATTTTATTAACAAACTAGCAATGTCGAAGAAAAATTTTATCCCTCCTCACAAGACAAGAGGGGGACGGGGAGAGAGTTGGGGTAAAGTAATAGAACCGTGCGAGTAGGGATACTTTCCTTGAAGGATAAATAAACAAAAAATCGTCTGGTCGCTATCGCAGTAAATGTGGCCGGGTGTAATTTAATTATCTGAATAATAAATTAAATTAGATTTGGAAAAATATTTGAAGATTTGATTGAAAATTTAAAATGATCTTCATTATAAATATACAGGGTGTCCCCGGATACACTTTACATAACTTGGGTGGTGATAGAGGACACTTTTCTAAGAACAATATTTAACTAAATTTTTTTTCTAAATTGAAACCTTCGAGAGTTGCGCCTCTTTAAAGCATTTTTTTCAATTTCCACCTTCACGTGGCCATATCCCCGAAGATATTGAATTTCAGTAAAAATGGTTTAGTGCTTTTTTAAAGAGCGTGAAATAATCTACAAACTACATTTAAACCTTTTTTGTCTAAAATCAACGGATTTCGAGCTATGAATTAAAGTAAGTTAAAAAATGTTGAAAAATTCAATCTTTTTTTATTTCTTCTTTTTTTCAAGATCTTTTAAACGAAACATTTTACAAGAAATCTGACGCCCCATTCCAGATAGGGACTTTAATGGACTACAACTTTTGTCTAGTACATTTTTTTTAAAAGCCAGCCCATTTCACAGAAAATCGGAAAATAATAAACAAGGCAGCTACAAAAGAAAATAAATAAATTCACAAGCATGGGCGTACCCAGCTTTTGCCCTAGGGGGTGGCAAATCAGGAATTTTCTGTTGATAAATAATTCAACATTAATAGAAATGTGCATTTATTACATTTATTACAGGTAGTACTACAGGTATTACATTTATTACAAGTAATGAATATTAGTAATGAGTAGTAATAACATTATTAATAATACTGTATTACAAGTTTATTTGAAAAGTAATTTTCGTGGATCCTGGATCCCTGGAAGGATCCAGGGAGAGGCAGCTGCCCTCCCCCCCTGGGTACGCCCATGTTCAGAAAATCACAGAAAAACAAATGACGGTTGATGTTTACAATTTAGTACCGAGTTCTTCCGGTACAAAAATTTGGAATGAGATTGGTTCCGTTCGTTAACGTCAAACCATAGTGCTTAATTGGTTTGTTTCGTCCATTTCTATCTGCAATGCTCTAATTTTAAAGAAATATTTTGTTTTCATCTACATTTTATAATGTCATTTTCAAGTAATGAATATGCTATTAATTATTAAGGGGGCGGCAAAAAAAATATACCTAGGGTATTCAAATGCAGGGCCGTAGCTATATACATAGGTGCGAATGGTGCTCTGGCACAGGAGCGCCAGAACAGGGGGGCGCCGAAGGCGACCTTTCAAAATATAAATACCATTTTCTTTCTTTCCAAATGATTCTCATCGTGCACATTGAAAATCTTACCAAAAACAGACCACATTTTGTACTTCAAAGGATTTAAATCTGTACTTCCGGAAGCCGCCTAATCTGCGGCTTCAATAAAGACAGGTAAATATAAACTTGTTGCAATTTTGGAAAATTCCGAATTTTTCTTAATCTTCAAAAGAAATTTACGTTTTAATAGTCGGGCTGACAGGCATTTACAGTTCTGCTTGCGCCTTGCGATATTGTGAATTAATTAAAGTTTATTCTGATTTTGAATAGTTATTTTTGATTTTTATGTTATGTGTTATGGTTACCATGTCAAATCAAATTCAGTCAACAGAATAGATAAAGGTATTAATAATTGTTTTTTATCGTGAATCTATTTCCATCAATTTATTCATTGCAGTTTATAATTTATAAAAGAGGAATTAAATAAATACAATGCCGACTCAGCCAAAAATGGGACAATTTGGCTACACGTTCTGCTCCTACTACATGGAGCGAAGTCAACTTAGAAACCGCCTCATCATCAACAGAAGAAGTACCATATTCAGTTAATGAGGATCAAGTTCAAGTTAAAGGCAACGAAAGCGATTTACCACTGAATCAACTGATTCAAATGAAAGTTTCTCACAAAACCGAATCAAATTCCTTAGATTTATCACAGACTTATGCCCCTGACATCAATCCAACTGATAAATCGAAAACTGATAATCCAATTGATTATAGTGACCCGACTGCATGGCCTTCATTCATTGGCAATGAACAAAATGCAATGAATGCGAGAATAATACTTATTCAAAACTGCCCAGTGCAAAATAATTTTTTGCTTTACACAGCAACTCAGATGGGAGACATTTTAGTGGTACTATACAGAGTTTTGAGTAATGGGGAAAAGACCAAGAGGGAATGGTTGATGTATAGTGCCACCAAAAAAGCTGTATCTTGTTTTCTATGCTTATTTTTTGCTGATAAATCAAAAATTGCATTTCAATGATTGGAGACACATCAATCCTGCGATTCCCAATCACGAATTGAGCTTGAAGTATAAAAATTGTAGTATAATCACTACATGAATTTCCTACTATACTATTTTAGAATTGTTCTCCACTAGTTTTAAATTTGGTCTAAGAATTATTATCTATTAATAATTGTAATTTGTAATTTTATTTATAAATAAAAATGTTTTAGTTGTGTATTAATGTAAATTATGTACCTGTACCCAATAATTGCAATTTACTCAGTAAGCCTATTCATCACAGGGGCGCCAAATTTCTATCTGGCACATACCTAAATTGTTGTTAGCTACGGCCCTGTTCACATGCCTTAACGCGGCCCTTGCAGTACGTCGTCCGACGATGGTGCGCCCGCACATTTTGGGCTTCAAGTCAAAACGTTTTTGAATGAAACATATCCTGCAAAATGGATCGGAAGAAGAGGAACAATTAATTGGCCAGCAAGATCCTCAGATTTAACTCCTCTGGATTATTTTTTATGGCGTGCTGTTAAAGTGTTGGTGTACAGCAACAGAAGAAAGCCCGACACCAGAGAGGAATTAATGGAGAGAATAAAATATGCTATAGTGACTCATAACGAAAGAGGAAACATTATAAATAACACTGTTCAACATATTTTAAAACGATCACGTTTGTGTATTGATAATGAGGGAGGTAATTTACTAGACAATAGTTGTAGTCTATTAAATTTCCTATCCGGAATGGGGCGTCAGATTTCTTGTAAAATGTTTCGTTTTAAAGATACAGGGTCTTGAAAAAAATAAAGAAAGTTGGAATTTTTCAACATTTTTTAACTTACTTTAATTCATAACTCCAAATCCGTTGATTTTAGACGGAAAAGGTTTAAATGTAGTTTGTAGATTATTTCACGCTCTTTTAAAAAAGCACCAAATCATTTTTACTGAAATTCAATATTTTCAGGGATATGGCCACATGAAGATGGAAATTGAAAAAAATGCTTTAAAAAGAGGCGTAACTCTCGAGGGTTTCAATTTAGAAAAAAATTTTTGTTAAGTATTGTTCTTAGAAAAGTATCCTCTATCACTGCCGAAGTTATTTAAAGTGTATCCGGGGACACCCTGTATAAGTGGGGACAAAACATTTATTTTTGTAGAAATTGAAATAACTGCATGTCTCTCACCGAAAAAAATATTGCACCACCCTAGAAAAGGTGACGCTAAATTCCTGTCAAGCATCAAGCTGTATTTCCTTATAACGGTTTTTAAATCAAATCAGGAAGGTCGCAAACCAAAAACCAGTGACACGATTTGTGGACCAATCTTAACTTTGCACGTCGCGTCGTATAGCATGCAATTTTGGTCACTTGAAATATTTTATAAACCAGAATAATTTTTAAATTACTCATTACTAGATGCGGTACTATTGCAATAAAATATGGTGTACATGCGGAATTATAAAATTTGAATTTTAAATGTCAACCTGTTGCGTGCGACTTGTAAACAAAAAACTAAACATAATTCACGCATAATAAGTTGATTTTAGTAAACAAACTAAAATTTTTAAAGAAATAGAACTCACCGGCATTGTTGATGCTAATGGATATTTAGGTAGCCAATAATCGTCAATCATATTCAAACAGAGCTGATGCTGTGACGTAATCATTCCAATGCTGGAAAAAGAAAAATTATTGTTAAAGTTTAATTCAAACTATTTTTAGATTTGTCTTGGAAATTAAAATTGCTTTCAAGTTTTGATTATTTTTTTAAGTTAACAAAACAAGCAGAGGTTAGTACATTTACGTGGAAATTTAAAAAAATTAAATTAAGTTAAAAACTAAATATTATCAATCACAAAAAAATCACTACATAATTCACACTCTTCAAATTTATTATAATAAAATAAAAAAAGCTTACCTGAATATTTAACACCGCTTTTTTTGGATGGCGTCTTAAAACAATTCAATTGCGGCATTTGACAAGCGGGGACCAATTGCACTAAAACATGGCGGATACTGTGACGTAGATACGACATCATCGAAATTCTGAAAACAGAAAAATTGTTATTAATATTTAATTTAGACTATTTTACGTTATATTTTGCAATATTTTTATGTTAATAAATTCAGTAGGAGTTTTTCTACATATTACAGATACCATGCTAATTTAAAAAAATTAATTTAAAACTTAAAATTTTTAGGGGGATTATCAATCAATTAATCACAAAAAATTAACACTTTTCAAATTTATTTTTGAAGAATAAACCTAAATAAAATAAGAAAAGCTTACCTGCATGTTTAACACCGCTTTTTTTTAGATGTCGTCTTAAAACAATTCAATTGCGGCATTTGACAAGCGGGGACTAATTGCACTAAAACATGGCGGATGCTGTGACGTGCGGTCATTGAAATGCTGGAAACAGAAAAATTAATTGTTAATATTAAATTCAAACAAATTTTCGTTATATTTTGCAATACTTTTATGCTAATAAAATTAACGGAGGATTTTCTACATAATATTACAGCTGCCATGCAAATAAAAAAAAATTAAAAGTTAAAATCTTCGGGGGGCAACCAGTTTCTAAATATTATCAATCACTAAAAATCTCTACATAATTCACACATTTAAATTAATTTTTGAAGAATAAACTTAAGATAAATTAAAAAAACTTACCTGCATCTTGACAGCTTTTTTTTTATGGCGTCTTAAAACAATTGAAATTCAGCATTTAACATACGAGGACCAATCGTATTAAGATGCTGTGACGTAATCATCGGAATGCTAAAAAAAATAATTATTAATAAAAAATATATCTATTTATAAATTAACATTATTATTATGATAATTGTATTAATAAATATAAATTATTAACTAATAGGAGTATTAATTATTTATAAATAAAATAAATGATATATTATTGTCGCTAAAAAACAGCAACATTCGGACGCCATTTTCTCGACAATTTAAAACAGAAATAATTGAAAATATCTAAGTTCAGTTTTCCTGCATAATATTACTTTTCAATATAAAAATAAATTGGTTTACTAGTTCTAAACATTTCATGCAACTAATTATTAATATTACTTACAAAAAGAGGCTATATAATCCACATATTTTACTCTAATTTTCACAAAACAGAACTTTTAACTTCGTTAAAAGAAAACTCAACTGCTATAACATAGCAGCTTCATGTTATCGTCTTCTAAGAATTTAAAAAATTGGAAGTAGGGTTGTTGTGCAGTTCCACATGTTCCCAATGTGTGAAAACCTAAAAATATTCAATAAATTATTCTTAAATTATAACAAAATTTAGAAAATGAGTATATAATAACCAACAAATAATTTTATTTAATTAATAAAATTTTAGTTCAACGCGCGATATTTAATTAATAAAAATAATTAATTTTTTTTAGAGAAATTTTATAGCATTCCATCTCAAATTTGAATGAACCAACACCAAAAATTTTCTAAATTTAAAGAAATCACCAGCGGTGCTTAACAAGTCATCCTAAACCGGACGCTAAAGATTTAGGTTCAAAAGAGATTACAAGGACTTTTCATCATATAAAAATTGCTTTTACAGTAATACTTATCAAACAATGTTTGTTTGAAAATTCATTCCCTCCATTTTTGTTTCTATACATTTTTCTATTTCGTCGCACCGTTTCTGAGATACGGCGACTTCAACAGTCAGCCATGACAAAATAAAAATTGCTAAAAAATTATTTAACTTTAAGTGGGCTGCAAAAAAAATCAATATTTATAGAAACGTAGGTTTATTTTGAATAATAATAAGCATAATATATAAAAGAAGAAGAAAAACTTAATGTTTACGTCCTAACACTTGATATCTCTTCTCTGCTACTACACTGTGAAAAAGGATGTCGCCCTAACAAAACTTTTATAGTAGCTATATCCACAACAGAGTTTTTCGTTGCTGCAACAAGTTTTCTGCTGCCATAACAAAGTTTTTTCTATGCAGAATAAGAAAATTTGTTAAATCAACCAATCTTTTTACCGAATAGACAACAACTTTGTTATGGCAGCAGAAAATTTGCTGCAACAACAAAAAATTTGTTATAACAGCAAATAAACTCAGTTGAGGCTATAGCTACTAATAGCTCTAAAATAGAAAAAAAATCATTTTTCTCAGTGTATCTTTCCTATTTCGTGAGAAATTTTGTTCGTAGTGATTACTTTCGAAACTGACCGAAGGTGTCGGGAGTCAATATTTGACTCCAAATATTTGTAAAATTCGGGCATACTCACTTCAATGAATTTTGCCTTCAAATTTGAGTCGCACTGAATCTCGATCAGCTTCATTTGCATATAGCTGGTACAGCATATAGCTGGAAACAAACAATATTTGTCTTTCAAAGAATTAAAAAAACTTGATTTGTTCATGTTGCATGTCGGGAAGTGCGTTAAATCTTTATTCTTCAGTTGCTTTTCCCAAAGAACTAGCTTACATTTGATTGCTTTAATTAGGTCAAACATGCGACTTATGTCACAATGCGAATTATGCCACTCGCGACTCGGTGGTAATACACACAGTAGCGGTCATGAAAATTGCATTGGGAATTATTCCCGAATTAAAAAAATTGATTTCTAAGTATATTACCTATATTCTTAATAATAAAGAATAGAAAAAAATAGAATAAAAACAAACCGGAGGTCTGGGGGTATGGAATACCCCCCAGCGGCACAACAGTGATTGTGTTCAAAAAAAGAAAATATGGTATTGAATTTCAAATCAGAAATCTTAAGATTTTAAAATTTTAGAAGTTAGATTTCTGGTTTGAAACCCATAAGCTCAATAACACATTATTTTGTGCATAATCCCTGGTATACTGGAGGGTATTCCATACCCCCCCGTTTTAAAAATTTAGCTCTGTGTGCTTATTGTGTTTATATTGTGTACTGTTATTGAAATTTCGTTGGGTCAAATAGTAGCAGGCTGTTGTGATCACTTGATTGTGTTATTTTTCTATTACGCGTTTGCGGATATTAGTATTATGAAAAAATCGAAAATATCACTTGGTTTTTATGATTAATGATTAACTGAGCGGCTATCTTAAAAATTTCATTTTTATAATTTCCAGTTTTCAATTGACTTTAGTCACCATTGATGAATTTAGACGATTTATGTAAGAAATGTAAGCCGACTGGTGATAGATGCAGGGACAGATTTAAACATGGGTTGCAGCTCATGAATCCGTTCATTCTAAGGGCCCCGTCAGCTCATCATCATGAAATTTACAAGAAAAAATGCCTATTTATTTTTCAATTTTGTTGAACCATTTCTGAGATAGAGATGATAATATCCTGTAAGGGGTCCTATGGAAAAAAGACGAAGAACTATTTTGTAGAGAATTTTGTCACCTTTAATTTCATATAAAACCATTTGGCCTTCCGAAAAAGAGGAATCGAGATATTGTGGTACAACCAAATTGTTGTATCTTTTTCTTTACTTGGAAAACTCGATATTTTTGGTATTTGTTAAAAATTGCTTAATTCGCCCAACTACTGCTCGAAAAGTATGGGTGCTATAAAAATATGATTAGAGACTGTTGTGTAGAGAATTTCCTAGTCTTTAATTTCTTATAAAACCATTTTGACTGTACAATCAAGGTGAAACGAGATATTGACTAAAAATCACTCTTTGCTTATAAAACTCAAAATTTTTGGTATTTCTTAAAAATTCCTTAACTTCGCCCACCTACTGCTCGAAAAGTATGGGTGCTATAAAAAAATAATAAAGGACTATTGTGTAGAGAATTTTGTAGCCTTTAATTTCGTATAAAACCATTTTGACCGTAGGATAAAGGTGAAACGAGATAAGATAACTTATAAGTTCAATAACACTTTTTTGCGTACAATGTCTGGTATACTGAAGGGTATTCCATACCCCCCAAACCCACCGGTTTGATAAACGTAGCTTTGTGTGCGTATTGCGTTTATATTGCGTACGTTTATTGAAATTTCATAGGGAATTGTTATTCTAATTCGGAAATATTCAGCGATGAAATTTCCATGACTGCTACTGCAATAATTTTTATTCTGCGTCGATTGGTTATTTTTTATTTATATATTATTGTGTGCCAATATATTGGCCGGGCCGCAAAAATTTTCATTGTGGGTGAAATATATTTTTAAAAGTATATTTTTTATAAAATTATTATACTTATAATTGTAAATTTATTAATGCACATGCAATTATTATCACCAAGTCTGTATATGGTATTAAACTATGATTTATAACAGAGTGCGGTTTTAAATAATTAAATTCCCTTAATCTATCAAGAACTCTTTCAATGTGAATACGTAAACTAGCTATACGTTTAGTTTCTTCCACGTCCATTTTTGTAGATATCGCTGTACCCGAGACACTGGGTGGCCTAACTAACTGACAATTTTTGTCATGTAATTGTTTTGCTAATTCCTGAAATCCCCTGTCAACCATCACACTGCATCCCCTGGGTAATATTTCTAAATAGCCACTAACTTGCACCAACAAAGAATCGCTTATTCTTCCTCCATATCCCTTCGATATAAAGTTAATAAAGCCATCGGGTGTCGATGAAATTAAATATTTTAAAGTATTACACTTTTTATATTCTGACCAAGTAAGTGCTTGTTTGACAGGATCTGTAGGTTTCTGGATTTGAATTTCTAAACAATCGATGATGGACTGCACAGTGCTATAATGGGTCCTAAATGGAATCGGCAAGTAATATTTAATCTTATCTTTAGATGGCCAAAATATAAATTCCTTTAAATGCGTTTCAATTTGTACCAAAGTTTTTTTAAAAATTTTAGATGCATTAGAGGTAGACATACCAAATATGTCACCTAATCGAACAAACGGATCATTTTGTTTAATTTTCATAAACGTCAACATTAAATTATCCTGACTTATTTTTAATTTTACATTTAACAAATCGATCACATATGGAAACCAATTATCTGGGATACCTGTATAAAACTTTGGTCTGTTTTTGATCAACAAACGAGTACCTTCCAATATTTCAAATTGTTCATCTTTTTCGGTTGTGCTTCCACAACCTTTTGCTTCTACTTCTATGTCGCTACTGGTACTCATTCTGGAAAACAATATTATTTCATCCAATATAGATTTCTGGGGTGAAGTAGCAATATGTTGTATACTACTTTTAATATTACACGTTGTGTACTTGCTACGAAATGATGGTTTTGCTTGCACTGCAACACTTCTAGTTTGAGGTGGTACTGTAAAATTTGTGATGGTAGTAGTTTCCGTTTCATTTACAACTGCGCTGGTACCTGGTTCGTCAACATTGGTTACCGATGGCACGTTGAGCTGATGTTTCTTGCTACTATCTGCTATGGCTTCATCGACAAGTCGTTTCCTCTTCAACTTCATAGGTAATGCTCTACGAGAAACATTAAATGCTGTTCTTCTGTCGGTCTGACAATCAAATATACGAGGAACCACCGTTCCCTTCATAGTTATGTATCCCCCAACTAATTTATATCGGACGAAGTTCTCCATATCTTCTTCTAGCTACAATAAAAACAATTATAAAAAAATCACAAATTTTATATAATAATGAAATACCTACAACAAAATGATCTTCACAGCAAAAATATACTGTTTTTGATATTGGTGTATCTCGTCTGGCTGCTTTAAACCATTTTTTTTGACGACAAGGTTCAGTTGGCACAGAGATAAATATTTTATCGGGTGTACTCACAGATGTACTTCTACAACATGGCACAAAACACGATTTATTTTGTGCTCTTGGCATTTTTATAAATATATATAAAAAACCAAAATACACACACAAATACAAAAACTACGAATGAATACTGTTCGAAAAGGAGTCGGTTGACAGTTCACGAAATATGAATTAAGAACATTGACGTCATAAACCGCTTTACGCGACAAATTATAATTTTAAATTTCGCCAACTTCAAAAATACTCAGACTTTTTAAGAAGATTTCTTTAGAAAAATGTTATGCAAACATAATCTAATTTTAAATCTGAAGATGTTAAACATTACACGAAAGTAAAATAATTTTTTTTTTTTAAGAAAATTTAAATTAAAATAAGTTACCAGATTTCCCTATATAAAATGTATGGTGCCAACCTGAAATAATGTAAATAATAAATATAACCTGTTTATTTTAGAATTTTTAGGAAACAACGATTTGAAACATTGATATTTATGACTACTTTAGAATCCGAAGATGTACCAGGTAGTTTTAAAATATTTTGTTGCTTTAGAAGACCATTCTGTGGGCAATGCAAATAAAATATTTGATGGTGTTGATCAAAGAAAGTGGTACGATTTGAAATAATCAGCAAGCGAGTGGATTGTCACAATCAAATTCAATGGAGTGGCATCCATTTCCCTTTTATTCTATACCCGAATATTTCGAAAAAGGTCATATTTATACTTATATTGTTGGAGGAAATGTGGAGAACAAAGATCCAGTTGTTAATTTAGGAGACGTTAATACCACTACAACTGTGAGACCATTTAGGAGGGCCGATTAATTTGTTAAAAGTGAACACGTTGGCGATGTTGAATTATTTTTGTCGGTGTAAATCTCAAGCTTCCTGTAAATTGAAAATTAAGCACCAGGTTCAAATTGTATTAAATAAAATGTCGGGAGCTGTCTTACACGGAAAATGTAAATGTAACTACCTCGAATACAAGTAATTTTATAGCACTTTTACAAGGCAATCAATGTTGGAAACAGTTTTAAAATTGAAGTATGAAGATTTTACTTATACTTCTGAAGAATTGGAAGTTATAAATCAACAAACTTGAATTTATTTGGAGAATATAATAAGAATAACTAATGAAAGCAGCGATCAAATTTTTGAAGTACCTGGATCGGCTCCCCAAAGAACGGAAGGTTGGTTACTAGAGGTCTTTCTACATAACTTATCAATGCAAAAATTGTAGCACATCAACTCTACTCCGATAAAGCAAAAATGAACTTCTTGCTAAAAAATTTATGGAGAGCAATGTCAAATGTAGGCCAGGTGAGGATATAGTAAAACTCTTCAAGATGGTTTCTGAATTGTAACTACGGTTTGATGGTGAATAAAAATTATCCATTTTTTGGAGCAAGCTTTGATGGAATGATAATGAAAGATAACAAATTAGTTAGCACATATTATTGATATTAAGTGCCCCCAAGTGTTAGAACGATGTCCCGATATAAATAACTTTGATTCGTTTCTTAGCAAGAGTCAACTAAGTAATTTTTTTTAGAAAAGAAAAATAATGAAATTTGCATAAAGAAGAACCATCCATACGTATATCAGATAATAATTATGTCTTTAATTATTTTGGATATAGAAATGTGTGTTCTTGTTGTTTGGAACCCTAGACAAATCTTGACCGTGCCAATTTTTCAGCGTGATTATGAAGATATTGTTGAAGAAATCAAGAATACCATTCCTCGTTTCTATTATAACATTTGTGTACCAGAAACAGTACAGTACGTAATTTAACTCCCATTAAATTAGATATTTTGTAATCCTTACTTTTTCAATTTTAAATAATACAATAAAAATAACTTACAAGTTTTAAGTATAAATATTTAAAGTTTACTAAAAAACAAGCTACTGTAAAAATGGTGGATAATAAAATTCGGCACTGTTTTTTTAAAATCTCATTTTCTTTTAAGAAAGTTTTCTAATAATTGTCGATCGGATATAGCACCCTCGAATCCTTCACTTACATAAGTTTGTTGCTCAACTAGGGCAGATATTGCCTTATTTAAAATATTTGCATAATTATTTCAGTAGGATCTAATATTATTACCTTAAGTTTCGAGCACCTTCGAATACTTCAGTACGCATCCTGATCATTTGATAGTACATAAATTGAATCCACATATAAAATATGGCTCATATATTGAATTTACTTGTACCACAAAAATTCGTCCAAGGTAAAACTTCGTCTTGCAGAGTCGATCTTGATTGGACCAATTTTGCTTTTTCTTTTTTGATGAAAGGGGTTGATGTTGAATATTATAATCATCAGCAGTTCGTGCATATTTTAGAGAATCCATTACACTTTCAGCTAAAAATTTATACAGAGATTCAAATTTCAATCCGATGAAGTATTTAAACCGGATTGAAGTACTTTTTAAGGTCCGATATGAAAAAGTGTTTATACTTTCCTCAGTTTGAACTCCTGTATCAATGTAATACTT
Source organism: Cantharis rufa (assembly GCA_947369205.1). NCBI lineage: Eukaryota > Metazoa > Arthropoda > Insecta > Coleoptera > Cantharidae > Cantharis > Cantharis rufa. The sequence continues at coordinate 5,223,863 of OX376309.1, read as the reverse complement.
ATATTTACAACACTTTCCTCACGAACAACTTCAACGTTTTCATTATTTAATTCTATAAAATCTGTATCTAAAGATTCTTGTTTTTTCTAAAAAAGCTTCTCAAAAAAGTCGGAGCATTTTCAAAGTTGGTACCATAGATGAGAGAGATAGAACGCCCCCACAAAAAATCACCACGACTATTCGAAAACCTGCTTGCATTACAAACGAAGTGCGGTATGTTAGACACCGCCACCGATTTCCGTCCAACTTGATGCCAACTTGTACAAAAACCACTAGCCTGTCATTACGTGTTGTTGACAGGTGAATTCGCAAACAAAATTTTGTTTCTTGTTAAATAAAGCATATTTGACGTGGCATTGTGATAATTAGTGAACGTTTTTCATTAATTTTTGGAAAAAGTAAATTACTAGAATCGTTCTGAGCAATGGGTTTGACAATCTCTAGCGTTTTAACTCGCCTCTTTGGTAAAAAGCAAATGCGGATTCTTATGGGTGAGGTTATGACATGTAAAAGTTTGAATTATTTTTGTTATTGAATTTACTTTTTAGTCGGACTCGATGCTGCCGGAAAAACCACAATACTCTATAAACTGAAGCTTGGAGAAATTGTTACCACTATTCCAACCATTGGATTCAACGTCGAAACTGTTGAGTACAAAAATATTTGCTTCACTGTATGGGATGTTGGCGGCCAAGACAAAATTCGACCATTGTGGCGTCACTATTTCCAAAATACCCAAGGTTTAATTTTCGTTGTCGATTCTAATGACCGTGAACGTATCGGCGAAGCCGAACGCGAATTGAAAAACATGGTAAGTTTTTAAAATGTAATAATTGCTTGAAATTTTGTACCACCAAAGTAACTGATTAGTCATCATTACTACTGTAGAATCAGAACGTGTAGCTCACCATCGGGTTGAAAACTTTTATGAACATTTTTTATGGATTCTCCAAGGTTGCACTTTTAGCCCGATAGTTAAAAAATTGATTGCCAACGAATTTTATATAAGATGATCAGAAAATTAAAAATCGGTGTTGCAGTGCATACAGCCATTAACCTCTTGTTGCTGTATGGGCCAATTTAGGAACTTACTACATTGTATGACAATTAGTATTATACGAGTTATTATCACCCTAATTATTATGGCTAAACACTCCCCAAATTGTAACGAAATGGGGAAGGCCTTCATCCAGCAGTGGATGACATAGGCAAATCGTGATCACCCTAATAAACGATTTTTTTTTTTGCTAAAAACATAATTCGGGCAACAAGAGGTTAATAATTGTGCACTATAAACCCCAAACTGCAAAGTTTTGAATTTATATTTTGCATTATAATAAATGTATTAATTTAGCTTATAGTAATAATTATTTTCCTGTTTTAATTTTAATAGCTTCAAGAAGACGAATTGAGGGATGCCGTTTTGTTGGTGTTTGCTAACAAACAAGATTTGCCTAATGCCATGACAGCTGCCGAACTTACTGATAAGTTGCAATTGAATGAGCTTCGTAATCGCCGTGTAAGTTATATTTTAACCCGCAAAAAAATTTATATTAAAAAATGTTTCCGTTTAGTGGTACATTCAAGCTACCTGCGCTACCCAAGGTGATGGGCTGTATGAAGGTTTAGATTGGTTGTCCAACGAATTAGCTAAATGAACTTGATTATACTTCTTTAATAAATATTATATTGCTTAAGTTTTTTTCTATAAGGTAAGTTAATGTTTTGAAAACGTTAAAATAGGATACACATTTTTTAAGATATTTCCTGTTTGTGATTTATATAAGTGACTGATTAACATGAAATAAAAAATTTATTATAAACGACTGTTTATTCTTATTTTTACATCATTTGTGAATAAAATACACTTAATAATTTTATTATATTTAGTTAGTACGTAATTGATAATCTCCATTTTGTGTGATATATCGCACCCATGGTAAGGCTTGGTATCCACTTTTCTCGATGATCTTCAGATATCTCACCTGCAAATAGAAATATTTCAAATAACTTTCTTTCATTATTCATTCAATCTATATATTGCAGGGCGGCCACTTGTCATAAATTCATAAAAAATCATAAATTTTGAAAAAATGCCATGTCATAATTTTTTACAATTTGTCCTAAAATGTCATAAATTTTGAATTAAATTCCAACTTAAAAAGAAATTCTTTTTTAAAGTTGGAAATTGAAAGCAAATAAGCTAATAAATATATACAAGCATTGCATTATTGTTATCAAAAGCGGTGTTGGCGGTTTATCTGTGCGCATTTGCATCTTCAATAGTTGCAGTTAGTTTATGCTCATTGTTCTACCAGTAAGATACCAGAGACTTTTATATATTTTAATAATAAAGTATATATTTACATAATGTCTGAACGACGAACAAGGTATAATCCTTCTTGGCAAAGTACATATTTATGGATATCGCCAAATCCTAATAATAAAGACGAATTTAGTGCTTATTGTAAAATATGCTCTAAATGTTTTCAAATCGATGGAAGTGGTATCGGCCAAATAAGAAGTCATTGAAATGGTGAAAAACACAAACAAAATGAGAAGAATGCTTCAAGTAAGTTAATTTTTTTTTAGGTTTAGGAATAAAATTATAGTACTTAATATCGTCGGCTTAGAAGCAAAAGTGACCAACTGCAAAAGTACCGAAAATGAGATAATTGATTAATTGACAACGAATAACCAATGCAGTTACAAGAAAAAATTTCTGTATTTATTAAAAATTAAATTAATAAGTTATAGAGATGATAAAATTGACTATTCAATGTTATTTTTAGGCGAAGTTAAGCTTAAAACTGCTCTCCAGTAAAACTCGATTTTTGCAGTTAGTCACTTTTACTTCTATGCCGACGATATATCTATTTTAGGCCAGACAATGTTTAACAAAGGTAAGCTACTGGCAATGTAATCCTCCAAAGAGGTAAATTTATTATCACACCGGAAGAAAAAGTAATAAAAGCAGAAATACTGTGGGCAATTAAATGTGTGTTCAGCAATTATTCTTTTCGAAGTAATGAAAAAAATACAAGAATATTTCAAGTAATGTTTCCCGATTCTGGTATCGCTCAACACTACAGACTTGGAAAAACAAAAATTCAGTATTTAATTCAATTCGGCATAGCTCCACATTTCAGTGAAATGACTATGGAGGATTACAAAAATACCCCATTTGTTTTTTTATTTGATGAAACCACGACAAATCAGGTTAAGAAGCAATATGATGGTTATGTGCAATACTACAGCAAGAGCAAAAAGTAAGTTGTGAATTGTTATTTAAGTTCGTTATCGTTAGGTCATTGTAATTCTACATCTTTGAAGCATCATCTTTTTGAATTTCTTAATAAAATGTCTCTTGATGTGCAATTATTAATTCAAATATATGGACCAAATGTTAATTTATCATTTTTAAAAATGCTAAAAGACGAACTGTCTCAGGAGCATAATAATAAAAATATCATCGATATTGGTACTTGTGGTTTACATCAAGTACATACAGCTTTTTTAAAAGGATTTTCTGAGATAAAATTTGACTTCGATGAATTTGTAACAGATTGCCACGCATTTTTTAAATACAGTGCTGCTCGAAGAGAAGACTTTGGATTATGCGAAGAAGTAACCAACTGCGAGGTAAAAAATTTGTTACGTCATGTCCTCTCAAGATGGCCAAGTCTGAAAAAAGTATTAGTTAGAATAACAGAGCAATGGGATAATCTAGAGGAATATTTTATAAAGAAACTGCCGAAGGAAAAAACATTCAAATATACTGTGGAAAAAAGTGGACGCTACCAAAGGATCACAAGAGTTTTAAAAAATTCGTTATCTCTTGTCTACATTCATTTTGTTATTAATTTTGCTACTTGTGTGGAATTTTTTTATTAAGGTTTCAATCTAACAAACCTTTAATTTATCTTTTGTATATGTCCTATGAAGAATTATTTTTTGATATAATGTCAAAATTTTTAAAACGGGATAACTTGAAGGGTAATAACTACCATAATAAGGGTAATAAATTTGTATAATAAAAGATGTAGAGGGCAAACCCAAGTATCTTCTATTACGTTTACCGATAAAGGTGTTACTTTCTTTGAGTCATGGCAATTCTAATCCTGAAAGAGGATTCAGTATAAATAAAGATGTGCTAGAAAACAGACAAAATTTAGACCTGGCTAAACTGCACTACGTGTAATAAAAAACAGAGTTAAAAGTGTCGAAGAAATCAATAATCTGACAATTACACGTAGACTATTAGACCTATGTGCTAACTCCAGCCAACAGTACAAAGCATACTTAATACAAGAGCAAGCAAAAAGAAAAGCCTAAGAAAATAAAGAAAAAGCTGACGAATGAATTGAAAAGAAAAGGAAACATAAGGACCTAATGGACGAAATAAATAATAAAATTTTTGTAAAGCAACTAGCTAAATCTGTAGCAAACAATTTAATAAAATCTGGAAATGAAAAGCTCCAAAAAGAATTGGAAAGGAAGCACCTGAAAAAAGAAAACATAGTTGAAGCACAAGCTATGATTGCAATGGGCATGGAAAAAAGTGCTGAATTACAAGCTAGTATTACTGTCTTACAAAAGTCATTAACAGACCAAATAAAAAAAAAGGGCAAATATAGTGATAAATAAATTTCATGTATATCGTGGGCGTTCACGCAAAAGTTACTAAGTACACTTTTTAACATTTTTGAGATAAAATTGTATTCATCAAATTCCATCAAATCTCGTCTTTTATTTCAGTAATAGGGGATGCCTTTATTTTTTTTCAAAATAATTTTTATTTGTTTTAACTTTATCATAAAACATATAATTTAGTAGACGAATACAATTTTTAAAGCTAATTATTACAAAACTATAAATTTGGACTTAGTAACTTTTGCTTGAACGCCCACAATATTTTTTTATTGTATTGAATTTTATTTAATAACATAATTATAATTTTAAGTAAATTTTTGTATTTTTTAGTTCATTTGTCCGAGGCTTGAAATTATTTTTCGTACTACCCCTGCCGTAACTAACGTTTACGCAGCTAGTGATGTAAATAACTATAATTCGTCATGAATTATAGGCAATTTTAAAGAAAATATGTCATAAATTTTAGATTTAATTGTCATAAATAAATTTTACTTTTAACTAGTGGCCGGCCACTCTGATATTGTAAAATACTTTTTTTGGGCTGACGGGACAACAAATCTGATAAAATGGCTACATAAGCATACGGACAGAGCTGGGAAAGTTACTTTTGAAAAGTAACTAAGTTACAAGTTACTTGATTAATATACCTTTAGTTACTTAATAAGACAGTTACTTTTGAAGTAAGTAACTTAGTTACAGTTAGTTTAAGTAACTTAGTTACTTGAAACAAGTTACTTATGTAGTTCTTTTTCAGTACATTACCCAAACTCTTTTACAATTTTTAATAGTAAATAACGCACGCCGCCTAGGCGAATTGAAGAACGTCGCCCCTTCCCTTCCTTTTAAAAATAATTAAACCTTGGAAATCTTAAGGTCTGTTCGTTTGCTTGCACTAAAACTTGAAGCGAGCAAGCAACGAACCAATCAACGAACGCACAGTCAATAAAAACGTACGTTGATTGGTTATTTGCTTGCTTGGTTCAAGTTAGTGCAAGCAATCGAACAGACCTTTAATATCAATTTAAAAAGCAACTAAGTACCCTACTGTAAAAGGAACTTAGTTACTGTAAAAGTAACTTAGTTACTGTAAAAGTAACTTAGTTATTTTTAAAATAACTTAATTAATAGAAAGTAACTTAGTTCCAGAAAAGTAACTAAGTTACTTATAAAAATAACTTAGTTATAGTTACATTAAAAAAATAACTATAAATCAGTTACAGTTACTTGCAATATTAAAGTAACTAAGTTATAGTAACTAAGTTCCTAGAAGTAACTAAGTTACTGAAAGTAACTTTTCTGCTCAGTTACTTCCCAGCTCTGCATACGGAGTGGCATACATCAAAATTACATCCTCAATTCAGTACAAATTTTATACCGATTGTACCAATATTTAAGATGCATTACTTGACTACGATATTCCAATGGAAACCAATATGCCAAGACAGTTACTGTCGGAAAGATGGGAAATGGTTCCGATTTTCTTAAAAAATTTTGAGCAATATCATTTTTATTCAAAACTATTTATTATAGTTTATTTATAACTGCTCAGTTTTCAGTTATGTATTAATTGTTAGGTAGAATGAATTCTCAAAGAAATGCATTTTATGATAGATCAAAGTTAGAGAACCACTTCGTGGTATTTAAGCTGTTAAACTGACTTAGGATTTTAAAAATTCAATTGTTCAATGTTACTCAAGTAATAAACTTTTATAATAATTACGAAGAGTTGTTGAAATGCAAAGAATTTCAAAACCACAAACACGACACTTTGAAAAATAGCTACAGGATGCACCAAGGTTGGAAGACTGCGTCATCGGCAAACGAAAATTAATGTTTAAAAAAAAGACAACTTCAAAATAAGATGCAGTATATGGAGCTGTAACTTGATGTAAGTTGCAAATAATTTTTTACTTTATTGCAAACGTACGTGTACGTATTTCAAAATTTTATGCACCAACCTATCTCAAATTTTGTGTGCTTCTTTCAGACACCAAAAACTAGTTTATAATCGAAGCATTTGGTTTTTCAAAAATTATAAAAATTCCTACTGCCAATTTAAGGATAAATAAAATCTCCATCTTCAGATAACATTTTAAGCCTTTAAGAACCAGCGTAATCAATGGACAACAAAGTAAATCTATACTTACATGCGGGAGTTGTCAAAAAGTAATTTCATATTTCTTTATTTTTATAAGTTAACATTAAAAAAACAATTAATTGCATGCTTACTTGAATGCCGGATGTAGTAAAGTATGGAATTTCAAATTTAACTTGTATTGGTGGTTTCCCTTCGCTGTCTTCACATTCAACGCTTGGTAATCCAAAATGAGCCCTCATTAAATATTCTTTTCCGCCAGGAAATGATTTAATGGTCCATGTTATGGCGTTTTGTTCTGGTGCATATTTTACACTACCAATGGTGGTTTTAAATTTAGGTGAATCGGCATCTCCTGGAACGGGGATAACAATTTCAACGTTATTTGCAGTAGACCTCCTTTTAAACTGTGATTTTGCTTTAATCATGTATTCAACTCGACTGTGTGCGTGACGTTCGATAACGGATTCTATCCATATTAAAGGTTTTACCTAAATAATAGCAAGATATAAAAATAGTGGTTACAACAACTTTAACTTACGTGAGTGTTTAAACGATAAGACATCAATTCAAATTCACCATCTGGCGGAATAAACGAAATAGTCCTATCATTTTCAAAACGACTTAATCGTACACACTGATGGAACTTCACATCTTCTAATTCCACGGATTTTGATTTTCCACGTCCTGTACTTTCAAATAATACTTTATCGTTTAAACCTAACCGAAGTTCGGGCATGCCAGATAAATACACCCTCATTTTTATTGCACCCACAATTTCACTTCGCAGAACATTTCCGTTTGCATTTGCTAACAAATTAACGGACTCGATAACATCTAAGAATACTTCATTTTTTCTATATTTAATTCCTTCCGATCGCCACGAAACTGCATTTGTTACAGCCATGGGAATCCTAGGCTGAATCTCTAATTTATGCCCCTCCTGTGTTATATACTCTTGTAAAATTTTACTATCTGTCGTTTGTGGGTACCCAAAATCAATTAATTCGTCTAAAAGTTCATAAATTACGACAAAATTGTCTCGTATACTTTCTTCTTCTAATTCTTTAAAATATTCCGCCATAACTTGTACAATTTTATGAAGAAATACAAATACAAGCGCTATATTAGCATTTTTCTTAGTGGTACTCACAATGTATAAATTATTTGTTTTTATATATGAAAATGTGCATTCTGCTATTTGTAACAACGGCGTTAGTAAACCTTCTTCTTCTTTTTCCATTAACAAAGGCATGAACTTTTCTATCACTCCCATATCGATATCGCCTCTGTAATTCCTCGATATCAACACCTGTTTAATTCAAATTAAAATTACTTTTAGCTGAATGATAAATAAATTTATTCAATACCTTTCCTTTCACGTCTAAAATGTATATTGCCGAAGAAGACATTATTTACGGAAAATGAAAACTCCTCAATTCACCAGATTAAAAAACGTCACACCTGTACACTTGGCAGAAGGTCTCCAGGTAAGTTTTTTTAAATTCGAAAAGAGTTATACATTAGATTTGCTCGAGATGTAAAATTAACAACGGCCTTTAATGTTATAAAATGTTATTTTGTAAAATAAGTGTAAAATATTAAAAATGTGATATACAACTTCCTAATGACTCAATTTATCAGGATTATTGTCTACGTATTTTTCACATGATCAGTGTTACCACACCGCACCACACCGACAGCATTATTTAGACAACTTGGCTCTAAAAAAATAGTTGTCAGTTAGTTAAACGAAGTTTTAACCCATATTTGTATTTATTAGTAATAAACCAATTTTTACCGTATAAAACTGATACGAAATCCTCCTGGAATGTTTCTAAATATTCGATATAACTTTGAAAGTTAACTATCGCGCTAATTCATAAAAGGACGAAAAATAACTATTATTGTGACATAAACACAGAGAATCTTCATCAGTGGTTCTCAAAATTTTTAATTTGTTATTGATTTTAAATAAATGTAAGTATTACGTGGAGGACTTTCTCATAAATGTAACTTTGAATAGTGTAAGCAGAAATTAATGTTAAGGGCTAGTCATGAAATTTTCAAAAACATAACGACTTGTTCAATATTTTTCAATTTTTTAAATAAAAAAAAGATTTTATTCAAAATTATAAAACAATACGGTTTATAAAATTTGTAAAGAATACTACGGCGTTTGGTGTGTTTTTATTGTCCAGTAATTTGATTGGGTCATGAAAATAGTTTCTTCCGTTGCCACCAGAGCAATATGCTTGTTTAATAACAAGTAACCACGGTAACCGCCAAAGCGATCTATGGCTATGGCACCATATTTGAGTTTGCCATGCATTATAATTTGAGTTGGCCATGCATTATAATTTGGGTTGGCCGCCGCCACGCCACTGCCAGCGTCATTATGTTTGGCGCTATGGGCGCTATTTATTTCCGCTAACCTCATTGTCGAGTTGCGAGAAGTTTAAAGATGTAATCGATGTAATCAAATTAGCAATGCAATTAAATAACCGATTTTTATGTAAATCGTTAACATGGTAAAATAATTCAAAGTCGTCTTTTTCTATAATATCCAACAGGTTGGTTTAACTGATGATTTTTTATTATGTATTTTGTTTGTTACATGAAATTTTTGTTAACATTTAATGGTCGTTTCCAGATTATTAACTACAAGATCCATATCATGGCACATCATAATTCCTGCTTGCTGTTATCCTAATTTTTGCTATGACGTATCCTGATTATTTGGTGAGTAATTTGAAAAATCATTTACATCGAAGCCTTGTAAAACATTGTGATCAATACTACCATAGCTCACAAAGAACCAAATGGGGCTGGCAGGTACTTGATGGAGTGAACCACCTCTCACATTTATAATGTATCGGCAACTACCAATTAGCAAACACGTCTCTTTTAAATTGACCACTTTTGAACCCGACCCCTTTCGATTTGGCCGAAACTTTCTTCTTGTTTTCTACCCCACTAAAAATATTTCTCAGAATTTTTTCAACTTTTCAAAAATTTAGCTATTTTTTTTTAAATACCAATAATTATTTCAAAAATTGACTAAATCCAACGTTCTTTCTTTTAAATTTTTCAGTTTTGAATGTACTGTTCAGATAAAAATATGACAACTTTTTTCGATGTCATGTTCCATGAAATTTTTCAGGTTTTTGAAAAAAAATCATCAATTTTTCAAATTCCAACACTTTTAATTTTGGATTTTTTTTTTCTAAAAAAAACTTCGACTGCTTTCTATTTTTTTTTTCGATTGAAAATTATATTTGTTTATTTTACCACAATCTAACTTTGTTTATATAATAAATTAAATTTAAATAAATATATCTTAATTTTTTTTTACTTTATTCATAATCTTAACTAATGATTTATAATTGGAAACAATTTTTTGTTTTATTATTCTTGAGCGTTTAAATAATTTACAGACTATGAACTCTTTTGAATTAGAAAAATTTCTAACAAACATACATAGACTGCTAAAATCATAACCCTTCCTTTTTGGTTTTGCCACAGTCGGGTAAAAAGGCAACCAATGTGTTTGGTATCACTCTGTGCAATTGCTAAGTTTTATTTATTTAACCACTGCCTAATTTAAATAAATATATCTATAGTATGTTATAAATGTGCAAATTTTCCTTAACGAGAAGATTTCTGAATAGTTTTAAATTAATTTGATGAGATTTTGGTCAATTTATACTACCACAACAGTGATTTTGGAATGCCTGCCAAATGGCATTTTTTTGTGACTGTTCATGGAAAGGGTCCGTGTGATGGAATTGATGGTACGATCAAAAGAGCAGCTGCGAGAGCAAGTCTTCAACTAGCAGTTGATAAACAAATAACCACACCTTTCGAGCTATATGCATGAGCTTCTGCACTGAATAACCTTCCAACTATATAACAGTAAAGTTCTCGCCAGAAGAGGATTATAATAAAGCTGTAAACGACCTAAATGACTGATTTTCAAAAACGAAAACTATTGCAGGAACTCAGCAATTGCACAGATTGTTATCTTTTTATTAGAAATTTTTCTAATTCAGAAGAGTATACAGTCTGTAAATTATTTAAACGACCAAGAATAATGAAATAAAAAATTATTTTCAATTATAAATCATTAGTTAAGATTATGAATAAAGTAAAAAAAATTTAAGATATATTTATTTAAATTTAATTTATTATAAAAACAAAGTTAGATTGTGGTAAAATAAACAAAAATAATTTTGAATTAAAAAAAAATAGAAAGCAGAGTCGGCCCACTCTGGATTTAGCGGCATTAACTGCAGAATAAGTTGAAGTTTTTTTAGAAAAAAGAATCCAAAATTAAAAGTTTTGAAAAAATTTGAAAAATTGATGATTTTTCTCAAAAAACGGAAAAATTTCATGGAACATGATATCAAAAAAAGTTGTCATATTTTTATCTGAACAATACATTCAAAACTGAAAAGTTTAAAAAAAAGAAAGTTGGATTTAGTCAATTTTTGAAAAAGTTATTGGTATTTGAAAAAAAAATTTGGTATTTGAAAAAAGAACAACAAAAAAAAACAATATTTCTATTATTACTGCTATTGTTTCTTTTCGATTTGATCAATATGCAATGATGAAGGTTTTTGATTTAAATAATATCTCAGAAATCGATGGAATGAATCTAATTTATCGTTGTTTGTTTTTTACAAATCAATAAATGCTTTTAAAATATGTTTATACATTTTTGCAATTAATAGAAGTAAAATGCATTATTTATTCTTCTCCAAGTACACCTGGTTTTTGTTTTACCCGGGTTGCTTACTTCTTACATTATCTTATTTTGCAATAACATTTTATTTGTTTATAATATTGAAAGAAGTTTATTACTATTATTAATTGTTACATTTTTTTTTCAGATCTAATTCACGTTTTTGCTACTCCCAAGAATCACTACTGTACCTGCTTCGTACTATCATTATTTTATTACACGTGTTACGTTTATACATTGAAGTGAACAAGAAATGATATTAGGCAAAGTGATTTTTGTAGCAACTCTTAGGTAATATTTTTTAAACAAATAAATTTGTTATAAATTATAATGGGAAATGCTGTAGTAGGTTATGATCAAATTATGCAGATATACCGGCTACCGTTATTCGTTTTACGTTCTGATATTTCATATTTTCTTTTCTTTTTTATGGAAAAAGTCTGATAGTGATTTTTCTCACCAAAATTGTATCGACTTGTGCTGGTATCTAAAGAAATTTTTCGATAATCTAGAAACGAGCAAATTCAGAGTTGCTGAAAGTTTAGCTGAACTTTTTGCAGTTAATTAGTAGTAAAAGAGCTAAACTTTAGCTAGTGCCATGCGTTATATGATCCTTTCATTTCATGGAGTATATGTAACATTTTTTACTAAAATTTTGAAATTTGTTTAAATTTAAAATAAAAGTAATTGTATAGTTTCTCTGTAGTAATTTTTTCAAACTCTTTCTGCTGATATGATTTCTAATTGTACTGAAAATCGATTGTCGTGTGGTGTCAGGACACCACAGGGTCATTAATATTGAGTATAATTTGACTTAATGCCAGTAGTTAGTATTTCAAAATTACTGCAAATGTTTTTTATAGTTTTACATTTATTTAAACTTTAATAAAATATTGAAGATTTAGCTAATTAATGTTCCACTTGTCCTGTGAAATTAGATGACCGTTTAATTTGTAGTCCTTGTAGCATTTAGTTCTTTTGTTACTAAGTAACTGCTCAACGATGGGCTTACATTTTAAAAAATTTTATATTTCTTTGTTTCTAGAATATCGATAAACTCTCGTTTTAGGTACATGTGTAGTAGTAAATGCAATGTTGATATTAAGTTCAAATAATTATCTTGCGTTTTCCATATTAATAGAAAAGAAAATATTGATTACTAAATTGAAAATTAATAATGAAGTTTGTATATAAGTATAACTTGATCATTATCTATCGCCAAGTTTCTAATTATAATTTGTTATGAAAATAAATTTAAACAATGAAAGTGAAGTTTTGCTACATTAATTATTTTGCTTTCTACCATTTCTTCTTCAGGTAAATGTATTATAGTTAATAACTTTTTGAAATTGTTGTAAAGCAATCGTCAATATGTGATAATTTTAAATTTGTTTCATAAACGATTAATTACCTTCCATTTTCAAATTTGTTAAAAGTCCTAGCTGTTGAGAATTTTAAATACTTCAAACCTGGTATAATGAGAGGTACAAATTGTAAATTAATACATAAGCAACTATTTCCATGAACCACGTTCTAGATTTACGGATTAGTTGGTAAATCGAGAATTTTTTGTTGTAAATTTTCCTCCTGGATTATGCTATAATTCTATATTTTGCTGTTTAAAATATTTTTACCTGTTTTTATTTTACAAAATCAATTTTTATATTTAAGTGTGGTTGTTGATATTAAGTATAAACTGTATAAACGCTTAAATTTTGTTATTATATAAATATTCTAAATGACTGTTAATAAATATTATGTCAAGTTTAAAAGTAAGTATTTTGTTTAGTTTCAGATCTCTTTTTATTTACACCTAAGCTATGTTATATAAATATAGTTTATTAGTAGTTTACGTTATCTATAATAATTGGATAATAATTCTGGTTCGTATGGAAAGTGGTTTTGTATATTGACGACTCGATACTATGAACTATGAAAAAACCTAATAAATTAAGTTGATGAATGATTTTTGTTCAGGGCCTATTTTATTATAAGGCCAAGTAGGCCTGGGCCTGGGGCCCCCTGCTTGACCCAACTGTAACTGTTTAAAACAACAGTTTAATGCTTTATTTAACAATTAAAAAATTATATTTAAAAATATCTGCTATTTAAAAACACATTCTGGTTTGTAACAGCCCTGTTTAATTAATGAATGAAAAAATAGTTTTTATAATCTTCAATTTGTTATATTTGTACAATTTTACCTTCCACGTCCAGTGGCGGTACTAGCGTGCGTAGAATTCCGCATCGCGGTTTTATTTCATTATTTTCAAAATTTCTGTGAAAACGGTTGGTTTCTCAAAAAAAATTATTTAACCAAAGTTGTAGCTCGTTAAATTCCCTACCCGATTTGCGCAGTCAGTTTTTTTTAAGACGTTTCGTTTAAGAGGTACGGGGTTTGCAAGAAAAGTAAAAAAATAAAACCTGAAATTTTTGAACATTTTTTCCCTTAATTTAATTTATAACTCGAAATCCGTTGATTCTAGACGATAAGTAGTTATAATCTATTTTATAGATAAGCGAATGATCTTTAAAAATGTTCTAACCCATTAAGCTTAAAAAATCAATAATATGGGAGCTCTGGCCGTTTGAAATCAGAAATTCAAAAATTGCTTTAAAGTGAGTTACCACCCAAGGGTTTGGACTTGGACAAAAATTTTATTTGAAAATTTGTCTTAAAAAAGTGTCCTTTATCACCACCTCAAAGGTTCTCCACGGTCACGGGGACCCGTATAAATGAATTTAGAGTTAAATTAATATTGTGAATTTGTGACACCAAGGTTTTCGCCTACGCCGCTATTTTTCTAATTTCCTATTTCAATAAAAATAATAATTTCCTAATCCTACGAGGGGGAGAAGGTATATGGGCCTAGGGCCTACTAAAACCGAACAGAGGCACTGCTTTTGTTGCATACTTTTGGTGAGAATAAAAACTTCAATAGATCTCTAGATATTTGTAGTCTTTGCTTATTTTCTGACAAAATAGTGCGTCGTTTGAATTTTTCGATTCTGATCATTTTCGTATAGCAATCGAGGGTATCAGCGAGCAAGAGATTTTTCCCACCAAATCTTCGTCGAGGGCGTGTTCTTAACATAGTACCATCTGGAAGGCTAAAAATAGACTTTTCGCAACTTATAGGTAGCACAGGTAATTAAATTATATCTGATCTTAAAGTAAAAAAATTTTAAAATTACGAGTAGTTTGAAGGTAGGAATTTCAAGTTATTAAATTATATGTTGTTTCCAAAAAAAAATAGGAACGGTACTGTGCTAATAAAAATTATTAAAAACTTTTTTGTGATTACCTGAGTTACGAAGTTCGATATTTATGTACTGTATAGTTTTGTCAATAAAATTATCCCAAAAAAAAGAGATAATTTCTGTTAAAATAAAACGATTCCTTATGTCCTCAAATCCACCTGCATAGGCGTCCAAGCCCCCTTCGTAGGTACGCCTATGGAAATTTCCAGGCATTTTAAAAAAATACCTGGTGTGATTTTAAATGTAAAAATAGAAATACATAATTTTAAAGATAAGATAAGAAGGTAAAAAGATAGAGAAAAAATTGGTATTTTTGCACCACTTGTAAGCCAGAGTGTAAAGGTGGGTAAATTTAGTAAATCTAGCAACGTTGTATTTTCACCTGTTCAAGGTTGCAGAGTTTTAATTTGAAAAAAAAATGTATTCGTTGATAAAAACTGAGTAAAACTTGACGTTAATTTAATATAAGCCGATAGAATTTTGAAATAATTAGGTGTTTTTAAATTAAGAAGTATGTAGCATTTTTTGATCAAGGTGTAAGTTGAAAATGAAAAAGAAATTGTCAGGTAGTATATTTCGATCCGTGCAGTGCAGTTTTCCCAGCATGCAACATGAGTGGGAGTGATGTCTGGATGGTTGATCCCGTAGCAAAGTTACATGTCTGATAAGATTTACTCTAAAAACACATTCTATTATAATTTTAAAACTTGTTTTGTCGAAATTACGTTTGGTTATTAGTGCATTCAGTCATGTAAATGAATTTATAAGTTAAAATAGTTTAAAACATCAGTGATAACAGTGGCGGCTCATATTGATGACGTAGGTCTCCATTATACCTAATCAGTTCTTTTTCAGTTGGGATACTTTTATAAAAATATAGGTGAGTTAAGTTTAAAGTAAAGTAGGGTTTTTTAACTGTTTAAATGTGTGCTTGGAAAGGTGCGATAAAAGTTGTTTGGTCAAAATATTAAATGGGCACGTACGGGTCACTATGCTGATCTACAGCATGTAAACACGTTTAGCCCCGCCCCACCACTTATTATTTTTTTAATGTAATGTTATATTTTTTATTGCAATTTTTATCCTGGATGATTTAAACAGAATTTTTTTAATTTGGAACAAAACTTTAAAAATATCTCAATAGCATCTCTGAGCTTGTACTACGATTCAAAAATTCTTTCAGTGATTCACTTAATACTTTGTTAAATTTTTTTTTCATTTCAGAATGCAACCTAATGGCTAGGAAAATAATGTATCCTAGTGTAAGGTTACAAAAGCTGTGATCAAATGTTCCAAATCGAAATTAAGGTATACCTATCATGACATTAGATTTTTAACGTGATTAAACTTTATAAAGCCAACGTTTCACTTACGGCTAGATAACTCATTCAAAAATGAAAACCATCACCAAATCAAAGCGTTGGCATTTTAATGCTTAATTATTTACATGGTGGGTGTTACTAAAATTCTGCTGTTAAATTTTTTAATTGTCTCACTAACGTTACTAAGTTTTGCACCACCATTTATTTTCTAGATTTTTATTATATGGTCAACATTTTTCTGTCAACAACAAACTTCCTCAAGTTAATTTTCACCTACCTCGAGTTCATTTTTCATTTTATAATTTGCAAGGAAAACTTACACATAAATTGAAATTAAATCTAGAAGAAATAATTAATGATATATTTAATCTACTTTATTGTAGAAGCAAGGTCAGTAGTACAATAACTTCATATTAATGTCGATGTTGACACAAAAATGTAACTTTATAGGTACAAATTCTCTTTATTGTTATTGAAAAGTTTTTTTTTCATGCAGTTGATTCATTTTTTAACAGTCATAAATTGTGATTAATTAATTCATTTTGCAATGATAACATACTTGGCTTATCTTAACGAGTAAATCCAAATGAATAACAAATAATTGAATAATAAGTCATGAATGTTTGGGTGTAGTTTTGTGAACTTCTTTCCTTATTTTGTTACAGAATTCAAAGGATAAGTTATACTATTGTGTAAAATTTGTCAAGTGTTATTAATGATCAGAAGTTTTGTTTTGACAATGTTTCGTGTTAATAATTTGATGAATCTCTTACTGTATATGTATATGTATCTATTTGTTATAAGTTATAATAAATAAGAAAATCAATAATATTCATTAGATGTAAGTATCGAACATGGGCATACTTAGCACTTGGTAGATGATTAATAATTCGGTACTAAAATTGATTGATTACATAGAGAAAGTTATTTATTTTTAAAATATAAATGAAATTTTGCAGTTTTTATTTCAAGACCATATAATAATTATCTGTATTTTGTTACCAAAACAATAACATAAACACAAGTTTACACCTAATATCTTTTGCATGTAGCTTAAGGGATACAACACAAGCTTTCATCATGTCTGCTAATCAGCTTGTGGATTCTTGCCTGTAAGTAGTAGGTGTGTGTTTCATAATGTACATTCTTTTTCACATCTTTCTATCATAATCACAATCTTTTTCTTTAAATTAATGTTTTAGTGTCGTAGGTAATATTTTGTTTCTCCTATTCTATGTTACTTACGATACCACTTCTACCAGACCCAGTTGAATACATTTGAATCTGCTAGATGTATTATATTCAATCGGACCTGGTAGAATTATCGTAAACGTCTAGTAAGAAGCTGGTTTTTTTTTCAATTCATGCACGAAATTTTTCATATTTATTATTATTCAGTAGCTGATTTAGTTAAGTCGCATCTGGCGCACCTCGGGAACCCACAATTGAAAATTTCTCGAAATTGTTCCTACTTTAATTGTTATGAAAAGTCAAATTAACTGATTCTGGTTGCTAACTTTGTAATCATTGGATCTACAAAAACGGTTTAGTTAGCAAAGTAGTAGCATTGTTAATCTTAATTATAATGTTGTGAAAAGAAAAGCAATTGAACAAAGTGTTCTCGTTATCGACTAAACTATAATTTGTAGAATGTAATACCTTGTATATTATAACATTATTACCCATGGGATACAAAAGCATTGTTTCTATCAATTCACAAAATATATTCATCCCAAACTTTCTCAAAAATACGGCTCTTTGCTTTGACGCATTTTTAAGCCAATATATATTTTTTTTTTCGTATTAACATTAACATCTGTGCTTTTACAAATATAATTTGTTTAGGAATCCTCGCAAACAAAATAAATTTTTGGCTTCTATAAATATTAATTTAAAATATTATTCATTTCAAAACTTTCTAAATGTTCTTGAAAACACCCAATTGTTTTTTTTTACTTCATTGTAAATCAAAAATCACATTTTAATTTGTATATTATTTAAAACTTCATTAGCGCCAGAGGCCCCTATGTCTAAATTTGCTACTGATATTATAAAATATCAAAATGAATTAGTCGTAAGTCAGCATGCACTTAAAATCTACACCACGAAGCACGAATTATAAAAATTCTTTCGTTGTGTATATTTAAAAATAACAGCTTTGTTGCTTGCCTAAACGGATTGCTTTTATACTGACAGCCTCGTGAATCGGAGGGTGGAACAGAGGCAGGAGCACAGCATCACCCATACAGAAATTACGCAGAGGTAGGCACATTTGTGAAAGTTTTTATGTGCAAATTCATTCGATTTAAAATAACTGCATGTTATTTTTACTTGAAAATAATAAATTAATTGATGTGTCTTACTAATTTTTTTATTGGTACTACTAGTTTTTGAGTAAAAATTTAGTGTGTATAGTTCATCATTCATCAAATTCATTGTTTGTTGTTTCTAGGAGAGTTTTACACGATAAGGGTCCAGACATGCAGCATTACAAGTAAGTTTATTTTTTTAAGTTGCAAATTTAAAAAAAAATGCTGAATGTTTTATTTTTTCTTATTTTTTCAGAAGTCCAGAAACGACTTCTTCGTTACATGAAGGTGTCTATCACTCACACAGTAATGGCCATTCTGAACATTCTCCCAATTCCAGTCACATGTCTGTTCATAGTGACGAACCGTTAGTACGTACCCACAAGCAACAAACGACACAACAAGTGACGACGGTGACAAAAGTAGTTCGTGAAGTGCAACAATTAGGTGACGGGCAGCTAGGTGAATATATACCGGTATCTATTGGATCGTACCCCACACATCCTCGCCCCCAATACGTGGATTACATGGAACAACCTTCTCATCACATGTATTCTCAATATCATCAACACCCTCACTATCAAGATTACGATCATTATCCTCCTAACCCATATGTAGGTTATATGGGATATCCTGCTGGTGCGGAAAGACCACCCACGCCTCCTAGTCCTAGCGAACACAGTGGAGCCCCTTCACCTTTACCACTAGCAGCTCAACCGGGAGCACCATATTTAAGTTCTGGCTATGACGAATTACCAGAACACTATCGAATAACTCCATCGCCGGGAGGACCGGTTGGTCTAGACCAATTTGTAGACGATCCTGGTGTGGTTTATGGCTACGTATCATCGTCGCCTTATGGTACAACCACCAACCATCCTGGCCCTACGTACGATTCTCGTTCATACGAAGATAGTTTAAACGGTCCGGTTCCTGTTTCGGCATCTATGCGAATGTATGATGACGACGAACTTCAAAAGCACATGAGTAAAATGTCCATGTCTCTTCATGGTCATAATATGGGTTTACCAAATAATCGAGGCCATACGATAGCTTCACCAGGAAGTGCCGGTGGAGATGACGATCAACGAGGAATGCGATGGCGCGATCCAAATCTTACAGAAGTGATTGGTTTTTTGAATAATCCTAATAACGTAATCAAAGCAAATGCGGCAGCCTATTTACAACATTTGTGTTATATGGATGATCCAAATAAACAGAAAACGAGAGCTTTAGGTGGAATTCCACCGCTAGTGAAGTTATTAAGTCACGAGAGCATTGAAGTTTATCGAAATGCTTCGGGTGCACTTAGAAATTTATCTTATGGTCGACAAAATGACGAAAATAAGAGAGCAATAAAAAATGCTGGTGGTATACCTGCACTAATTAATTTATTAAAAAAGTCTAATGAAGCTGAAATTAAAGAATTAGTTACTGGAGTAATTTGGAATTTGTCTTCTTGTGAAGATTTAAAGCGTCCGATAATAGACGATGGAGTGTACACTATTGTTAAAGTAATTATAATTCAACATTCCGGTTGGGATCCGCAAGGAAATTCTGGCGAAACCTGTTGGTCTACGGTGTTTAGAAATGCATCAGGTGTGCTACGAAATGTTAGTTCGGCAGGGGAATATGCAAGAAAAAAGTTACGAGAATGTGAAGGATTAGTAGACTCTTTGTTGTTTGTTGTACGTTGTGCCATAGAAAAGAGTAATATAGGCAATAAGATTGTAGAAAATTGTGTATGCATTTTACGTAACTTGTCGTATCGATGTCAAGAAGTAGAGGATCCTAATTATGATAAAAATCCTTTGCCTACACAAAGTCGCGTTGCAGCTAATTCGAAAGGTAAAAATGTGATGATGTATCATTCTTCAAGTTTTCATCAACTTTTTTATTTTTAGGTGAAAATTTGGGGTGTTTTGGTGGAAGTAAAAAGAAAAAGGATTCTCAGACTGGCGAAGTAAAGGAAAGTGCATCCGGAATGTCTGGTATCGGAAATGCTGGTAGTTCATCGTCGAGAGGTGAACCTGTGAATGGATATGAACTTTTGTGGCAGCCAGAAGTGGTTCAATCATATCTTGCACTGTTACAAAGTTGTTCTAATCCGGAAACGTTGGAAGCTGCAGCTGGTGCTCTCCAAAATTTAGCAGCTTGTTACTGGCAGCCTAGTATAGAAATTCGCGCGGCAGTTAGAAAAGAAAAGGGATTACCGATATTGGTGGAACTACTTCGGATGGAAGTAGATCGGGTTGTGTGTGCAGTAGCAACAGCTTTAAGAAATCTTGCCATAGACCAACGCAATAAAGAATTAATTGGTAAATATGCTATGAGGGATTTAGTTCAAAAGTTACCGTCGGGAAATGCACAACACGATCAAGGCACGTCGGATGACACAATTGCTGCAGTTCTCGCAACACTCAACGAAGTTATTAAAAAGAATGCCGAATTTTCTAGGTCTCTTTTAGAGGCTGGAGGAGTTGAAAGACTGATGACTATTACTCGACAGCGACAAAAATACACACCAAGAGTGCTCAAATTTGCCGGTCAAGTATTATTTACAATGTGGCAGCATCAAGATTTACGTGATGTATATAAAAAACATGGATGGAAGGAACAAGATTTTGTGACAAAGACAGTGGCAGCTCGTAATGCAGGTCCTAATTCGCCGAATAATGCTAATAGTACTTTAAATCGGCCAATGGCTTCTCAAAGTGGTACCCGTTATGAAGATCGCACTATTAAACGACAAAATCCGTCGTCTCGTGGAGTTGCCCCTATATATACGAGAGTAGGTTTTCTTTAAAGGAGTGAGGTGTTTTGTTTTTTAAAAAGTGTAATTTTAGAATGAAGATATACCTATGGCAGACATGGCGTATCCAGATCCACAACCACCTATCGGAGGCGTACGAGCATATCCTCCCGGATCGGGGCCAAACCCACCTCCAGTAAGTCACTAATAAAGCCACTTGCACAAGCTCTATACATCTGTGTCAATTTAATTCGTACATATATAAATATATATTTAAATATTTATAAAGAAGTGAAAGAACTTTTTATGAATACAGACTGGGCTCATAGGTAGCAATACAGGAGTAATGATGTTTATGTACTAATGTATTACGCAAACACCATGAACCTCATTTAGATTAGTTTTTATTTGAGTCAATTTAGATGAATTTGTAGTAAAAAAAACTATTCCATTATTCATTATTCTTGTGTATGTTAACAAGTATCCTCGACTGTAGATTTTTTTACATTTTTATGACTTGTTTATCAGGACATATTTAAGTCTTCCTTTGTATTGTTTACATAATTTAATTTCTAAGTACTCCAGTGTCTGTAATTATAGTTGTAGTAAATGATATTTAATAAACTTGATACTATACGAGCTGTATTGTGGTGGGGTGGGCAGTGAGCGGAAGGCCCTGGCAGCAGCAGCAGCAGTGATTTGTGTTCCTTAATACAGGTAAGGTTGATGTTGTAGCTGCTCGGGGCCTTTGGTTTACTGCAAATGGGCTGCCCGGCAGCAAACGAGAGGCCCTGCCCAGCAGCATTTCACAGGCCTACTACACTCACATGGCCTCTGTTGCAGCCGGAACCTCTGTACGCGCAGGTCAACATGGAGAAAAAACGCAATCGTCAACCTAGCCTTGGAAACGCCAACCATTTAGAAGAACATCATCTTGCAGCTGGTAAAGATTCCTGGGTATAGTTTCTATTATTTGTTATATATCAATGTTAATGCCTCATTATATAATATATAAATTAATATACATACATAATTAATATATACGTATGTTGCACTGATTTGCATTAAAATTTGTAAAGATATTTAGTTCTTGGTTTACTGTGATGAGCTTCGAGTGAATTTTCTTGTACATATTTATTGCTTTATATTTTATTGTATACAACTTTTTTTTATTATTTTTATTTTTAATTTCGATTTATTTTAAATAAATCTTACCATCTACATTCTACACCATACATGAATTAAAATAATTAATTATTATATTACATTTATTTTAGTTCACACTTTTAAATATTTCCATTTTAATTTACAAAATTTGATGGTTAATTTTAAAATTATTTATAATAAATCAGTTAAGATTATTCTTTCTTAATTTATTATTTTTACACATTGTACCTACATTTTTCTTTTTCATTATAATGCAGTGTTATATAATTTTCATTATTAATTCATTCTTTAATTTATTTTAACTACTTTTTAATACGGACCATTATACAACAAAAATTTTTAAATAAAAATTGTTCGTTACATTATTTCCTACAAATTTTTCCTAAAAGCTTTTTCTAAAGTATTCCGGCACCTACATATAGCAGAATACTTCTTAAGACGTTGGTTTTAACAAACTTTATATTTTAAATCGGAGAATATTGAACTAATAAGTTTTATTTCATTTTTAGTTACAGTTAATGTTTGACAAGAGAAAACAATTACGCAGTTCCATTACAGAGTAACTCATAGACTGAATCCTCCACTATTAGTCGAGGACTGGATTTTACAGTAAGTAGATTCGGTCCCAGCTATGATTGTAGTCCAAATAGTGTGGATGTACAAACTGCAGTAATTACTATTATTTAGAGAAAGATGACTAACATAAGCTAACAAAAGCTAAAAAAAGAACAGCTTGTTCAATTAATATGGTTATTCACATTATATTACTTGTGAAGAAGTATTTGATATTTCCTATCTAATTGAAATACATATAAGCCTCCTTTAAGGTAGGTATATTATACGAGTTTAAAAAAATGAATATAAATGATAAGAATGTTTTCAAACCTTCGAGAAAAACCTTATTACATAAAAAATTGAATGTTGGTAATCTACATAATATGGGACATTCCACGCCAAATCGGACATCATTTAGCTTTTGCGTCTCGAATTTTATTGAAAAATTTTTTTCTTTTAGTACTAGTTGGGCCTAGTCTCCATTATTGTTTTTAGCTTTTTTTATCAAGTCATTCAAGAGAAATAAATTTTTGAAAAATTACATTACTTTTTTTAAAAATGTTCATAACTACGTCAATAATTAGGCAAACGACACTTTTTTTTCAAAACTTTTATTTTTAAATCTACTTTCCATAAAAAATATCAAAAATTATTTTAAAACAGTATTAAGCCTAGTGTCCACTTGAGACAGAGTCTCGAGACTTCCCATATAAACCATGCTAATACCTAAGTCTATTTAATTAAATTAATTTTATATCTGTATTTTGGGTCAACATTATTATTATTTTTTTCTATTTTTCAACCCTTAAAAACATCTTCAACCACCCCCTTTTATAAAAAAGCAAATTTAATTAATATTTTCAAATGCATTTTAAATTAATTTTGGGTCTACATAATAATTTTTTTTCAACCCTTAAAAGCATCCCATTTATCACTTTATTTACATGAAATTGATATGTTGTTTGTCATTTACAATAAAAATATTTTTTTAATGTCTCGCCCCTTAAAACTACCCCTCATGATAAAAAATATATAAATTGAGATTAAAATGAATTATATAAGAAATAAAAATATGTAATATGTTTGGTTTTTTTACAATAACTTATTCCTTCATTTTAAAGATACCGTATCCATTCAAAAACCATCTTAAAGGAAATTTCAAGGGCTACAAAATCATTTTGATTACATTATTTCAAAACCTTCAGGTTTTAGAAGGTAAAGGGTTAAAGGGCGCAAGAAAGGTGGTACTCGCGCAGAGCTGGGAAGTAACTATGGAGGGTAGAGGTACCTCTACCCTCCATAGAAGTAACTGAGCAGAAAAGTTACTTTCAGTAAGTTAGTTACTTCTAGGAACTTAGTTAGTATAACTTGGTTACTTTGATATTGCAAGTAACTGTAACTGATTTATAGTTATTTTTTTAATGTAACCGTAACTAGGTTAGTTATTTTTTTAATGTAACTAAGTTGTTTTTTTGGAACTAAGTTACTTTCTATTAATTAAGTTATTTTAAAAATAACTAAGTTACTTTTACAGTAACAGACAAGAATTTTGAAAACTTTTTTTGTTGAAAGCCAATAAATTCAGTGGCGTGTCGTGCCTTTTAGGGCGGGGGGGGGGGGGGCAAACCATTCTTAGGGGCGCAAATATGTATGAATTTCAAATTAAACATTTTTTTTAACACATAGGTTTTGAAAAATAAAAATAACAAAGTAATGCACACAATTTTTTTTTAACAATTTATTTATTAAAGGGCGGAAATGCATAGTAAATGATGTCAAGTCTATTCATGTACCCCTAGTAAAAGTTTTAACTCAAAAACCCTGTTTTTGAAAATTCCAATTTTGGCTAGTTTTTAGTGTCAAATACCCCACTGTGCGACGTATGCTTCTATCGTATATTACCGGAAATTGCACAGTATAGTGATATATTGTGGAGTGCAGATTTGTAGCCAAAATGCTTTTCCTGAAAATTCGAAGTAGCTCAAAAATTTTAAATAATCTAAGCGATTTATCAAAAAATTTATTTGGCACTGTTTTATATGCTTTTTTGGGTTTTTGTGCTTTAATTTGAATTATCATGCTTTTTGTGCTTTTTTTTAATTCTTATACTTTTGAAGACAAAATATTACAAATTATATTCGTTTGCAATAAGCCGATTTACGATAGGTGCCTACCTAATTTAATTACCTACCCGAAACAGGCAGGTGCAAACAATATCATTTTTGGGGTTTCCCAAAATTTCCGGGCTTATAAAATTTGTAAAGATAACGGCTTTGAATACAATAGAATTTGGTTTTACCAAAATTATTTTTATTTTGATTTGGCATGTGGCAAGTTTTAGGATAGGATTTAATAATACTGGTGATAACAATTAAAAAATTTATGGTGAGTAAATAAATGACAGTGAAAACTTGATAGTTTATTACCGAAGTTTTACAAAATGTGCTTTGTTTGGGGCGCCAGGGCGGCACTATAGACAGGGGCGGGGGGGGGCTCGAGCCCCCACGGCGACACGCCACTGAATAAATTGTAATATTTTTTACACTATACTGTTACCGTATTTAATCAAAAATAGTTAATTGTATTATTTGTAGTTGTACTATTAAAAATTGTAAAAGAGTTTGGGTAATGTAATATGTAACTACATAAGTAACTTGTTTCAAGTAACTAAGTTACTTAAACTAACTGTAACTAAGTTCAGTGACGGATCCAGGGGGGGGGGTCATGACCCCCCCCTTGAAGCCACAATTTTGGCTAAATAAAAGCTTCTGTAAAGTGTAAAAAGTGTTTATATTTAATTTAATATTTAAATTAAAAAAAAAAACTGATAATGTCCATGAAAATCATAACTTTTCACATATGTGCTTCTAGGACAATAAAAAAAAATCGCCTGCGGCGCATTTTGCTGACGCGGTCTGATGACCGCGCATGTTTATTTAGGCTTAATGAATATCCTGTGACCCCCCCGTTGCCAAAAGTTTAGATCCGCGCCTGACTAAGTTACTTAGTCCTACTTTACTTATTATTAGTTACTTATACCTACATAACTAAAAGTGTCGATATCTCCGTCAGTTTTTATGCTACAGAAATTAAAAAAAAAACAAAATTTTTGTTAAAAAAACACTACATTTTTGTACTGAATACTTTTTTACGTAATCTCTTATCATTTTTGAGTTACACGAAGAAAAAGGCAGATATGTTTAAAAAAAAACAAAAAATGCGCTCTATATTACTTTGATCGTATTTTTTTCAAAAAGTATTCTGGTGAACGTGGGGTTAATTATTATACAGCTCATTTTTTTCTTTAAAA
This sequence comes from Cantharis rufa, assembly GCA_947369205.1. Lineage (NCBI taxonomy): Eukaryota > Metazoa > Arthropoda > Insecta > Coleoptera > Cantharidae > Cantharis > Cantharis rufa. The sequence continues at coordinate 5,197,695 of OX376309.1, read as the reverse complement.
ATTTGAGAGGCCAATTTTTTTTGAATTGTATCTCTCTTAGATTAAACGCAATCGACTTTTAGAAGTGGTCATTTTAAAGGTTTTTTCAAATACTACAAAAAATGTTCTTTAGTATTATACCCGTAAAATCAGTCGTTTTTCCGTTATATCAAGTTGAATGCATGGATTTGATCATTCACAAAAAACAAAGTCTCCTTTCGTCAACCATATCTCGCTTTGTATTGTACCTAGGATATTTCTAAAAAAACGAATCTTTTTGTTTTTTTATAAGCTACAATTATGTTTCTAACACTTTTTTTCGTTAGACGTATAGTTTTTGAGTTATTCATAAAAAACCGTTCAAAAATGTGTAATTTTTCAATGAAAATAGCAAATTTTCAATCTTGAATAACTCAAACAGTATTGAGTTTTCGAAAAAACTTTATAGAACATTTTATACTTAAAATTAGATTCTTTATCGAATCCCGGGGACATTTTGACCTTAACATGGGGGAATTTTGCCTGGTTTTACAAGAAAGATTTATAATTTTGAGAACATAATATACAAAATATAAGGAATTAAAATTAAAATTTTTTTTTCAAGACAATATTATACTAATTAAAAATGTCAAGTATAATCGATGGATACTTATACTGACTTATAATTACACCGATTATACATAAACTTACAGCAATAATTATACTTACAGTGCATATTTATATATTTTTTAATAATATGTTATGCATCGATTATATTATACTACATTTTTAATTATAAAATTCGTAATTTTTAAAACACAAAAAACAGTTCAAGTCAATCCGTTGAGTTGTTTGTTGTGAAGCACAGCGAAAACCCTAGCTTTAAGTTAAATAGAGTGGAATAAGTAAATATTGGTAATTATTAATTTCCCTTTTATAATAAATGGAAAATAAAAATTGCTTTCGAAATTACGCGGTTAGTTAATGCGCACATTTTTGCCAACCGCTGATTTTGTCACCAGTCGAAGGGTGTGTAAGCATGCGCACACGTATTTATTCCTTGTCCTTCTTTAGCACTCTTTATCTCAATCAACCCTATTCTATGCCTATTCATCATCTCGTTTTTTATTGATATATCATGGATAGATGTAGGAGTGGGTGCTAAAGTAGTAAAATTCATGATTAACAAATTAAAATAATCGTTTAAAATGAATTTAGTTTACAAATTTTATTCTGTATGTTGTAGTGTAATTAAATTATGTGCGATACATTTTCCACTTTTGAAATAGAATGGCGCCAATGATATACACACTTTATGGCTTTGCAATATTCTTTTTTGTATTTTGGTGTGGTATTTGGATTATTCATCTCATAGCAATATTCTATGGGTAAGTTTTGTTACAGATAAACCCCTAAATACACAGTTTGTGATGATACTGCAATGTAACCTCACATCCGATTACAAGATATTTCGTCAAATATTTGCTATTTCTTTTTTTAGAAAATACAGGTTACATTCTAAAGTCACCCCATTGATAGGTGATACACCTTATCCCGGTGTTTCAATTATTAAACCTTTGATGGGTGTGGATCCTCATTTATTTTCAAATTTGGAAACATTTTTTACTATGAGTTATCCTAAGGTAAAGTTGGATTTTTTCACAATCATCAAGTTTGTTTGTAATTATTTTAATCTTTCAGTACGAACTATTATTTTGCATCGAAGATGATACTGATCCGGCCATCATGCTTGTGAAGAGTTTGATGGCAAAATATCCAAAGATTGATACCAGGCTCTTTATCGGTGGATCGATTGTTGGTGTAAATCCAAAAATTAATAATATGAATAATGCATACGAAGCAGCAATTTACGAATTTATTTTAATTTCCGATAGCGGAATCCGAAGTAAGAAATTTACCTTTATTAATTTTATTTTAATTTGATATATATCTGCTAAGGAATGTTTAAGCATGATTTGAAGGCCTTGGCTTTTAACCTAGAGATATTATTTAAAATTTATTCCCTGTACCATTATCTGATTATCGTTGAGTAATTAGCTCCAAAATAAGAACTTTATAACGTAATATGTGATGACTAATCATGTTTATGACTAGAATAATTTTCTCATTTTTTTAATTAAATATTCTGATTTTTTATATCATTGCTAATAATTTGTTTATAAATTAAAAATTATTGATAATATTGTTGTTTGCCATCTGCAGGCCCATACTCGCCAGGTGTATATGATTCACATGGCATTCGTAAACATGTAACAAGCATATCTGTTTACAGATACGTGTTGATAACACGTGTTAAAAATGTGAAACGATTTGCTAGTCCAATTTATTTGCCACCAAAAGAAATACATGCCTTACAATAACAAAAGAGATAAGAGATATCATATACAAACTGAGAAATACTTTTGTTATTTATATATCAGGATTCTAACAATCTTCACACATTGCTGTATAATCGTAATATTACGTATATAATAACACGTATAATCCTGGTATGAAACTACCTATAACAAAGGGATCATTCCAGATCAAGTGGTCCAATCTGGTCACTCGATCATTTTAAAATATGTGATTTTTTAAATTTTTATTGTCTTTGGTTTTCATGTTGCCATATTTGTTCGGCAAGGTGCAGCATATCCTGCATAGTGAAGGTCATACCAGTGCCTATTTTCAGTTTTAGTAGGTTCTAGGCCCATATACCTTCTGCCCCCCCCCCCCCGTAGGATTAGGAAATTATTATTTTTATTGAAATAGGAAATTAGAAAAATAGCGGCGTAGGCGAAAACCTTGGTGTCACAAATTCACAAAAATTATAATATTAATTTAACTCTAAATTCATTTATACGGGTCTCCGTGACCCTGGAGAACCTTTGAGGTGGTGATAAAGGACACTTTTCTAAGACAAATTTTCAAATAAAATTTTTGTCCAAGTCCAAACCCTTGGGGGTACTTCACTTTAAAGCAATTTTTGAATTTCTGATTTCAAACGGCCAGAGCTCCCATATTATTGATTTTTTAAGCTTAATGGGTTAGAACATTTTTAAAGATCATTTGCTTATCTATAAAATAGGTTATAACTACTTATCGTCTAGAATCAACGGATTTCGAGTTATAAATTAAAATAAGGAAAGAAATGTTAAAAAATTTAAGGTTTTATTTTTTTACTTTTCTTGCGAACCCCGTACCTCTTAAACGAAACGTCCTAAAAAAAACTGACTGCGCAAATCGGGTAGGGAATTTAACGAGCTACAACTTTGGTCAAATAATTTTTTTTGGGAAACCAACCGTTTTCACAGAAATTTTGAAATAATAAATTCACAAAATTTATTTTAATAAATTTTCAAAATGGCCTCCATCATTTTCAGCACACAGGCGTGCTCTTCTTAAAAGGAGCTGCACTGTATTATTTAGTTTTTTCAGTTAGTTCTGTTACATCTATCTGTATTCTTTCATTTAATTTATTTTTTTCTACCTACACCTTGTTCATTATTTTCAGAATTTCTGTGAAAACGGTAGGTTTTCCAAAAGAATTTATTTGACCAAAGTTGTAGCCTGTTAAATTCCCTATTTGGGCCATCAGTTTTGTACTAAGACGCTTCGTTTAAAAGATACGGGATTCGCAAGAACAGTAACAGAAATAAAACCTGAATTTTTTTAAATATTTCTTCCTTTAATTTAATTTATAACTCAAAATCCGTTGATTCTAGACAATAAGGGGTTATAACCTAATTGCAGATAAACGAATGATCTTTAAAAAAGTTATAATCCGTTAAGCTTAAAAAATCAATAATATCGGAGCTATGGCCGTTTGAAATCAAAAATTCAAAAAATTGCTTTAAAGAGTAAAAGGTTTGGACTTGGAACAAAGTTTTATTTGAAAATTTGTCTTAGAAAAGTGTCCATTATCACCTCCTCGAAGGTTCTCCACGGTCACAGAAACACCCTGTATATCTACTAATTAATTTCAATTTTTCGATATTGGTAAATGAAAGATATATCATATCCGATAGATATACCGATACCATCATACAACATTATTAAGCAATTTAAATTCGAAACTGATCTCCTTGCCGACAGTGTCATCAGCCCAAAATATTTCAAGAGAATTTCATAAGGCTCAAAAGAGTACTGTAGAATGATAGAGCAGATTCAAGAATAACACGGAGGTTCTTGTATCACACTGTTGTTTGAGTAGGAGTACACGTTACATCTCTCTCTCGTAAATTTCATAGCTTTGCATTTCTTGACTTTCAATTTAAGACCACTTACAAGTGATATATACAAATACAAGATCACAATCTCTATGAGAGCAAATCAAAGGATACAATTTCAAATCATCGGCAAATAACAGAAATTTTCAATGACATTTGGGTAATTCAAACCATTACGATTGAAAATGTTTTACTGAAGTTTTAATGACTGATGAGATATAACCAAGAAGTGAACGGAGGTAACTTCAAACATTTGATTTAATTTTCTTCTTGACCTCATTTGTACAAAAACCGAGGGACGAGTCACAAAACAAATTTTTGTATAGATTTCCTTTTACAAAATTTTTGAAAGATTGCCTTAAGGCAGGTGTTGGCAAAGTTTTCGTACTATAGAACAAATTTTAGAATGTTTGAAGCACGGCGAGTACCGGGAGGTGGTAACCAGGGAAGTATTCCCAAGTGTGTCCCTGGAAATTTTATTTAAAATTAAGGGTATTTCCTAAGTAATGTTTACTTCACTAAGTTAGTTGCACCTTATAAATGCTGTTCGAGCACTCGGGTGCCCACGAGCCCTACATTGTCTATCCCTGCTTCAAGGGGTTAAACTGCAATGATCGGTCTTAAAATAGTGTCAACTTTGAGAATTAATTCAAAAAAAAATTATATATATGGGGCATTCCACGCCAAATAGACCACTTTTGAACTCGACTCCTTTCAATTTGGCCGAATTTTTTTTCTCGTTTTCTACCCCACTAAAAATATTTCTCAGAATTTTTTCAACTTTTTTCACCCAACCCAAAAAAAGATGAATTTTTCAAAAATTTGGCTTTTTTTTTTCAAATGCCAATAACTTTTTCAAAAATTGACTAAATCCAACGATCTTTTTTTTTAATTTTTCAGTTTTGAATGTACTGTTCAGATAAAAATATGACAATTTTTTTCGATGTCATGTTCCAAGAAATTTTTCAGTTTTTTGAGAAAAATCATCAATTTTTCAAATTCCAACACCTAATTTTGGATTTTGTTTTCTAAAAAAACTTCAACTTATTCTGCAGTTAATGCCGCTAAACCCAGAGTGGACCAACTGCTTTCTATTTTTTTTTTCAATTGAAAATATTTTTTGTTTATTTTACCACAATCAAACTTTATTTTTATAATAAATTAAATTTAAATAAATATATCTTAATTTTTTTTTACTTTATTCGTAATCTTAACTAATAATAATTTATAATTGAAAATAATTTTTCGTTTTGTTATTCTTGGGCGTTTAAATAATTTGTTGAAATCTTTAGTCACTAAAACTCTTTAGATTGGGATTTGCTTGGAAACCACCGAAGTTCATGGGAAATCTTGATAATGATTGTAATTTATTGGAATTTCAAGATCTGTGTAAAAAAATTTTTTGAGATATGTTGCTCTTTGGTAAATTGCTGTACACTAGATTCCTTTCGAAAAAGTAGAAAAAACCAAAAATAAAAGGTCATTCATAGTATTCTAAGGATTTCATCAGATTTCCCTTCATTGTACACCAGGTTTCTCAATAAAATTCCTGGATTTGATTAGATTACAGCAAATTTCCTGTTCTAAGGACTCTTCAGAAAAATCTTATGAACTTGGAAATCGGGAGGTATTGCTTTGTATTCCCACATTTGTTTAGTAAAGTAGCTAATTTATTAACAATTTAATGTAGACCAAATAAAGATTACTCTATTTATGTAAATATAAATATGTATGTACATATTATGTAAATATTTATTCAGAAAATAACCGGAAAAGAGAACTTTCGATAAAAGTATTCTTGTCTATATTGAGCTACTTAAAAGTTCTCCCTGTATAGAAAATGTCTCTTTCACAAAATATTGAATCACTAGCTGGAAGGCCCGTTCACGGACGGGCGTCTAGATCTAATTGGTTGGAAACTCGATTGATGTACAACTCGTCCCAGGGGGAGTACCGGGAGTGGTTTAATATATTTTTCGGTTGGTAAAAAAATCGACCAATCAGATTTTTTTTTTCACCAAAAAATGACACGCTGGAGCAGCAGCAGCGTACTAGGGTTTTATGTATTAAGATGATATATTTTATTTTAGTGAAAGAAGACACGTTGCAAGACATGATGCATTATATGACTGATAAAACTGCTTTAGTACATCAATTGCCATTTAGCGCTGATCGTAGTGGTTTTGCAGCTACATTAGAAAAGGTTAGTTTATTGATTTTTACAATTGTTTCTAAGCCGACCGATCAAGTTAATACTATTTTCAGATATATTTTGGAACTGCTCAATCTCGTATTTATTTGGCAGCAGATTTTGTAAAAATTAATTGCCACACAGGAATGTCGGCACTGATTCGAAAGTGTGTACTCGATGAAGATGGTGGACTTAAAAAGTTTGGTTGTTACTTGGCTGAAGATTTTTTTATTGCCAAATCCTTCACCGATCGCGGGTGGAAAATTTCTATTTGTAGTCAACCTGCTATTCAAAATTCTGGCTTATGCGATATTAATAATTTTCAAGCTCGTCTAACTAGGTAAGTTAGATCGACAGTAGAAATAGTTTTTTTAAGAAATTTTTTTAGGTGGGCAAAACTGCGAGTTGCTATGTTGCCGCTAGTAATGTTTTTTGAACCTTTAACCGAGTGTATGGTAATTGGAGGTTGTGCAGCTTGGGCAGTAGGGGTGTTATTCCAGTGGGACTCTTTAGGCTTTTATCTCATACACATTTTAGTATGGTTTATGTGCGATTGGTTACTTTTATCGATAGTTCAGGTAGGTTTTTTATTCGTTTTTCCACGAGATTATTTATTTTGTTGTATGAAATTTTAGAATGGTTCTTTGCCGTTTAACAAATTTGACTTTGTGGTTGGATGGCTTTTTCGCGAATGCTCTGGCCCGTATTTATTTCTTCATGCAGTTTTTGATCCAACAATTAGATGGCGAACTAGGGTATATAAATTAGCATGGGGAGGTATTGCACACGAAATAAAACCAAGGATAAAATTTTAATATTATTTTATAAAATAGAAGATCTCATTCAGTATAACTTATTGATATTGTATATAATTATAATTTAAATTAATTACTTAATACCATATAAGCTGTATTAATTTTTTAATACATTTTATACACATTTTTAACAAACAAAACTGAAAATTTATGATGGATGCAGATACATATCATTTAAGTTACATTTTTATATTTATTTATTAAGCAATTCCTTGGAATTATGTAAGTGGTTGTACTATTTATAACCTATGTGATTTTTATATCATTAATACAGCTCATTTGCAGTTGCGAGGGTGCACTTTAAATTATAGGCTCATGTTGGCTTTAAAATATAAGTAGCTATACAGTTACACATGAGATTTAAAAATGAGACTGATGGTTTTAAAAACCAGATCATCATTTTTATTGTGATTTTATTTTCTTTTGCTATTTTATTTTGTAATAATAACATTTTGCAAAATATAATAGCTTCGTATACAGGATTCGCCAAAAAACCTATGTGTTTATGTTTCTCTGTTCTTATTGTGCAACATAAATGTTTTATAATTTATTGTAATATTTCCTACAATAGCTTCAATTAATAATTTTGACCAGTCCTGTATATATATATTTTTGTTTTAAAATAACAAATTAACTGGGACCTTAAACTAAATAATGGAAGAGAATAAAAATTGCAAAGAAAATACTTTTTCTATGCTTTTCTATTATTGTTTTCTTAAATGATGAGCTTCAATTATACAACAATAAATTGTTACACGTTACATTTTTTATATTATTAAGGTTAGCTAAAATTTTATTTGTTTTTTTTTTGTTAGACAATAATTATATTTTTATGCTGTTTTTTTGAAGATCTGCCTGTAATAATTACGAAAGTAATATTTAATGAAATTGTATTATATTCTCGATTATATGAATTCTTGTAATGGTGTATATTTGATTTTTTCAAATTTAATTAATAGAAACGTTTGTGTAGTAATAGGGTAGTTTTACTTACCAATTCCTCGTTTTCATAATTATAATGTTTCAGTCGAGAAAATAGAAAGCAAACGTAACAAATAACAAAAATATATAAATATTTATTAATACATTTAAAATACATAATTTTATTTTGAAATTTAACGTAATGTGTTACATGCTCTTCTGAATAATTATTATACAACATAATTATAGTCACTGGACAAATTATGATATTTCTGTATTAACAAAAATTACTTAGTCAATATTTAAAAAATTATACAAGTTTATAAAATTTTATCGCTTATCAAGGATGGAATTCAGCACAACTTTTATTATTTGGCACATTTGATTTTTTTTATACCTTTGTACTACAAGTGATGTGTACAAAATTTTTGAGATTTAAAAAACTTATGTGAATACAAAAACAGTCATCACGTAACTTGTAAAATATTTTTTATATCTTCCGGTAGAGAGCCTAATATATCATCTAATCGTTGTCCTAGTTGTTCCCTGGTTGCATCAGTTATTGGTATGTCACGTTCCTTACAATTAATTATTTTGTTCTTGATTTTTAGTACCATGTCCACGATTTCTACTTCTGCTTTTCCTTGAACCCATTCTTTTATGTCCTAAAAGTTTCGAAAACATTTAAAACAAATCCCCAACACACTGCAACAATAATTACCGCATCTGATAGTGCTTGCAGTTGCAAAGCTTGTAACTTTAGCGCTAACGCTGTGTATCTCATATCAAACCATTCGTTAAAGTTGGGAGACCGAAAAAACTTTTTGTATAATCCTACCCAGTCGCCTTTAATACCCGAAGTCAACTGAGGACCTGTGTTTTCCAAAGTTGCAAAAAAATTGTCAGGATTAAATGGTAGAGGTGGAGGTGCAGCCTAAAAAGATTTTAAAAGATTTCCTTCTAGAGATTTAAAATCCTTAAAATAATTACCTTAAATGGTGAAATATTTCGAAGCAAAGGCATGAGACTTGCAATATATCTTTCTAACGGAATCATGAAACTTTGTGTTAATTCTAGCAGATGTCGTTTTAATAACGCAGATTGAACCTCGGGCGGCCTTTTCGAATTCATACCAATTAAAATATTCTTAATGACAGTCTTATCTTTCTGTAAAAATGTTTTGTAAGTTGTGTAAACGCCTGGACTGGCATCCAACATTTTTAAATTCCCATTTTTTTTGAGTTTATATTTCTGTGATGTATCTATAAAGAAATCATTATCGTTTAGTTGACAAAAAACTTACAGCTTACCAGATTGCTCGGCAAGTCGTATCGTATGAGGCCAGTGATGTAAACTTTTAGCAAAAAAGGGGTTTGTTACTCCTAATATAACTGGAGGTGGATTTCGCACTTTACTTGTAAACTGCTTAAATTCGCTATCGTGAATTGTGAAATAAGGACGATAATCTGCACAAAACTTTAACGGTGAAATAATTCTGAAAAAATGTAAAGTAACACAAATGTCAAAACACTAAAATAGTAGTTTCAACCTTGTCAATGCTAAAACCATTGAAGAACAATGTGTAGGAGACGAGGCCATAACAACAATCGGCTCGGAAGTTAAAACCAACTCCCAAAGAAGATGTATATGTGATAATACAGGACTTAAAATTTCAAATAAATTCAAGTCCTCAACAGAAGCTATTTGTACTTGGTTTTCCATAGAAATAGACGTTTCTTTATTTACAACTGTAGATTTTAACATGGAGCTGTTTAGATATGGAATTTGTACCTAAAATGTTTGTTTTAAAAAATTAAACAAAGCTGATTGTAGAGTATACCTGAAAAACCGAACCCATAATTGGCAGGCTAACAGTTTCTCCCGGTATAGGAGGTGGCCATTGATTAATATTATTACATGCCGCTTCTATACTAAGTTCACCATTCTCAAAATATTCAGGTGAAACCAGGCAACTAATTTCACTAAATAATTTATTAAATGGTAATTTCGAAACTATGACAACACTCTAAAATTAATTGGCAATCAACACGGTTAATTTAATCGCACCAATAAACTAACCTTTTGAAAATAGCCTCTAGGTAGTGTAATATCCTTAACCTGTCGAAAATATACATAACCCCAATAAAATCCATCATTTATTTGTAAGGAAATGGGACAATTTGAGTTATACTTCATATGTGTTTCATTTAAATTCGGTTTACTTGGGCTCCTTGCGAACCGGATCACAAAATGTGTGTCTCCCATACATCCTGAATTGGAATCAGGAAACGCTAAATAGCAAATATTTGAGATTTCTGCCTTCGTTAAACTCACATGTTTCGGATAAATACTCTTCAAAAATAAATTGTAAACAAATATCAAAAACACCTAGCTATTTATTTACCTCTAGAGCTTGACCCAATTCTAAGTCAAAAGTCACAACACACATGCAATGTATCCAAGTTGAAAATCCTTCCCAGGAAGCAATGCCCTTCTTTTCATAATCATAATCTTCGTTTCCGTTTGTGAATGGGAAACTATTTGTGTCCTCAAAATTTGTCATGGTTTTATTAAAAACTTTTTAATACCCATTGCGGTAGACTGTCTAACAGGACCAAATGTGAAAAGTAACCAACAGAAGACTGGGAGATGAAGCATAGGCGGCGCCTCAGGATCCAAAATGTTATTGTTGACTTGTCAAAACTATCAATAAACAAAATAACTTCGATTTAAAAAGACAAAAGACGCTAGATGACGTTTTGAAAATCCATTTTAGTTTTGAAAAGTTCAACAAATGATAAAAGTATGATACAGTTTTTCAGAGGTCACAGTTTAAATCCCACTGATCACTTTTCGAGAGATTGCGATCTTCGGGTTGGCAACTCTAAATTTAACATTCACGTTAACCTTTTTTACAAAGTTGTTGAATTGTGTGGACGTATTTTCTACTTAGCTAAGAAAAGTTCTAATATTGGTGAGTTATTGGATTTTTTCAAAATAATTTTAGATCTGACAGGTAAACTGCTCGTGATAAATTTTCAATTTTTTTTTATTTGAAACTTCGAGACGATTTATACACGTGTGTACAGTAAATTTAAACGTGCTAGTGTTAGAAGTAGTCTTAATGGGATGCAAAATTATACAACTTGGCATTTTAGGTAATCATGGTTCAAAATTTATGTTCCGAGAATGTTTGGCTTGAAAAGTGCAAATACGATGAAGCAGAACGGGAATATTACGAAAGCAAAGCAAAGAAGGTAAGATGTTTTGCATTATTAATTTTTTAATAATATGGTTTGGATGCATGTAAGTGAAATGGAAAATTTTAACAATTCACTTTATTAACATTCTCGACATGAAGATCTTATATTTTGGAATAATGGTTCTTTTTGATATAGGAAGTCCAAACTCCCTTGGCTGCGGAAGTAGGTAAAGCAAGAGAGTGGTTAACTAACATTAAAAAGTGTATTGAAGAAGTGAGTACTTTGTATTTGTTCAACGGATTTTTCATGCGTATGTCGAGCTTGCACTAAACTTTAGTGGTTTTACATTAGTTTAAGTTACTGACATTAATGAAAGATCTTAACCACAAATATCGTATTTGATAAAATATTTTTTTTTGTACACTCTCGATGTTTTTAGCAGCTTGACGGGTTTTAATTTTTTTTGCCTCATTTGCACCACTTATATTTAAAATATATGCCTTCCTTAAATCGGTAATCACTTATTTGTTTGCCAAGAAAAGCTTAAGTTTTAAGTGTAGGTGGTACAAGCGGACATTACCAAAATTTATTTTTGATGTCGTACAACCAAATTTGCAAAATTCACTTGTCTTTAATCTTTTCACTGTTGAGTTTATCTCTTTGCCACTAAACTACATTATTTTTATGCTTTGCTTATGATTCAAAAGTGAAATGATTAATATTGTATGAATAGAATGTATGCATGTCAAGAACAGCTTTGCATGACAAATGTTCACAAATTCTGCATTTTTGAAAGGCACAAATTGAAAAATATTATATTGGCTTTTTTTATTAACCGTTGGTTGCACAAACATTACTTGCACAGTTCAAATTAAATCTTGAAATTAAACTCTTTTTGCATTTTTAATTTTCCGAATTTTCAGCCAACCCAACAGTCGTACAGTGCCGATCAAACAAATACTCTTACAACCCTAGAAACACAAGTAGCAAGCTTCTCAAAAGGTACAACATATTTTATACTGATACTTTATTGTTTTATAAAATTTAACTTTTTTTAGTGTTTTCCTTGTTTGAAACCAAGTTAAATGATTTAATTGATAGAGTAAAGAACCTTGAATCGAGGGTTAACGTACAATCAGCTAGTGTTGTTTGTAATGCAAAACCAACTGTAAGTGAAGAGAAGAAAGGGAATGATGATGATGTAGATCTGTTTGGATCCGAATCGGAAGAAGACGAGGAAGCTGTAGAAATTCGTGAAAAACGTCTTGCTGCTTATGCAGCTAAAAAATCAAAAAGTAAGAAAGGTTTTATTTTGGGTTGTTAAGCGATGAGACCAGCAGTTCCTGGATTTATTTATAAAAATAGTTTGTTTCTGATGGAACCCTGACTCTTAATTCAACATCGATCTTAACATTGTTGTCGGCAAAAATAGAACGTCTTTATGCTGACACAAATTTAAAGTATTTGTTAGTCTCTGTGCTACCCTATTGTCTGTATACACTATTAATATTTCTTTTTGCATATAGTCAAAAACTTGACTATTCATGGATTTTTTGTGGAACCAGTCTTAAAATAGTGTAAAAATAATTTTATAAAAAAAAACGCAACAGTTTTTTTATGAGTGATCGGGTGATGTACACGATTTAGTCAACTTTGTTGGATTAATTACAAGGTAGTCTCCCAGGGAATTCAAAAAAAGCGTACACAGAATTAGATTCCTTATATTTATTATATTTTAATGCTCCATATACAGGGTGTCCCCGGATACACTTTACATAACTTGAGTGGTGATAGACGACACTTTTCTAAGAACAATATTTAACAACGATTTTTTCCAAATTGAAACCCTCGAGAGTTACGCCTCTTTAAAACATTTTTTTCAATTTCCACCTTCACGTGGCCATATCCCCGAAAATATTGAATTTCAGTAAAAATGGTTTAGTGCTTTTTTAAAGAGCTTGAAATAATCTACAAACTACCTTTAAACCTTTTCCGTCTAAAATCAACGGATTTCGAGTCATGAATTAAAGTAAGTTAAAAAATGTTAAAAAATTCAAACTTCTTTTATTTCTTCTTTTTTTCAAGACCTTGTATCTTTTAAACGAAAGATTTTACAAGAAATCTGACGCCCCATTTCGGATAGGAAATTTAATGGACTACAACTTTTGTTTAGGAAATTTTTTTAAAAAGCCAGCTCATTTCACAGAAAATCAGAAAATAATAAACAAAGCAGCTACAAAAGAAAAATTTATTTATATTTTATTATAACTTCCTAAGAAAGCATCGATTTACTTGAAATTTTCACAGTAAGTAGAAAATGGCTCAAAAGGCAAAGTCTACCCTATGCGGAAGTACGCTTTTATTTTGGAGGTGGTTCCCACCTCTTCTCGGGGTGGAAAATTTTTTGGTCAAAATAACCCTGAGATTCGACAAAGGATCTAATTTTAAGCAAAAAATGTTCTATAAAGTTTTTTTGAAAACTCAATAGTTTGAGTTATTCAAGATTAAAAACTTGCCATTTTCATTGAAAAATTACACTTTTATGAACGGTTTTTTACGAATAACTCAAAAACTATGCGTCTAACGAAAAAAAGTGTTAGGCACATAATTGTAGCTTATAAAAAAACAAAGAGATTCGTTTTTTAGAAATATCCTAGGTACAATACAATAAAATTTCATCAAAATTGATGCTTTAGGAAAGAATTCGGAGGTAATACCCTATTTTGCTCTCATTGATTGGACTAATAATAGACATTCCTATGTTTCTAAAACTGCATTAGAATTTATTTTTAATTTTGCTTTAGTTTAACCCTTGAACATTTTTTCTTACAGAACCAGTTTTAATCGCAAAATCTAATATAATTTTGGATGTTAAACCATGGGACGATGAGACTGACATGGCACAAATGGAAACCATGGTTCGTGCCATCACCATGGAAGGCCTAATTTGGGGCGCTTCGAAGCTGGTGCCATTAGCCTATGGCATTCATAAACTCCAAATTTCGTGTGTCGTTGAAGACGATCTTGTTTCCGTCGATTCGTTGCAAGAGCAAATTGAAGCAATCGAAGATTTTGTAATAATTGTTATATATTATATTGTACTGTTTTATAAATATTTCTGTTTCAGGTCCAAAGTGTCGACATTGCTGCTTTTAATAAGGTGTAATTGATCTTAGCTTGAGAAATTGTTTTAGTCCACACAAACTGATGATGTTGAAATTGATTCATTAATTTTTTTGTTATAAGTTCTATAATTTCAATAAAATTTTCAAATTTATTTGTGGTTGTTTTTGTGGTGTTTTTCTAGTCGCAACAGCTGTACAAAATATGAGCAGTACCAGAAGGTGTTTCTATTTTATTTCTTTACAGAAGTTCCACTACTTGATCCTCCCCCTGTTGGCTAGCTCCCTCTCTTTCTCCCACCTTTACGGGTGGAAAGGATAAAGCTCGAACCAAACTAGAGTTGTAAATTGAAAGTTTTTATGTAACTATAATGGTATACTTTTCTCTAACTTTCATTTATTTAACCGCGAGAGGACCAAACACTTTCATTCCTGCAGAAAAGTACAAAAACTTTCTTTTCAAAAAAATTATTTTTCAAAATTTTTGATTTTTCGATATTACTGATATTACTAAAAAGCGGATTTTGGAACTTACAGAAAAACTTCCTAATAAAAAATACTGCTGATTTTATTACTTCAAATTTTGAGAACTGCTGCTTTGTTGTGCATAATATTTAATTTTGTTTCTTTCCTTTTCTAATCTATTATTTGTATTATCTATCTTTGTTGGTTGCTACCCATCACACATTCATAACTTGTTTGATTAAATCGGTTTTAATCATATTTACGTACATAAATTTCTTGTTTTTCGATTTATGAACTTTATTACTTATTGTTAGTCCTTGAACGTTGATTCGTGAGCGTAACGAGTACGATAGATAACGCGTGACGTTGTAGAAAGTTTTTATAGAAATTATAGACTAATTACATTTCAGTCGTTGTAATTTAAGGTGTTCGATTTTAATATAAACAAAAATGGGTAAAGTTTATGTTATTGGAGTTGGAATGACCAAGGTAAAACGAAATGCAGCTTTTGAGGTAGATCTTTTCATGATTTTAATATATTTTAGTTCGAGAAACCTGGATCCAGAGATATCGATTATCCCGAATATGCACAAGAAGCAATCGTGAAAGCTCTACAGGATTGTAAGGTTGATTATTCTAAAGTTCAACAAGCTTTTGTTGGTTACGTTTATGGGGACTCGACGTGTGGACAAAGAGCAATTTATGGTGTAGGAATGACCGGTATCCCAATTTTTAATGTCAATAACAATTGTTCTACGGGTGCATCTGCATTGTATTTGGCACACCAGTTTGTAGCAATGGGAAAAAATGAATGCGTTTTAGCATTAGGATTTGAAAAAATGGAACGAGGAAGTCTTCAAAGCAAGGTAACTGATTTTAAAAGTGTAATAATTCATCTTGACATCGATTTCATTGTAGTATACTGATAGGACAAACCCAATAGAAAAACATGTAGAATTAATGGCCGATTTGCAAGGCCTTGAAAGTGCACCAATAGCTGCTCAAATGTTTGGTAATGCTGGTATTGAACACATGAATAAGTACGGCACAAAATTGGAACATTTTGCTAAAATTGCTCATAAAAACCATAAACATTCGGTCAATAATCCGTAAGTCTCTTTCTTAATCTTTCACTTTATTATCTTCTACTGAACTTGTACCCAACAAAAACTTCACAATTGATAAGTAGCTTATCAAGTTTACAATAAACAACATATTTTTTAAATACTTCAGTCATCCCACTTAGAGATTTGAAGCATTGTGAAATGGCCTTTGCTTTGATTGTTTTTCAAAAATTAAATCTCACGAAAATATTAGTTACGAAATGTTGATGTCTTTGGAGAAAATTTTTGTTTTCAAAATTTTGAAAAAATGATTTTCTCAGGAACAGTTATTTCGAATTACTAGAGACACTAGGAAAACCATCCACCTATGATGAAGATCGATTAAATGATGATCAGTGCCTATTTGCGGTTTTAGTAGGCCCTAGGCCCATATACCTTCTGGGGCCTCCTCGTAGGATTAGGAAATTATTAATTTTATTGAAATAGGAAATTAGAAAAATAGCGGCGTAGGCGAAAACCTTGGTGTCACAAATTCACAAAAATTATAATATTAATTTAACTCTAAATTCATTTATACGGGTCCCCGTGACCGTGGAGAACCTTTGAGGTGGTGATAAAGGACACCTTTCTAAGACAAATTTTCAAATAAAATTTTTGTCTAAGTCCAAACCCTTGGGTGGTACCTCACTTTAAAGCAATTTTTGAATTTCTGATTTCAAACGGCCAGAGCTCCCATATTATTGATTGTTTAAGCTTAATGGGTTAGAACATTTTTAAAGATCATTTGCTTATCTATAAAATATGTTATAACTACTTATCCTCTAGAATCAATGGATTTCGAGTTATAAATTAAATTAAGGGAAAAAATGTTTAAAAATTTCAGGTTTTATTTTTTTACTTTTCTTGCGAACCCTGTACCTCTTAAACGAAACGTTTTTAAAAAAAACTGACTGCCTAAATCGGGTAGGGAATTTAACGAGCTACAACTTTGGTCAAATAATTTTTTTTGGGAACCAACCGTTTTCACAGAAATTTTGAAAATAATGAACAAGGTGTAGGTGAAAAAATAATAAATTCACAAAATTTATTTTAATAAATTTTCAAAATGGCCTCCATCGTTTTCAGCACACAGGCGTGCTCTTCTTAAAAGGTGTTGCACGGTATTATTATACCATATAAAAATAGTACTTCTTTCAGTAAGTTCTGTTACATCTATCTGTATTCTTTCATTTAATTTATTTTTTTCTACCTACACCTTGTTCATTATTTTCAGAATTTCTGTGAAAAGGTAGGTTTTCTAAAAGAATTTATTTGATCAAAGTTGTAGCCCGTTAAATTTCCTATCCGGTTTGGGCCATCAGTTTTGTACTAAGACGCTTCGTTTAAAAAATACGGGGTTCGCAAGAACAGTAAAAGAAATAAAACTTGAAATTTTTTAAAGATTTCTTCCTTTAATTTAATTTATAACTCAAAATCCGTTGATTCTAGACAATAAGGAGTTATAACCTAATTTTCAGATAAACGAATGATCTTTAAAAAAGTTATAATCCATTAAGCTTAAAAAATCAATAATATCGGAGCTATGGCCGTTTGAAATCAAAAATTCAAAAAATTGCTTTAAAGAGTAAAAGGTTTGGACTTGGAACAAAGTTTTATTTGAAAATTTGTCTTAGAAAAGTGTCCATTATCACCACCTCAAAAGTTCTTCACGGTCACGGAAACACCCTGTATATCTACTAATTAATTTCAATTTTTCGATATTGGTAAATGATTTTTTTTTTAATTGTTAAATAAAGCATTAAACTGTTGTTTTAAACAGTCACAGTTGGGTCAAGCAGGGGGCCCCGGCCCGGGCCTACTTGGCCTTATGATAAAATAAGTCCTGGTGATGATCCACCTCAATCAACTCGGGAATTACTTTTTTTATAGGTAAAAAAGCTATAGCTTTTTTTCTTTTTAGATATTCTCAATTTCGAGATGAATACTCTTTAGACCAAATTTTAAAATCTCCAAAAGTATTTGGACCTTTAACAAAACTACAATGCTGTCCTACCAGTGATGGAGCGGCAGCTGCAATTTTAGCATCTGAAAGTTTTGTAAAAAAACATGGTTTAGAAGCACGAGCCGTCGAGATTGTGGGAATAGAAATGGCCACCGATTTACCTACAACATTTGGTGAACGTAGCTGCATAAAAATAGTAAATTACTTCTAAAAGTCAGAAATAAATAGTTTAATTATTTATTTGTAGGTTGGATACGATATGACGAAAACTGCTGCTGATAATTTGTATCGCAAAACTAATATTAGTCCGAAGAATGTGCAAGTAGTAGAATTACACGATTGTTTCTCTACTAACGAATTATTAACATATGAAGCATTGGGATTGTGTCCAGTTGGTAAGGGCGGAGAGATGGTTGATCGTGGTGATAATACATATGGTGGAAAATACGTTGTCAATCCTAGTGGAGGTCTTATTTCAAAAGGGCATCCACTAGGAGCTACAGGTTTAGCACAGTGTGCTGAACTTACTTGGCAAGTTCGTGGTGAAGCAGACAAACGACAAGTGAATCGAGTCAAATATGGATTGCAACATAACATTGGACTGGGAGGTGCAGTTGTTGTTGCTCTGTACACTTTAGGTTTTCCATCACATAATAACCGTACAATTGGAACTAAAAGAGTGTCTGCATTGACGACTAGTGAGGATGGTTTTAAAGTTTCTCCCTACTTAAAAATTTTACAGCAACTTATGATATTAGACGAAGATAATTTAATCGAGAAATTCCGTGGTATTTATGGTTTCAAAGTTAAGAAAGCTAATGGCGAAGAAGGTTTTTGGCTTATTAATGCTAAAGTTGGAAAGGGAACTATCGAATTCAACAATACGTCGGGTAAGTTTTAGGTTTTTTAATTTTTCAAATTTTTAATTAATTCCTTTTTTTGTAGTTAAACCAGATGTTACTCTTATTATTAACGATGAGAGTGTCGTAGAATTATTATCTGGAAAATTGAACCCACAAAAAGCTTTCTTCCAGGGAAAAGTAAAAATTCAAGGCAATATGGGATTAGCATTAAAACTCACCGAACTTCAAAGAGTCGCCTTAAAGAAGGTCGACGTACTACGTTCGAAATTATAAATATTTTTTATTATTGCAAAATCTTACAATTTCTCTGGTTGGGTTTGTGTTATATATTTTCTTATATTTTTATATGTATATTCTGGATACTTGAAATTCGTAGATAATTGAAAACTTTTACACCAATAAAAACTTTTACATTTGTTAATTAGACTTATTACTGTCCTGATTAATTATTGAAAAATAATTGACTTTTCCAAAACCTTTTCAATTGTGCCATTTAATTCTGCTTTAAAGCTTTATATTAAAAAGTTTTGTTTGGACTCGCTACGATTAACCATTTTCGAAAATCAAGGTTGTTACGAGTGGTTGATTCAGGTTGTGTAAGCAGAAAAAAAAGAAACAACAAAGACTGTCCGAACGTAACCAAAATTTAATTTTAGATATAAATATTAAAATTATCTGCAAAATAAAATTTTTTTTATTATTTTATTGCAAGATGCTGTCTCGAAGATAGAAACTGGAAAAGGTACTTGCTTCGTATAAATATCAAAAATATGTTTAAATTAAAAAGTAACATTCGAGCTGTCGACTAATTAATAAAATAATTTTTATTGCTGAAATGCTTTCATAGAATTAAATAACTCGGTCATTTTATTATATGTAGTGGCTATTTAGATTATAGATAAGTTCTAAACAAACTTGGTAATTATTCCCTTGAAAAATATATAATTAATTACATATAATATACTCAAACATTGTTTATATAAATTTGATTTTATGAATTTCATAAAAAATATTAATCTTGATTTTATTGTTCAGCCTTTAAGAATGTATTAATTTAACGTCGAATAAAATTTCGATTAAAATTTTGAAAATAAATTTCAAGCAAAAATTTTGACATTGAAAGTTCCCCCGTTAGTTTACATTTAACTGGAATATTTAAATTAGCATTAAACAAATCTACATTTTTTTTAAATTTTAGTGTTAGCCTATCGTTCACACTAAATTGAAGCTATGCGGATACTAATTTTGTTTACTTTAATTTTAGTTAGTGATGTCCTAACTGCAAGTTTTTGGGTTACAAAAATTATTATAAGAAAAGCAATAAATTTATTAATTTAATTAATTGCAGAACCGAAAAATGGTAAAAATTGACGTATTACAAAACTGCGACGAAAAGCAAAATACACCGGTTATGGTTCAAAATCAGCATTTTATAAAATTCCATAATTTTTATGCCGTTTCTGCTAGAATTATAGTAAATGAAGATCTTCCGAGCAATCAGGTAATAAAAATAATTTAATTATTTTGAGGAAATTAAATATTTTACAGATGATGGTCTTAAAATCCAATCGATGCAGTTCTAAAGAAGCGCTGGATACTTGTGAAACATTAAATCCCGTCAGTTTTAAGAAAGTTTGCGTGCTTATGAGCCAAAAGAAACAATTCTGGTCTTCGTTGCTGGATAAAATTGAGCCACAAATTGATTGCCCGGCAAAAAAGGTTTTATTTTCAAAACAGATCAAAATTTTAAAGTTATACTCTAAGTGTTTTTAGGGAACTTACAAGATGAGTAATGGTACTTTGGATATAGGGCCTTTGTTAATGTTTCCCTTATTTGAAAAATATTATTGGAAAGTAACCGTGGAGTTGTTCGATGAAGAAAAGAAAAAATTATATTTATGCGTGCGAATGGAAGGTAATGTGGTTGGCATTGTTTGAAATGTATTTTGAATTTATAAATTAAAAATAAATATATAGCAAACTTGATGAATTTTTCCATTTATTTGATTACGATACCTACATATTTTCCATTATTTTTTTTAACTGGACCAAGTGAACCTTTTTAAATTTTTCAATTTTAATAATATTCTGAAGAGTTTAGATTGCTTCCTATCTATTTGTGAAATTTTGCAAAAAAAATTTGAGGTGGATTAAAGGTTGTTATACTACTTCAATGACAACCCGAGGAGATAATTTAGTTTTTTTGACATAATGTAGATGGGTTTTGAGATATGGAGAGACTATATTATATGTTATATTAAAAAAATATATATATAAAAGTATATTATGGTAGGTATATAGTACATATGAAGTATTTGTAATATAATACTACCCTGGTGGAAATATTTCTCTGAAAACTCTGAATTATATTTTTGCAGACTTTGTTTTACTTTTTCAGAGAAATATTTCCACCAGGGTATAGACCTATGGTATAGTAAGGGTATTATATTACTTTTTCTTTATCTATGAGTATAGGTATAGATTTAAGATAATATAGCAGGATATAGCCAATATATATAATATATTATTATGTTATATAATTATATATTATTTATTATTATATTAATATATATAAGATATTATATAGTATATAATATATATACTACCACCGAGGTAATTTTCCTAGAAAGCCTTTAAGAGGTCTTGAATTTCTTGAGATTTTCTAGAATTTCCTAAGATTGCCTCAAATTTCTATATGGTGTAAATATCCAAAAAAAACTGGATACTGTTTGAAAAAAACGACACATCAAAGCAATTTTAGTAATTCAAGCAGGGCCGGATAAACCATGGGTGCAATGGAGCCGCCGCACCCCCAGCAACCAAAATTTAGAAGGCGCCAAAATTGATTGTTTTTTAATTATGTATAAACGTGCATTGTGGTTCAAAAGTACTGCATTTTTTCTTTGATTATAATATTCTATAAATATGATATTAGTATAAAGCCTTTAATTTTTTTTAAATTGACCTAATCTGCACCCGGCGCTGAAAAAGCTTGATCCGGCCCTGAATTTAAGTTACAAGGTTCTTTACTTTTGGGGTAGATAATATATTAATGCAAAATAATAACAATGCTGTACTACAAATCCAGAGGGAAGAGAGATGTGGGAAGACCCTTATCAAGATGATAACTTGAGTCGGAACAGGCCTAATCCATGAATTGAATAAAAACGCGGTATTTCAACTTTGCGCCGAATTTAGGACTCCACAGGAAATACTAAATTGCGCATGCGTTGGCGCTGGCCAATCAAAAAACCACACGTGTCAAATATATCGTCAACCATTGGTTGATTAGTTGGTAGGTGTGACATGCGCATATTTCTCGCCATTATCGTTGTGGAAGTGTAACGGTTTTACAAAGTGCTTTGAAATTAAATAGTAACGGCTGTTAAAATGGGTACAGTAAAATTATGGCGATCATTCCAAGTGCATGGATTAAAACCGGACATTCCGGAAAATGATTTGTTAACAACGTTTGACTCATTTGGGCGTTTATCTCATTTAGACATTCGTGAAGATGGAGTTGTGCACATTGGTTATTATAATAGCGGTGATGCCGAAAAAGCATTTCGGATGCTACAGAAATCCCTTGTATTAGGAGACCTGGTGGAACTGAAATGGACTGATGATGCTGTTGAAGACCCCATCAGGACCTTCATTATAAGCAATTTGAGTGAAAATGTTACTGATAATGACTTGTATGCTCTGTGCAATTCATTTGGAGCAATTCTGTGCTGCATTATTGACCGTGATGATCAAGGAAACTCCCTCGGGACTGCGCAAGTTTATTATAAAGCATGCAACATAAAGGATGTGTTGGTTAATTTGAATGATGCCGAATTAAACGGTCTCCATTTACAAATCGACTTCCTCGACTCTCCAAACCAAGATATGTATACCTTCAAAACTGGACCCGAAGGAACAACAGTGGCATATAGTCATTTATTTGTGAACAACATCAAATTAGATGTGTCCAAGGATCAAATTTGCAACGAATTCAAAATTTTCGGAGAATTTAGCCACATTCAAATTGAAACGCGAGATGATCAACAATGTGCTTATATTTTCTACGAGACTCCCAAGGCAGCCTTAAAGGTGGTAATTGAGATGGCCAGACGTATGGAACTAGAGAGATCCACAAATATTACCATAATCAACCGTTTCGCGCAGCCGTACCTGTTTAGACAAATCACGGCCGTACCAATTATAGCTAACGGGCAATACTCTCCTGAAACTAATTTGTTTTGGAAATTAGCTTGGCAAGTGGTCGTTACTCCTAGTATTGATAGCACTACCAGATGGAATGTTTACCAGATTACTTTTGAATAATTGTTAATTTGTATTCTATTTCAATAAAAGTTCATTCTTTGTTCCAAATTTTCTATTTCATTCATTCAAAAGCGAATTGTATACTTAAAAGAAATAAAATAAAAACCATGTAATAACAATTTCATAATAAACAAAAATCTGTAACAATTTTTAGTGATATACATGAGAAGCATTTGTGAACATTCAATTTGAGAAATACGAGGATTATAACGTTACATCTATGTTACATCATGATCGAATAAAATTATGCTAAACCTCGGCGACGCATTTCCTTCAATAATTCACTTCCCATTTGGGCAGGCGATTTTGTCACTATAACTCCGGCTTTTTGCAATGCGTCAATTTTGTCTTGAGCACCACCTTTTCCACCAGAGATAATGGCACCGGCATGACCCATACGTCGACCAGGAGGAGCAGACAATCCAGCAATAAATGAAACCACAGGTTTTGCATTCGGACCCTATTAAAATACATTTAATACAAAAGAGTTTTGATATAAAATTTTAATCGTACCGCATTGTGTTGTGCCAAATAATCGGCAGCTTGTTCTTCGGCCACACCACCTATTTCACCAATTAAGATAATGCCTTTTGTTTCTGGATCGTGAATGAACACTTCGAGACAATCTATAAAATCGGTTCCGTTAAAAGGATCACCTCCTATACCGACACATAAAGTTTGGCCTAATCCAACTTGGGAAGTTTGATGCACAGCTTCATAAGTCAAAGTACCAGACCTTGACACCACGCCAATTTTTCCTTTTTGGTGAATGTGACCGGGCATAATTCCAATTTTGCACTACAAACAAATCAAATTGTAATTTAATTTTTCAAAATTTAATAATTTTTACCTCTTCTGGAGCAATTATTCCTGGACAGTTTGGACCTAAGAGACGACTTTTATCTTGACGCAATAATCTATGTTTAACTTTAACCATGTCTTGTTGTGGAATACCTTCTGTAATACAAACTATTAAAGGAACTTCGGCATCTATAGCTTCCAAGATAGCAGCAGCCGCACCAGGTGGAGGTACATAAATTACGGTAGCATCAGCCCCAGTTGCACTACGAGCCTTAAAACAACTGTAAGAAACAATTTTCCACTTTCAAATATTTACGCACCTCTTTAACATTATTAAAAACAGGTTGGCCTAAATGTGTTTTTCCTCCTTTTCCAGGTGAAACTCCACCAACAATTTTCGTACCGTATTCAATGGCTTGTTTACTGTGAAAGGTTCCTTGTTTTCCCGTGAAGCCTTGACAAATTACTTTGGTATTTGAATTGATTTTTAAATTCGGTCTAGTGGCGTTGTAGCTGTTGAAACGAACAAATTGGCACACTTTGAGTCCATCTAAAAGAAAAACTTAATTAAATTAAAAGAAAAGGAACTTTTTAAGAAACAACTCTTCACGAAAGCAGAAAACATTTTTTCAAGATTCTGGGCTGATTATAAGTAACAATCAATGAGAACAATTAAGTTCAAATTGTTCCAATAAAGAGATTGAACTTTGTACTAAAATTATAAAATAAATTACGACCAAACTTTGGTTATAATTTGATAAAAATTTTGATTTTTGATTGATTTGATTCGGTTTTGATCCGGCCCTACTTAATATTAACTTTAAAATAGATTATTAACCGGATAGTAATTCTATTTTGAATTTAAACCAATATGTATTATATAATACTCACCAAAGGCTTTAGTAAATATTCTTGCTGAAACGGCCATAATTAATAATTTTATTTAAATGTTTACGACGAGATGCAACTTTTTAATTAATATTCATTTAAATATATCAATTGCTGGTAAGGTGCCCAACACAGAAACGAAATTGTGATAACCTTGACAGAATTATATCAGACCAAATGACTTGGAGGAGCAAGGTTCACAATTGAGTATTTATCAAAATTCGAAAGTTTTAACAAAATTTTGAACCTTAAGTACTAGTGTATTAAGGACGATCAAATGTATTTTAAGCTTAATGTGAACCTAACTTTCTACCTCGCCCAAATTTCATTCTAAGGGTGCGTCTACATTATGAACTATTTTGATGTAGTATCTGCAAGAATAATATTTAATTTTTGATTTTAGAACTGAATAAATGGACAAAAACAAATTATTTTACTCTAGGTAACTTTTTCTATGCAGAAATTTTCAGTGCACTCAATAGCAAGAAGGGTCTAAAAGGCTCTAGCTCCCCCTCCCAAATCGATAGGGGGCTGTTCACAAATTACGTAACGGCCTTAGGGGGGGGGAGGGGGATTGACAGCTTGTTACGGTGGGGGCGGGAGTGTTTTTCAAAAAATTAGATATTTTTTTAGATATTAAATTTTCATTAATTTGATAAATTAACCCAAAGAGATCCATTCAGTCAAGAATCCTAATAATTAAAATTTGTGTACTAGATACATATACTTTAAACACATTACACAATTACATTTTAACACGTTCGCGTAATTAACGTAACTTTTATAACGTTATTCTTCTTGGAGAGGAGAGGTTCTCGCAATTTGTGTAAAATTATATTTTATTTTGCTAATTTGAAAATGAAGATTACAAAAATGTCCGACTGCCGGCCCAGAGTGGGGAACTTCATAAACAAAAATCGATTAAAATTACAAACAGGAAATAAAAAAAAGTTATACACGCATTATGACGCGATGCCCCGTACGGACTCATATCAGTCATTCGTTTGTAAGGCCTTAAGCTGAATACACGCACTAGCGATTTTCGGAATGCAATTTTTGTTTTGATTAGTAAAATTTGAACCTTTTATTGAAATTTAACCAATCAAAACAAAAATC
Source organism: Cantharis rufa (assembly GCA_947369205.1). Classification (NCBI taxonomy): domain Eukaryota; kingdom Metazoa; phylum Arthropoda; class Insecta; order Coleoptera; family Cantharidae; genus Cantharis; species Cantharis rufa. The sequence continues at coordinate 5,171,731 of OX376309.1, read as the reverse complement.
GCATTCCGCAAAACACTAGTGCATGTATTCAGCTTAAAAGTAATCGTATGGAGAAAATTCGGAAAAATGTTCAGTTTTCCGCGAACGAGAGTGTGGTGTTTCGAGTTTGAATTATCGTGAAGAATCTTTATGAAAGCTTTCTTAATAATCGAGAACAATTTTCTTTTTAATACTTAAGTGAAACAAAATGTGAAAGTGTTCTGGTTTGTGAGTGACTTATGTTTATTGGAAGTAACAACGAAGAAGCTATCCTGGCCACTAGGAATAACGTAAAAGGACTACAGTGATAAAGGTAATTTGAAGAAAACCGTTCTCATCTGCAATGATAACTAACAAATAATTTTTTTATTATTGTATAGGTAGGGCCCAATTCATGGATTTGCCAGCAAGTCAGGTTAGTAAAATTTTCTCTCCAGTGAATAGTTTGATATTGTGAAAAAATGCATTGTCAAGCCGTTAACAGAATAGATTTAAATATATCCCAAAATAAAAATTAACAAAACATTTCGTTAATTATACCTGTTAATGCCGAGCAGGCGAATAGTGAAGTATTTAGAACTCAGATCTAGTTGGGAAGTGGTCCTATATGCTAAAACTATGGAGTTCAAAATAGCCACTTGAGTCCGGTTAACCAGATCAACGTCAGTCTCCAAAAAATCAAAATTTTTTCTTTTCAAGAAACAAAATTAAAAATCTTTCAAAAAGGTAATAATTTTTTTTAAACCAGAAGCTACCTAACGTTAAAACCGAGTAACCTTTCAAGACCTAACGATTCTATATTTTTTTATATCAAAATGATGAAGATCGGATGCTAACTTCACAAAGATTTACAGATCATCAAATTTAGTATTCATTTAAAATAACAGTGACAAATTCAGGGCCGGATTATCCAATAGGCAAACTAAGCAGCTGCCTAGAGGCGCCGAGTAGTAAAGAGGCGCTTAAAGTATGTTTTTAAAAATTTGTAATTTTAGCTTGTTTTTGATTAGTCTAACTCTAATTGTTAAAAACTTAATTTTGTGATAGTTTTATACTCCTCAGTTTATTTGACTTTAGTTAGATTTTTAGGATATCTGAATAGCAGATATCCCAAAAATCTAACTAAAGTGAAATTGATTCAGGAGTATACAACCATCACAAAATAGGTAAATAATCGAGGGATAAACCACGGTCAAAAATTGTGTACACCAGACTTCCTACTACTTCGGACTTCCCACAAGTTGTACACCAGACTTCCCGTGAGATTTACCCCTCGGTTTTTAGTTTCTTTTTAATTTTTTTTCAACAAAAAGCAGACGGTGCACCGGAGGGTATTCCATACCCCAAGTATAAGGGGATGCTTATTTAGAATTTTTGTCAAAATATAGTAAAAAAGTTCTCCTTTGATTTTTCAAATGCTTTATTTTCATCTACCCTCCATGACTCATCGTGGGGCAAATGGACCACTTTTGAACCCGACCCCTTTCGATTTGGCCGAAACTTTTTTCTCGTTTTCTACCTTACTAAAAATAAATCGAAAGTGGTCGATTTGGCGTGGAATGCCCCATATACAGGGTGTATATACAATACTCATGCGCCTTCGGTGTTTGCTCGAAAAAATTCTTACCTGGTATAAACCTCAAATGTAAAGCTTGAATGTTCAAAATTAAATTTTTTAAATCAGCCTGCATAATAATTTTTATCTAATTCATCTGGAATTTTAACTGTACATTCAAAACTAAATTTTTTAAATACGTAGGGATTTGCAAAAGGTAAAATTAAAATTTTTCTTCTACTAAAACTTGCAGGTTTTAACTTTGCAGGAAAAAAATTGTTTTTTCTTTCTATAAAACAGTCAGTTACAAACGTTATACCTCTTAAAGCTAAAAAAAATGTTATAAATATCATACTTACGGAAATCTGCAAACGCAAATCCTACTTATTGAAAGACTAGGTAAGAATTTGATTTACAGTTGTGTCAAAATATCCTGGTTCAGACCCAGTTGATATGCTTACGTCAAATCACGTTTATTTCTGGTCATATTTCGTCGATGACGTCAAATGACTAAATACTGACGTCGTTTTATGACCTAATTTTAACGTCAGAAAAGTGACGTCATTTCAATGTAATTCTGACGATGTTTTTTTGTAATTTCGAATTGAATAAGTTCGTTGTCCTAAAAGCTTAAAAACTTATTGATTTTAATATTGTTTAATTCATTTGTTCAATTTTTATTTAAATATTAGTTTTTAGTGCAATAACACGGACAACTCGGTACCGGACAACTCGGCACTGGACAACTCAGCACTGGACAACTCGGCACCGGGAAAACTCGGCACCGGGCCAACTCGGCACCGAAACTAGCGTGTTCCGTCTTACGAAACTTTTCCACTCTTTCATTACGTATCCATGACACCTTTAATCATCCACCATGACACGAAAACGTTATGAGGACGCAGATGACCGTAATATCCTTAACAAAGTTTCGAACTATGAGCCAGCAAATATGTGGGAGTATTTGCGTGGTTTATCCCACAATTATGTTATGGATTAATTAATAAATATGTAATTTTTTTAAATAAAGACTTAACTTTTTTAATTTAAAATTTTTTGTGATAACAATAAGGGGTTATCGATACGTAATGAAAGAGTGGGTTACCTTAGTAACGATTTCTGATGAAAGGTGGTAGGTTTTCCAAAAATGTGACGGAATCTTTGCTACCTTTAAAAATTGACATAAAATAAAAATAATAACAATTATTGATAATGATTAAAATATTAATCCCAAATAAACTTAGATGATCAATAACACAATTTTCACAAAAAAATTGATCAACTACAACGTCCAAATATAAATAAAAAATTTGTAAGTTTTCTGAAGATCGTTAATTCAATAATGTATAATGTGCATGTTATCATTGTTGATAATAATTCTTGTTGAAATTTAAAATTTTTAAAGTGAATTAACATGCCACCTTTCGAAAATTATTACAAAACAATTTAAATCCCATTATAGCAAAATTGAACCGTAACACCCTAGTCTCGGTGCCGAGTTTTCCCGATGCAGAGTTGTCCGGTGCCGAGTTGTCCAGAGCCGAGTTGCCGCGTACCGCAATAACATGCTAGTTGAAAAAACGATAATGTATTTTATAAAATTAGTTTTTGTCTATGTTTAACTATGTGCTTAATTCAAGGTCAAGCTAATAAAAATAATTTTGCAACTACGAGATATTTTGTCAGAATTGTTACTTGTTGATACAGCATGCACTATACAGATGATTGTAGTCGTTCATGAAGTCGTACACAGTGTAGTTTGCTCTCGGGTGATTTGTGGTACTGCCTAATTTATAATCTAATAATTAGGTAATTAATTGCGTGTTTATGGTCCAGTTTTTCAATTGTTAGTTAACTCAAATTCAATGGTTAAACTACGTTTATGACTACTCGATTGCTCAGAAATCTAAGTTAACCATTGAATTTGGGTTAACTAACAATTGAAAAACTGGGCCTTTATGACGTTCTTAATTGTTCTGTGAGACATTTAGGGGACATCGTATAATCGTCTTAAAATGACGTCTCTGGGCTGTGACATTAACATGTAACTTTTACGTCATTTTTTTGGTCATATGACGTCAATTATCGACGACAATATGACGTAACCATGTCAGCTGGGGAATTAGCTTGCGCCAAATTTCCTATGTGATCTAAATTTTGTACTGTTTTGAATTAATAATTCTTTTTAGAAAAGGATTTTCTCATTAAATAGGTACCACAAAGCATACAAAAATTTATTTATCCAATTAGATGGTTGTAATAGTGATTTTTTGTTAAATAGGATATTTAAAAAATATATTATACTGGGTGACTGACCTTACATCCGATCATAAGGAATTAACGTGGGAAATTGATTTTTTGAATTGAGATAAGAATGAAAGAGTTACCAATTTAAAGAGATTTTTTTTGCGACTCAAGATACCCATTACTTGATAGTTTGCTTTTTAATTAATGTTAAAAACTCTACAATTTTGTTAAATCTTTCATTTTATATTTAACTGCCCTGTCAGAATAGTGTTAAAATAATCAATTTCCTATGATCGGGTGTAAGGTCAGTCACCAGGTATATCAACACTTAAAGGAAAAGCGCTTTCATATTATGCTAACAAATAAATGGTTAGTATAGTAAATTTGAGTTCAACGGGCATGATCGGAACAGTAAACAAGCCAAATTTGAAATTTTTCGACCAATTAGAATGTCAAAATACCATGTTTTTATTACAAGTAAAATATTTCTGTGTTGCTGACGAGGTGTTGATGCCGGTTGAATGTAAATTTATAGTTTAGACAAATTACAGAAACTTGTGGAGTCTCGCTTATTTGTACTTCCAGTTACATCATGTACAATTAAATTTTTGTATGGAAACTCAATTGATTTATTGAAAAAAAATAGAACTTCAAAGAAGATTTGAGCAATCTAGTGAATAGCCCTTGCTATACGAGAAGGTAAACGAAATACAATAAAATCTAACTAATTTGTACACCAGAGTTCCCTCATTTTTCAAAATAAATTCTGACTTTTTAAACCTCCGACAATTTCAGAAATTGTAAATTGATTGGTTTCATTTTACAAACTTTTTTAAACATACTTATCTCAAATTTTAACCAACATACTGCAAGGGCTTTAAGGACGTTGTAGATTATTAGACTAGAGTTATTACTTTCCTATTTACGTAGTCAAGGAAAGTATTTCATTTATTAACTTTTATTTTTATTAGTTCAGTTATCGATATACAATATAACAGATAAGCGAGTCTCTGTTGTATTACCATTAGTAATTTGTAGCTAAAAATTTGTCTTTATTACAAAAATTAATTGTCCTTTAAGGATTAATAAGAAATGCATAGCAAAATAATTAAATTACAAAATATTAACATTTGTTCCATTCCAAGACATTTAATTTAATTAATAGAAGTAAAAAATAGAAATAACTATAGTACCAGCACCAGTAATGATCAATTACTTAATGTGTAATGGAACAGTTTGATAATTCAGGATTTACACTAAATTTTGCTTGAAAATAAAAAAAAATTAAGTTTTCTTGACCAAGTTTGTACAATTCTAAAAAATGTTTCTGACACTTCACATTAAACAAAACTACATTGACCATTACAAGTGGAGTTACTCTGTTTACATGTAAATTATAATTATAATATTAATTAATCTAAAATATATTCAACTTTTGAAGTAGAAAAAAACCATTTCTTTCAAAACTTAATGAGCTTAAAACTTCTTTATACAATAATAGTTTTCACATTTAAATATCATTAAATAAAATAGATTGAGGTAACCTCATAGTAGCAAGAACTACTACCCTAGGATATGACTTACCCTAGTATCACAAAAATAACTTTTAGTTTCCTCTTCAGTTAACTTGCGAACGTCATCTATTCGTAAATTGCACAGGAAAGGTTCAGACTAAAAGTTAATTATAAATTATAAATTCAATTATAGTAGTGAAAACCCCGTTTACCTACTTGTAAGTTTTGATGAGAGAAATTCACAAATTCAAACTCAGCGTTAATATTATCTCTTAGCTCAATTTCGTTGGGTGTTAATTTTTTAATTGCTTCGTTGCAAACATCATCTTCTTTAAAATCTGAATGCTTTCGTTTTAGACCCTTAGATTCCCAATCTGTACCAATACATACGCTTTTAGAGCACTGTGGAAACTCGTTATTATTGATAAGATGGTCGACAGATGAAAGAGCTGTATCGCAAATGATGGAATCATTTTGCTCGGGATTTGCAGCTAAAAGATTTCATAAATAAAACAAAAAATTTTAACACACAACTATATAATACCCAATGCCTCCTCGTTGTTGGATTCTCTTGATGTAGTACTACACACTGGACAAATATATTCCTCTTCGTGTGGGCAACATTCAAAGTGAGTCCCATAGGAGCCACATAAATTGCACACAGATAATTTCCATTTTCCTGCGTGGCTGTAACTCCTGCCTTTTGGACATTTACAGTCAGAAACGTCACACATTTTGTGAACATATCTCAAATCACTGAATGCATTTCGTGCCTCTTCCCAAGATGCATCTCTTTCAGGTACAAAAATACCATTTGTCTTTAGTAACCGGACAAATAAGTCTTTGTTGTTGCAACCAGGACATTTTGTAAAATAACCAGCCGATGCAGCCATTTGCTAAAGATAAACATTTAGAAAAAAAAACTATCAACAGTGGAAAATATACCTTCAAGCATTTTAAATGGAATATTAAATTCCCTTTACAGCATTCGGCCCATAGGATGGTTTGAAGATCAATGTTCTTTGAAAAATCTTCAAAACAGATCAAGCAATTGTGTTTTTCAATATTGTTACATAAATCTTCAGGAATATTAGTCTGAGTTGAATGGACGTGACATGAAGATGTAAAGCTTTCAAAGTTACGTTTAGCATTATTTTCAACAGCACAACTTAGATGAAATTTTCTCAAACATCCCTTAAAAGAACATCCAAGAGTAGCTTCAAATTTTTTACAATAGCAACATTGTTTCAATTTGGATAATCTCATTTCTTTAATTACATCTCCATGCATAAAGCCCATAAACCCTTGATTATCTGTGCCCGACTGTTGTATCGTTTCACTCAGCAGCTAAAGCATAAAATATAAAATTAAAATACTTATACTGGTTAACAGTATAATTTCTACTATCCATTATCAAATTTATGATTTATACTATAATATTTAACATACAAAACTTACCAAACAAAAATGATGTGCTGAAAAATTTCGAATCTTTCTCAAAACGCCGAAGTCTAATTCATCACTATGACTCGTTTTACATAAAATGCAAATTTTATCTTTCTTAACTTCATTAGCTTTCGGCATTGTGAACTTTGAGTAGTACTGGTAGCCCTAAACAACTTCCACAACAAATCAACATTAAGTTTATAGTTACTGCATTGTTTTGGTTTACGAATTCAACATCAAGATAATCTGCAACAAGTGGTTTTCCGATAGAAGCAATACATTTACTTTATCGTCATTTTTAATTCACTTATCACTTATTACCAATCGAAATAGTTGGCGTTCAAACATAACGATAAACACAACTCACAAAATTTAGCGGCAAAAACCAACGGTTTCGACATTTGACATAAATGGATTACGTTGAGGATTTGAATAGCGACATCTGTATTATAACCACTACTTATTTTTGCTTTTATAAGGGGCGTAATAAGGGCGATAAATCGTTAAGGGCTTTTTTTTGCAATCTATTTATAGGAATAACCCTGAAACCCAGTGGCGGATTTAGGGTCGTCTGCGCCTTAGGCCCTGTCCGATATGGTGCCCTGTTTGCTTGATAATAATTATTACAAATAAAACATTTACATATTCAGTAGCAGTCAAGCAAATTGCATCGCTGAATATTACCGAATTAGAATTAAAAAGTATTTTTCAAATTTTTACATTTGATGGGTCATGGAGGGGGGTATTTACTTCCTTCTGTATTCGATTTTGCAGTTAAAATGTTTTCAATATTTCCTAAAAGCAGTGTTTTATATCCACCACAACGTGCGTTATACAGGGTGACCCAGACCACCCGTATCAGTACTTTTTTTCAAAAACGGTAAGTCGTAGAGAGTTGGGCTAAAAAAATTTATTACAAAAGCCCTAATGGTGATATTATTATTTCCGGGAAAAGTCGGCATCCAGAGTAGTTTGCTCCAGAAAGTCCAGAAATCCAGAATTTTAAATGGCACCATATGTCGAAAGTGGTATCGTTGGAAAGCTCTTTAAAAAATAAGCAAGTTTTGTAGGAAAAATTTTTTTATTACTCCCACCCCTTTTAAGTTATATTCGACTTAAGTTATTAAATTTCAATTTCTTATAACGAACTTAACTTTAAAAGTCAGCACTTGAAATATTTTTTTCTTTGGGGTCGGATCAAAGATATTGTTTATACAGAAAAATCGACAACGAGAGATGATATGAAGCTCAGAATTTGCAATGCCTGTCGATCATTAAACACCGAAGAAGTACTTAGAGCCACTGATAGTATGACCAGAAGAGCTCAACAGTGTTTAGAAGTAAATGGAAGACATTTTGGACACTTGTGACATTGCTCTAACGCGGTAGCTGGATTTTAAGTGCTGACTTTTAAAATTAAGTTCGTTATAAGAAATTGAAATTTAATAACTTAAGTCGAATATAACTTAAAAGGGGTGGGAGTAATAAAAAAATTTTTCCTACAAAACTTGCTTATTTTTTAAAGAGCTTTCCAACGATACCACTTTCGACATATGGTGCCATTTAAAATTCTGGATTTCTGGAGCAAACTACTCTGGATGCCGACTTTTCCCGGAAATAATAATATCACCATTAGGGCTTTTGTAATAAATTTTTTTAGCCCAACTCTCTACGACTTACCGTTTTTGAAAAAAAGTACTGATACGGGTGGTCTGGGTCACCCTGTATATTATTCTGCATTTTCAGTTTGAAACTGAATCAAATTCTTTTACGATATTTTTGGAAGATTTCCTCTTGGATTGCCCAAGATTTTCTTTTAAAAATGTAGAAAAAGGGAAAAAAATTCTTAAGATTTCCTATGCTTCAAACAGAGCATTATCAAGCTAAGCTCTTCTGCTCTTGGATCTAGACCGCTCAATTATTATAAGAAGACAAGAACATGAAAAAGTTGTTACTATTCTCTTCTTCATGGATCCCTAATACTTCAACAATTATTAAAATACTTCGGCTTCAAATAACTATACTTCATTGGAATAGGAATACAGAAATTGGAGAAGGTTTTAAAGATGAAAGTTGTCACAATCTTCTTCTTTATGCATCCCTAATACTTCAACACAAATTAAAATAATAAGGGATATCTTAAACAATAGTTTCAAATAATTCCACTTTCTTGGAACAGGAACACATAAGTTTGAGGAGATATTAAAATATAAAAGTTGTGCTTCTTCTTTATGCTTCCCTAATACTTGAACAAAAATTTGTATACTCTTCGACTTGCCAACTCCTCCTTCCCTCCAGTATCGAAGGGAAAGTTGTCTGTGATGTCCTAAGAGGTCAAATATTACACTCGATGAGACAAGAACGACATCATATAAGAATTAATTGAAGTAAGCAGCTGTAGACAATGAAAATTTATTTTTATTTTGGAATACATGTTTGATAAGAGTAAAAAAATATCACTAAATAATACACACTTTATATAAAAAGCTTTAATTTACGATCACATTACTATAAAATATAGTCAACAGCAGGAAAATTAGTAAAAAATAGCACACAAAAATTTGATATAATATGTATTATAATATTATTTATATAAGTAAAATAAATTTTTTTAGATTAAATTAAAAATAAATTATGAATAAAAATAATTGTGTGGCGAGTATTAAAAATGCAACAAACATTACCTATATTTGTTGTCTACATTATAAAATTTAAAAAATTGCAACATCGACATTTGAAATAGTCAGTTCAAATTATGACCTCGGAAACTTTTAAACACATACACAAATTATTGAGAGCATAAACAACATAAGAAAGAGAGAGGTCATAATTTAATATGATTTATGTATCTTAACTCCTATAAATAAAAATTGAATAATTAATAATAAAAATTGCTAACATAAAGCTAATGCAATGTCGATGAATGTACGCTTAGATATAAACACTCTTATAAATCCGATATAATTATCTATATGCACAATTTATATTATATATACAAAAAAAATATTCGAGACAATAATTATGCATTATTTCTATGTCAAACATAATAAAAAAATAGTAACGTACAAATCACTGGACGTGAAGACAATTTTCAGATACACTTCCGGTATTAGATCAATTACCCAACTAGATGTATTTGCCCAAAATTAAAAACTAAAAACTATCATCGTAATTATTTAAATACACTTATAAATAAAAATATTTTTTACATAAAAATTTATCAATAGTATTTCTAAAAATTTCTTTTATTCACTAAAGCGACGCATACTTAATCGGGCAAACACAACTAGACTCGAAAATTTATAATTTCTACTTATTAACTAAACTAACCGGATTGAATAATAATACGCTAGATAAATGCGCCACTGCGCGTATACACTGTCCAAGTCACGTCCCATCAGCGTAGCGAGGCACTCAAAAAAGGAAACTAGCAGCCGCTGGAGGGTAAGTACGCGTCCAATCACAGTCACCTGATCTTGCGCCATATCACAGTATAACACGCTTTGAATACACCCACATGTTTCTCCATAATAACCAACTTAATAAAAAAAAATGACACCACCCTAACGATAGGTAAGTATGGCACATTTTACAATCACATATTTGCCATCCAATATTTTTTATAAGTACTATTTTTGCTTGCACAACCTCTCATTATTTGATTCAAAATTTTTAAACACTAATCAATAAAAACCTTTTAATATTATAATATAATGTACTATCACATTCCATTTCAATAGGTGTAAGTTGTAATTTATTGTTTACGAGTACATCACTCGCAAATTCGGAATGTTCATTTTATTTAATTTTCAAACAGATAACCTATCTACATACAAAAATATAACAATACACTTACCTGGCGATGTAATAAATTAAGCAAACATACATAAATCGTTTCGATTTCCGTTTAAACTATAAATAGAAACAAACACAGCTTGGCCGTGTGTACATATTTTCTGTCCATTTGAAAATTAAATAATTAACATTTTCGTACAACACAATAATTATTAACAATAATTGTTCCCATTCCTAAATCAAAAACCAAAATATTGCAAGATTACATTTTAGTATAACAAAGTGCATTGATTAGTATAAAATTCGAGAAACAAATGTTTTTCAATTTTGCTAAACAACTGCCTCCCTTCGTAGCCAACATGTTTTTTTAATAAAATCTTAGTTTGTGTAAACTCTAAATATAAAAGTTGAAACAGTTAACCGATTAAACCATACAATGCTTACCAAAATATCGGGTATAATATTTAAATAAATTGCCAAGTTTTTAAAAATATAACACGTAATAATATATTTACACAACTAACCCTCTGGCAAATTGGGTAAAGCTTACAATTTGTTAACTGTTTACAACTTGCCAGTGTCGATACAAAACGGAGGCAGTCCTTTTTCATTAATTAAAACCAAAATTATGTGTAGGTGTATATGTTATCTTTTTATGGAGAATTATTATTATACAGAGCACATGCATGTGAGTGCACAATGCGCATGGAATTGGGCGCGAAGGGTTGGGGCAGCAGGGGATCAGGTGACTGACAAGGTCAGCAGGCCGACGTTTCATCTCCTTCCAGTGTACAAGCTACACTTTCTAGTCTCTGTGCCAAACGCAAACGAAGACAATTGCCGTCACTATTCAATGCATCCAATATCTAGAAAAATAAAACAAGTCTACATTATCAAACTTCCAGTGCTATTAAAATATTTACCTGTTCCCTATATTGAGTAACGTAGATGTAAAGCTCTTTAAGAGCTGCCACTGTGTCAAATTCATCTGCCTGTTGGGCAGACAATTGCTGCATTGCAGAACCCATTTCTTGATCTGTAATAACAGGCAACGAAGCAACATCGTCATAAAACTGAGCTACCATTTCTCTATATTGAGGGATATCCTAAAAACGGATGACAAATAAAATTGTATTTATAAAAATAAAAAGTTAAACCTTACCTTAGCAAATAACAATTTATTAGAAGGAGAATCTTTCCCTAACCTATGTTCCGTTGTAGAACAAGCATCCATAAACGTTTGTGCTATGACGGATAAACACGAATCGAGAGTAACAGTTTTATTAATATCGAATATAAAATCTGGATTTTTTATAAAATTAACCCAAAACCTAAGCGGAAGACTATTCGATTTCCATGCATGTACCACTTCTGGATCTTGAATTCCGTGCTTCTTGGCAGCATCATCTAAAAGATCAAACAACCACTTAACAGCTGGAGGTAAAGCATCGTTAACGGTCAAAATCGTCAAGAAAAAATCGTCCACAAATTTTTGTATCGTTCCCTTTGTTGATAGTAAACGCGTTAAAAATATTTCTGGAATAGCTTTGTGAGATCTTTCCGTCGATCTGCTGTTGGGAAATTGATGATCGTCGATCGGTTTAATCAGATGATAAATTTTTGGATTTGCTCCTGTTTCAATATCACCATTGGCAGCTATTATCGGAGATTGTGAATTGTTAAAATACATTCCAGTTGTGCCTAAAAAGAATTATTGTCAATTTAAAACAATAAAGTAGTAACGAATTGACTTACAATTGTGACATGGTTGTTTACAATTATTAAAACTATCATTTTGTCTTGAAATCAAAGACATAACTGCACTTTCTTTGATTCCATAATGGGCCAGCGTATTGAGTTTTTTCCAATAATTAAGATTTTTGGTCGTTACATCTTCATCTTGTAGTGTCAAGTGACCTCCTCTTCCATGCCTCCATTCTAAATTATTACTCTCGATTAGAAAAGAAATGGATAAAATTATTTACACTTACCCAAATCGACTTCATATATTGAAGGCCTTAATGAAAATGGAGTATTCTTAAACAGAGCATCTAAAATTTTAGATTTAACTTGACTTATTGTGTCACAATCCAAAACCTTGCATTGAATTTTTTCATCTAAATCCTCTTGAACGATATGAAGAGTCTGGCATTTAATAAAAAACCAATGTTTAATAAAATTTTACAGAACTTTTTTCACTTACCACCACATTGTGGTCTATTTGTTCCCTTAAAAGTCGTTCTTCGGACAAAGAATAGCGAGCGTCGTGAGTTATCGCATCGACCAAACCTTTTTCTATTTGATGCTTAATAGCTTTAAACAGCAAAAATAAGGATGAACCGGCATACTCTTTCAGATATGAATACATGCAAAGTGCCATCCAATTTGTTAACATTTTTTCTACAACACTTTCAGTTCTTCTCAACATTAATTGGGGATGCTTTGTGTTAACTGATTTATCTATAAGTCTCAATAATAAACATTTAAGAATATCTGTTGCGTACTCCATTTTTCCCATTAACACTACCATCAGTAACGAAGCAACATTTACCCTGCAATAAAATCAAGTTTAGATTTAATTATTACAAAGTTAATGCAAACAGCAGCTCTTACTTATTACGAATATTAAATGATTTTTGAATTTCTAAGGTTTCGATAAAAACTAATATAAAATGTTTGTTGTTTATTAATTGTTCAAATTGTAACATAGCAGCATCATAATTTGTTCTTGGTCCGTTTAATCGCACCTGTAAAAATTTTATTTAAAAAAATAATGTATTGTCGAATCAATGCACAAACCTTAGGTGCATTTAAAATTGGATGATCGCTAACTCCAGGAAAGAAAACTTTCATTATATAACTTAAATGATCTAACGTGGGAATTCCAGAATTTTCTAAATCGGCAGTTAAGTCGGTCATGTCTGTCTGAAGTTCTGCAAAAGCTGAAATACACAACAGGATTACGATAAATATTTTACCAATGCATATTAACATTAATCTTACCGAGTTTACATTCAGATCTAACATTGCTTTCTAACGTATCCATTTGAATTTGGATACGTTTGTACTCGCGTTCGGCTTGAGTCGACTTGCGGCGATATATAACAAGTATTCCTATGAAAAATATAACGAACAAAAATATACCAGCTGCAATCATTGCAATAGCTGCAGGGGGAAAAGCAAATGATTTCATTACGTCGTATTGTAAATATCCAATAGGAAAACGTAAATTCTTTCCCATTCTAACAACAACTAAAGGAAAGTTCATGTCAGTCTTAATTCCATTTTCGTCAGTATCTGGTGGTTGTTGTTCGGGAGGCGAACAAACTAATTGAATTAATGCCACTCCACTAACGTTACAGGGTTTAGTTCCAATAGTTACAATAACATCCGCTTCATCACTGGCCGCATTTAAATTATCTCCTTCTATAACTAAAGTATCACCTTTGTATAATTTAAATTGATTTGGAAATTGAAAAAACTTTGGATCCTCAACATATAACAACTGAGAACGTAAATTTATAAAGTGTTTCTCTAAATCCCTGACTGCTACTACGTTGTCCATTACAAAACCAATTTTTAAACTTAATTGAGCTTCGGGAATTTTTGTTAAAGAATGCTTTCTACTTGAAAGAGATCTTGTGAGTCGAGTGCTTGTAATAAGAAATTGACGATTTACAGCAGGACTGGGACACTCCATTTGTGCAGCATTTAAGACGGTACAAGTTGTTTTGTTAATAGGTATGGGTTCGTTATAATAATAAACCTCCATTTCAGGCTTTTGAATGCTATCCAAATTAGATCCATGCACAAATATCATTCGGCCTCCCGATACAAAACTTTTTAATGGTTTTATCTCCATTATGGTGGGATCTTGAGTGTAATTAAACGGATTTCCTTCTAATGTTCTGTTAGCACCATCAATACTCAACGTTAATTTTGCAATATTAACAGGTCTTGCAGCTTTTGATGTTATGCAAGTTAAACGACTACTAGAAGCTTGAGTTAAATTAACCTGACACAGATAATCGTCCAAGTATGCAGTAATTTCGGAACCTATATTGAGGTATTGACCTGTTATTGCCAATTGAGTACCACCCGATTGAGGTCCCACAGGTGGAAAAACTCCCGTGAGTCGTATATCTTTGTAACTAAATTCAACAGACGATTTTGTATAACCGGCCTCGTTTCCAACAATAACAGGTACGGTGTTCTCGGAAGTAGATGCACCAGATATACACTGAATTTTAACAGATATTTCGTAATTCACAAGTTCACAAGGAACATCTCCTATTTGAATTTTACCCATCACGTCCTCCCGTTTAAGTCCCAAATTACTACCTTCTATTGTAACTAAAGTACCACCTTCGATAGGTCCACTCAAAGGTTTAATCTGAAAATTTACGAACTCAACATTGTTTGCTATTGAATTAAATGTTTTTTATTTACCACATCGATTCGAGGTTTCGGACATTCAGTGTGAGAAACATGTTGACATGTTTCGTTATAACTACAAGTATTTCCACACCAGGTGCACTGATATTTTGGGTTTCTTGTTACGCACAACGAGCAATCTGGATGTTCACGGTGAGATCCAAGAATATCGCACCTGTATAATATGATATTCATTGAATCTACGTGATGATTTCTATTCCAAATAACACGCACACTGGCTTTATATTCCCCCGTCTTGGCTTTGTAAGTGTACTAATAAAACAAATAATCAAATAAAATGCCAAACCTTAACCAAGCACAAACAAAATTACCGTAGTTCTGTCGCAAACAATGTTTCTATTATTAGAATCCACTCTAGCCGGAACCAACATTTTAGCATCTTCGATGTTTACAATACACTGAAACCCCGTATGTCCAGGTTGAGGATGAGGTAGATTTTCTACTTCAAAAACCATTTCTTTAGCTACATTGTTTGGTAAAAAAATGGCTTCTCGTTTTCTAAATCTCGGACAATAATTGATACCATGGTTCGATAAATGAATCACGTTCTATATAAATAAAGAAAATTTTAAAAAATGTTAAAATTTGTAAACAAATTCAATCTATTTTACAATATCCGAAACAAATGTACAAGCCTTACTTTGTCGTATTTAAAAAATTTACTAAAAAAAGACAGTGATGCCGTTTTGATTAGTTTGTTGGGACCATTATTATAACGAAAGTAACAAAATCCAATTTGGATCCAACGATTACTTATACATTTGTTCCATTTATAGTACTACATGTTGTAGGTAAGAAAGCTACACAATTTTACAAGAATATTTTTTTATTTAATTATTGAAATTCTTAACTTGTGAAAATTAAAGATATTAAAACTTCAATACAACAATACAAGAAAGTGAATATGTCCATTGGCAGTTGTAGGTTTGAGTAAATTACAAAAAACTGTTTGTATGCTTTAATATGAAAATTAAATATTTTGAATAATTTTTTATTTGTAGCACATGTAATTTTAAGTCATATTTGTATCGATAAGAAAAAATATTTTTATCGGTTTACCTTAAATTAATACGACTACATGTTAAACTCAAAATGGGTCAATTATGAACATATTCAGTTTCTGCATTGACCGATTCAATTGATTAACAGGATCTCAGGAACGTATCAAAATCAATCAACTAGTTTTATCGTCAACGTTTCGGTGACACAAGGTACATCATGTTCAAGACTATATATTAAATAAACGGGATGAGAATACATTATCATGAGGGAACAAGGAACATACCTCAAAACAGCTGATGAAATAAGTTTTTACATAATCCGATGGTACAACAGCCAAGAGAAAATAATGAATCGGTGGTGTCAAATAAATTGCACAGAGCATCAAAAATAAAAATTGAACTTATCAAATATACAGGGTGTCCCCGGATACACTTTACATAACTTGGGCGGTGATAGAGGATACTTTTCTAAGAACAATATTTAACAAAATTTTTTTTCTAAATTGAAACCCTCGAGAGTTACTGCCCTGTCACAATAATGTTAACGTAACTTAGTTGACATAGCCTTGACTTAATGTTAGTCGTTAACCTTGAAAATAAGCTTGACATAAGAAAAAGTATTGAAGAGACTGCGCGGTCAATGTAGACGCTACGGTACTCTAACCCTACAAATACAAATAACGATGTTTGACATATTTGACACACATAAGTTTTATTCACGTTTGTTTTTAATTTTTGTTCCCGTTTGTTTTATTCGAAATGCCGAGAAGCAAAAATTTCCGTAAGAATTTATTAATTGTGGAATTGTTGGTTTTATTGAAAACAAAAAAGCGACGATGAGGTATTCGCCCCGTATTGAAGACCAGAAAAGTGTTTGGTGAATATTATTCATCATTTTTAAGATACAAGGTAAAACTATTATGGCAAATATGTGGCTATTACTTAATTCATAAGTTTCTTAATTTTTAGATAATTGATCATGATTCATGAATGGTTCTTTCTGTATATTTACAAGAATGACTCCAAGTCAATTTGACGACTGTCTTGCGATTGTGGGTCCTCGACTACAGAAGTATAGCCTACGAGAACCACTATCTCCGAGTCAAAGATTAGCCATGACGTTAAGGTAAGACGATGCTGTATCTATATTTATTTAAGTTTTTCTAATTATGTTATTGTAGATATTTGTCTCGGGGCGCCTCCGGCTACTACATTAAATGCATTTAATGAAACCCAATAAAGGACTGAAACTTACAAAAGAGTTATCGAGAATGCTTTCGGCATTTTTGTTGCGAGATGGAGAATTTTTACAAGGACAATATCTGCCAGTGTAATTTATTAATTTCCATATTATGTCTGCAGACGAAGATAAGATAGTATATTAAGCTCGAGTTTAAACTGCTTATTAAACCCTCGTGTGGATTGGATCGGATACGATTGGATCTCTCAAACAAAATAGAAAACTTGGAAACAATACATGATAATCAATTTTTTTATAATTATAAAGAAAATATGTAATTAATATTTAATAAAAATTATGTTTTGATGTTTAATTTTTAGTGCTTTTGTTCAATTTTATACATGACTTTTTTTCTGGTTTTTGAAACTTTTTTAAGCGCTTATTTTGGAATTATAAGTGCTTATAAATCGACGATTTTAAGAATATCTCGACGTAGCCAAAACGGCATAACCGCCAAAAATGTACATTTGCTTCAATCTTAGTTTAATGTTTAATCAAGCACCATTTGTGCATTAAGGAAATTAACTAGCTTTTTGTCTGCCCTGAAAAATTTACTATATGGCTCTTATGTTATGCCGTTTTGGCTTGTCTACGTCGATCTGTAGTTTTGGTAAATTATTTTCAAAGGCAGAAATTAAATACATTGTTTTAAAAGAAATAAACAGGTAAGGAAAAAGTTGAAAATCTTTCTTAGAAAAGTACCTTGTATTTGGTATACACCCTGTATAGCAATTTAATTGGTGAGAAATTTTGTATAACATCCTGTATAACAATTTCATTAATTGTTAATTTTTGTATAACACCCTGTATAACAATTTCATTACTTGGAAATTTTGTCTAACACCCTGTATAGTGTTTAATGACAGCTATATTTTTTTAAAAAATTTAATTTTTTTAAAAAAATTCATGGTTATAATATTATAGCAAGAAATTTTAAGGTTATCTGTCAAGTCGATTTTCGATGGTAACGACAACTTAACAATCCTAGAAATTTTCTGGACTGCTTTTTCGTTAAGTTAACATTACGTTAACATCGCCTTTCCTTAACGTAATTGTGAACACTTCTATTGAAATCCTATCTTCTGGAAGTTTATGTCGCGTTGACATGGGCATTTCTCATACATTGCCGTTAACATTATTGTGATCACTTGTATTGAACTCCTATGTTCTGGACGTGAAATAGACTAACATTAAGTCAAGGCTATGTCAACTAAGTTACGTTAACATTATTGTGACAGGGCAGTTACGCCTCTTTAAAGCATTCTTTTCAATTTCCACCTTCACGTGGCCATATCCCCAAAAATATTGAATTTCAGTAGAAATAGTTTAGTGCTTTTTTAAAGAGCGTGAAATAATCTACAAACTACATTTAAACCTTTTCCGTCTAAAATCAACAGATTTCGAGCTATGAATTAAAGTAAGTTAAAAAATGTTGAAAAATTCAAACTTTTAATTTTTTGTTTTTTTCAAGACCCTGTATCTTTTAAACAAAAGATTTTACAAGAAATCTGACGCCCCATTTCGGATAGGAAATTTAATGGACTACAACTTTTGTCTAGAAAATTTTTTTTAAAAGCCAGCCCATTTCACAGAAAATCAGAAAATAATAAACAAGGCAGCTACAAAAGCAAAAAAAAATAAATTCATGCTCTGTGCAATTTATTTGACGCCACCGATTCATCATTTTCTCTGGGCTGTTGTACCATCGGATTATGTAAAAACTTATATCATCAACTGTTTGAGGTTGTATTCTCATCCTGTTTATTTAATAGTCTTGAAGACGGTGTACCTTGTGTCACTGAAACGTCGCAAATAAAACTGGTTGTTTGATTTTGATACGTTCCACTAACCCGAAGATCCTGTTAATCAATTGAACATTTGGACAAGAAATTTTGGTCAATTCAATACAACAAGCTAATTAAACGAATCTAGATCAATTGTTTAATTAGCTTGTTATATTGAAGTTTTAATATTATGAATATTTTTTAGCAGCTAGTGAAAAGTAAAAAAACTGATATGGCAATTGAAGTCACTTTCCTCCTATGATGAAAACTCAAAACTACATATATCAGAAAATTACAAGAAGCAAAAGTTAATTGTTTTTCAATTTTTTGAATTTAGTAAAATATTTAACAGATATGAGGATATGACACATCTGAGTGGCGAGTGCCTCACCAAACTAACATTCACAAAAACATAATTGATATTTCTTAAAAATCTCATACACCTTGTCAATAAAATGAGGGGTCAAATTTTTCAGATTACAATACTTTCTTTACTAAGGAATTCGGAAAGTAATAATTAATATCAAATAAATACTTACGTTTTCTCCGCTGATTATAGTGCGTTGGCAACTCGATATATTATGACTGCATTTATTTTCATAAATGCACCAATTACAGGCCCACTGTGATTTAACACAATCTACGCATGTTGTGTGTTTAGAACAATCGTAGTAAGCAAAATTTCGCGATACAAAGTCTTTGTTTGTTTCAGATGAACGAACACTAAGTGGAACAAGAACGTGATCTTGTTTATTAGTAATCTGGGGTCTAGAATTTATTTCTGGAGTTCGACAAGATAACCCAAAATCTGTAACCACCGCATCGATAGGTTCAGCGGAACCAAATACACACTTATATTTAGCACCATATGGAAGTTCGGGAAGTGTTCGTATTATAAGACGGACGGTAGTCATTTGGTTTATAGGTATTTGATCAGGCGATACTTGTTCAAAATCTATACACTGCTGACCAGTGCCTAGAGAAAGCCATCGAGGTGAGCTGTGAGATGCTTTTTGACATGCACTACGTATTGTACACCTGAAAAATGTTTATATTAAAATAAATGAAATAGCGCAAGCATAAAAATAACTTACTTTTTCTCCAGAGAACACCATCCGCAGTAAGGATCCTTTGATTCTAAACATGCCGAGCAATTATTGTAGCTGCTACAATGCTCCACGTTCATTTTTGATATCTACAAAGACAAAAATGTTTCAAGATCATGTCAAATCACACAACACTGATTATGATTGTTAAATAAAACCTTTTACCTTTACAATTTTGCATTTATTTATTAAAATAATAAAAAGAAATCACTTCATCCATTTACATGCCACTGTAAAAATTTAGATTAATAGTAAATCAATAATTCTAGTAGAATTTAACAATATTATAAATTGAATGCAACATTCGGCATCATTATCAGTGGTGGAACTTCAAAATTTGAGCCATTCTGCATATAATTTCTGAACCTTCTCTTAAAATTGTATTTTTTGTGACAAAAAAAAAGGAACAGTTTAATTGATACTTTGAATTAAAATTCGACCGTAATTTGATAAATCAAAAACTGTAGGTGGCCACAGTCAATTTGATTTATCAGTTTAAGTAGATATTTTTTTCATATCCCATCTAAAGCTTATAGCACCAAACAGTGGTATAATCAAACCTTCTGGACGTGATACAGATTCGGATGGTTTGGCAAAAAACAAGGGCCGTATTAACCTAGATTAAGATGAGTTGCAACATTACTCTTATGAGATGTGTTATCCTCAGTTAGTCGTTGGCAATTACGATACCAAGTTCCGTCAAGATTCCAAATAAAGTCTGATTTTCATCAGGATTACTTTTTGCAAAGAGAATTACGACATAAATATTATGAATTTATGGGTACAACAAATAAGGAAAACCTTGTATTTGATTAATATTATGACCCATTGAGGATATTTATTATAAATAAATTTATAATTGAGGAAAATGTACTATTTAATTTGAATATATCCTCAATGGGTCATAATATTAATCAAATACAAGGTTTTCCTTATTTGTTGTTCCCATAAATTTTTATCTTTATAATTAGGGAAAATGTACTATTTAATTTGTATTTGATTGTCGACTCATCTAACAATTAATTTTACGGTGATAATAAACCACATCCACCAAGAAACACACATCCACGAGCATATCCATATATAGATAAAAAAACGATAAGAGGTAAAATGATGAAGCTTTAAAATAAATAAAACAAATTTTTTGCAACATTTTGCATAACATAATAAAAATTTGTAATAATTATTTAAAAAAATTAATTTTTAATAAGGAGTCATTCCATACCAAGTGGTCCAATTTGGTCGTTCAACCAAATTTGTTTGTTTTCATCGTAGTTGCCATATTTGTTTGGCAAGATGCAGTTATTTCTTGAATTTTTAAGGGCTTATGGAAACTGAAAAGTCTTATCATCTATTTAATCTATCAATGTGAGGTAAAAAAAAGTTTGTTTACAAAGAAACGGGTTATAAAATTGATCCTTGGCTATTTTCACCTAAATTTAATTCTCAAGAGCGAAAGTTTGCTCTAAATGTTTACTTTTTTTTTAAAAGTAAAATCTTTATAGGGAAAGGAAAAGAGTCTACATGCAAAATTCTTTTTACCAAGAGATCGGACCTACTTGTACTAGTGTACCAAATAATATCAACCCTAAGATTTATATCCCTTTGAAATGCAAGAAATGCCCACCTTACTGAACAAGTATGACAACTACATGAAAATAAAATACAATAAAATTTAAATAATGGTCATTTTGAACTACCACATTCTGTGCTACCACCATGTTCGACGGTTTACACATCAAGAATTATATTTTTTTAAACAATCGAGCGACCGAATTGAACCACTTGACATGGAAGGAGCCTAAGATATTTTAAACAAAAATATGGTTATTAGTTTTTTGATCTTCTATTTGTATATTCAATTCAATTAAGCTTTCTTTATGAAGTCTTCACAATCTAGTCTCCATACTTAACTTGATAACCTACTAAATATAGTTTTCTTTATGGAGGTTTCCCGTTCCATAATCTATCAGTGGCAGTGGATGCTTTCCACTCTGCATTTGGATAAAATGTATAATTATGTAATTGGTCAAGGTGAGTAGTGAATATAAATTGATCTGTTTATTGTTCATTGTCAAGGCTATAAATAATAGATATGAAATTAAAAATAGATAACAAAAATTGAAAAATTAATTTATTGGGGAACCATATTCAAGACTATAAAATAAAGAAAAGGGGGGACCAATGTAAACAGAAAAGACCTACATTAAAGGCACTACAGTAACATTATAGAGACAGTGACGACACGAGCCCCTAAATTGGTCCAGGATGTTACAAAATCCCCTTATTCGGCCCAGGATGTTGCAAATTCCAGCAAAAAATATATGCAAAAATATAAGCGACTGGCCGATGAGATCCATCTCGTTAGAGTAAGATCGAAACTTAAGTCTCAGTCTAGGTAGCACGGTCCATGTTTTTGTCAAACAATCTGCTTTTGCATCTTGAAACAAAAGTTGGTGTTGCTTACTTGGCGTCAACAAAAGCAGTGGCTGGATATTTGAAGGTAGTACCTTATCTAATATGATAGGTCATCTCGACTGAAGGCTTATAAAAACTTTTTAGTTTTTTTCTTCTTTATTAAAAAATATATGCTCTAGAATGGATGTTTTAAACTAAAAGATTTTCCAATTCTCATGTTAATAAAATGCACCAATAACATAAAAAAATTAATTTTTATTCTGCTTTAAGCTATATACAGGTTGTCCCCGGATACACTTTACATAACTTGGGTGGTGATAGAGTTAAATATTGTTCTTAGAAATGTGTCCTCTATCACCACCCAAGTTATGTCAAGTGTATCCGGGGACACCCTGTATAAGCAAAAACATTGTAGCAAATCAAAAGTTGGACATCGTTTGTCGCCACTGTCTCTATAAAGTCAACATGGTAAGTCAAGGTCATGTCATTGACCATGATAACTCCATATCTTCAAACGTACTGTTTAGAGAAAGAAAATTAGATAGGCTCTCCAAGAACATCTATGAACAAGAAGGTGCCAAAAATTAAAACTCATTTACCATTTTGAAAATATCAAATTTAATAAAAAAAAAAAACAGAAAATTATTTTTGTAGTCTCAATGGTGAATACATGTAAAACATGGAATAAATTCATTTTTATTGTCTTTGTCGAATGTGTTATATATGAACGATAAGAGGGTTGGGAATGTGTGTGGACAATTGTAGATTGCACATGCATGTGTTTAACAGTGGTTTTACCAAGTCGAGAATTGCTATTTTTTATATTTGTGCTCAAACATAACAGAATGCCAAGTTCAACTAATCCACAATTATATCATACAGGGTCGTTGATTTCCAAAAATGCTTAATTTTTGCAATACAAGATATTGTATACTGTTGATGACATATTGAAAAACAAACAGATAAAGCAGGTCTTATCTAGCTTATCTGTTCAAATATACAATTTATTGAGTTTCGTGGTATACAAGATAAAGTATACAAGATATAGTATGTTCATACTTTATATGAACATTTTCCATTATTTTTTGGTAAATAAGATATACTGTTGAAGTTTCGCAAAATAAATCTGGATTACCCTGCATATTTTTAACAAGCAGCGTACATTATCTCCTTAATAAAATTGAATTGTTTTTATAATTAAATTTGATTTGCAGAATAGAAACCATAAAAATTGTACTAGTCTTCTTAAAAATCTTATTTACAGTAGTTAGTAAGTAATAAAAGATTGTGAATAGAAATTAAAATTACGATACATACCTTAGAAGTAGATAAAACATATAAATAATCTCCGGAAGGAGAGAGAGTTGTATCTGGTAAAATGGTATTTCCATCATCTACGATTACTTCTTCATATTCGGTTGGTTCTGAACCAGAAAGTAAAACTTTTTTAATACGTCCATTATTGGTACCAAGAAAAGCAAGAACGTGGCGACCAGTAGAAGCAGTTGCAACAGCAGATAATGAAACATTTGGAAATGTTAGAGAAGCACTACTTATAATCGGCGTCACACCACTAATTTTTAATCCCACTTCACAAAAATTTAATATGTTTCCAGCATTGCCGGCATTGGGACATTTACCATCTTGAATTGGACCGGATATGTAACCCATGTTTCTATCTTTTACACTACCGTTAAAACACATATGAATATTTTCGTTAAATTTAGCTTCAATATCGCGCAAAGGATATAAACATAATGCAGAATGTGATTGCGGTTCATTGGTTATACCACGTGCTGGTCGAAAAACTGTAACAAGAATTGGAGAGCCAGATGGTACACCTAATGCAGATGCCAGTTCTGATCCAGCACTAGCAATTTTAGCATCTTGAACAAGATTATATTTCTGATCTCCATCCACACATTGAAGTGTAACTTCTGTGTAACTGTCATAATTTGCATCATTAATACAAGTACGCGATAACCTAGATACGTATCCTTGTTCTTCTTGTCCAGGCAGATGAGATTGTTTTTGAACTATTACGAAATATGCGTAATCGCTAGCGTTGAAACCATAAACATATTGTACCAAAAAATGGTCTCGATATTTAACGTCGATATTTAAAAGCGATTGTTTTGAAAAAGAAAACTCTGCAATGTCTAAAGAGTCTAGATCACGGCTGGCAATAGCAGGTACATCGTGTCTATATTCACCATTATTAGTAAATGTTGTTCCAACATAAAGAACGTACGGTCTTCCCCATGGATTATAATTTCTTGGCCCTATGTATGCGTAAGTCGATGCCAATTCATCGTTTGCAGCAATACTGATGGGAACGTATTCCGCCGGAGCACTAATATTACTCAACTTATACTTATAACAAGCACCTTGAGATAACGATCCACATGATATTAACAAACGCTTATCGGGTTCTATTACCAAAATTTTGTTATAATTATCCATAAGAGACGTAGGAATATCTTTTCCCTGACAACCAGTAGCGTGACAGAGTGGACTATCATTTCGAGGTCCCGTGGTCACGATATAACCAAGATGCAAATCGGCATCAAGCTGCAGAAGACGATTTGTGGCAGCAGCAAAAATTCGACCATTTTGATGATCCACGGCCATATGCGAAAAATGCATTGGCGGATCGGCGGGACCTGGAAATTGCGCTAAGAGTAAACCTCCGAAAGCGCGACTCCATAGGCCCGCCAGTAGCAGCAACCACAGGCCCGCCAGGGCTCTGAATTCGGTCGCTGCTCCAGCGCGAGCGACCCTTATTACCATGAAGATGCCACCCAGAGCAAGCCCCAGGCGCGTTCAACTTGGAGATTGTTCTTCATTCCTACAAAAAAGTTAAAATTTCTGTAAGTATAGATGTTAATTATTTCCTTAATACACAAACACTATTACGTATGTCCAAGATTAAAGGTTGATGAATGGTAAATGATCTGAATTTAAATATTTTTCACCACATTTAAAAGTTTATAAAGACTAATTATTTTGATTGGTTTCTTTAATATTGCATATTTACCCACTTAACTGTAAGTGGAGGTAAACAAATATGTGGAAACACTTGAAAACTTAGTGTCGTTCCTCCTTGAAACGCATTACTTAAAGAAGGGCATATTATCAAGAGTAAACAAAAATATATTAGCGGCTCTCAGAAATATTTTGAAGTTTTTAAATGTGGAGTGTTTTGATAAAGTGAAAGTATATCAAAATTATTAATAATAGGAAATCCGTATCATGCGGCATTTTATCAAAGAGTTACATGTGTATCGGATAAAAAATAATATTTAATTTACATAATTAGTTTGATTATACTTAGAGGAAACTTTGTATCACCTTCGTCTGATACTACAAATAAACAAAATTAAAATTAATTTAAATTACAAAAGAAACAAATTTAATAGATGATGTTAAGTTACAAATCCAGCAATTACTAATATTGATAAATTGCCAAGAAAATTGATGCAATTGACACAGCATGGTGTTTATATTTGGAAATTAGTTGATAATTTGATGACAAAAAGACAACAAATAGGTGGAAAAAAAAATTAAAAAAATACGTGTGCAAATACACACAAAAGAAATGGATAAATAAGATCAAAATTATTCAAACATTCGATAAAAGTAGATCAGAATATAAAAATATTTACCTAGCACTTATTGTATGAGTTGATTCACAATACTATTAATGTTTACTTGAAACTACGAAAATGTAATGTATAAAAAATAATGAATACAGTCACAATGATTTTTAAATAACACTTTAGTATCAACAAACAACACTTTCATACACGACCAAGTCACTTTTATAGGTAAAAGTTGGCAAATTTTATAAATTGACTTTGTATAGAACAACAAATGCAATGAACGAACTACTCCATTTTGAAAACGTCTATCAAACACGAATCTTTATTTCTTTGTATCTTATCATGATTAAATAACACATACACCAAAACTTGTATTTTCTGTATTTAATGTTTATGTAGGTCACAAATATTTATATTTTTTGGTTTTACGTTTGGGAGTGTCCATATAAAGAACAAATTATTCGATTCCGAATTTACATGTATATAACGTAACTTATTCCCTTAATGCTGCTAAAATCTACAATAGCTTCTTAGTTTCCAAATTTGGCACTGGATGGCATACCAATAATATTTAATACAATTCAGTGCAGTGCCGCTGGGTTTACGTTATCCAAAAATATTGTATCTGCGCTTATGCTATTTTGACAGGTCGCCTCTCTTATCTGTGGGTCCTTCGTCACCAAAGTTATTTAAGGTTAAAAAATAACATGTGATAATTTTAGCAAACACTTCTTATTTAATTTACACCATTTTGTTAATTATAGTTTAATGTTTTAAGTAAATGACAAGTTGACGACCAAATAAATGTTTTTCTTATTTCGTATTGAGTAAGTTGTTACATCTTTAAATAATGCGGGCATCATTTAAATCATGGAGAGAATCTGCAAGTTTAATTGCTGTAGCAAAAACGGCATACTCTCCTTCGATGGTAACACAAGATTTTAATTATAAATTATTAACTTTAAAAAGAAGCGACAAGTCTGGAGTTTTTCCCAGTGCTTCTGTTTTTCCGGGTGGAAATTATTCTGCAGCCGATGGTTCTAAGGATTGGTTAAAATTATACGAAAGGTTTGGTTTTAATTTAGATGTGTTCGATAAGTTAAATCCCAAAGAAAATCGGCCCATTTCATTTAGCAATGATTCGGAAAATGAAATTCCAAAGTGGATTTCATTGAGAATCACTGCTATAAGGGAAACCTTCGAAGAGAGTGGTGTTTTGTTGTGTAGAAGTTTTAAGATAAATTACAAGGAGCGTTTAGCACGCTGGGCTGATTTTATTGAAGGACACGAAGTTTTGAAGTGGCGAGATAGAGTTCACGAAGATCCTTTGCAATTTTTACAATTGTGCTCTCATTTTGAAATATATCCTGATGTTTGGTCTCTTAAACAGTGGAGTAATTGGATTACACCACCTTCGGTGCGCAGCAAATTCGATACTATATTTTTTTTAGCAGCTTTTCAGCAATCGCCTCCAACTATTGCTGATAATAAAGAGATTCAACAAGTGCAGGTAATTTACCGATTAAATTAAAATTTAAGATAATATTGAGTATTATTGTTTAGTGGGCAACTCCATCTGAATATATATCGGAAAATCAGAACGATCAAATATTTCTAGCACCACCTCAATTTTATGAAATCAACAGATTAAAAAACTTTTCAGATATAAGTAAACTACTTAAATTTTCTGCTGAACGTTCCGTTCATGGTACAGAACGATATTGTCCCTTTATGATTAGAGCTGACGATGGCATGTATTTTATTCTCCCAGGTAAAATACTTTATGCTTGGCAATTTTCAGGTTTAAACATTGTTTTTGAATGTTTTAGGAGATGATTTATATCCAGAAACAGTAAGTTCTGAACCAGAAGATATACCTTACTTGAAAAATATTCCTGACAGTAATGTACAAAATAGAATGAAAATTCAAACATCAGGAAATCAAGTTTTTATAAAAAATTTTATTCCACAGTGCAATCATATAGCACCATTACAGAGTAAATTATAATTTTACAAATAAAATATTTACTGCCTTATATTTTCTTTGATAAGGTTCTATTTTTTAAGAGGGCCCGAGTTAAGCTTTCCTAAATCAGGGTTCCCACTCGTCTGGAAAAGTCAGGGAATTCAAGATTTTTTAATTTTGTCAGGAAAATTTTTAAATTTGAAAATATAATTTATTTTAAAATTAAAAATTTTTTTTAAAGTTTTTTTTTGTGTAAAATCTTGAAATAAATTCGAAAATTGAAAGTTTAAGAAAGAAAATTTAATTTTTTAAAAAAATTTAAATTTTTGGTCAGAGAAAACCTGGAAAAGTCGGGGAATTTTTTCTAGAAATTCAGTGGGAACCCTGTAAATCGAATCACGTTTTTGTTATAATTATGTTACTTGCAAAAGAACTCAGCCACTCTTGTGTCAGCAATGTAAATTATACCCTTTGAAGACTTTTATTTTTTAAAAGTTTTTAAGATCACTTTTATAGCATTACTTATTAGACATTTTTTTTGCAAATTTCATTCCCTTCAATTTTGTTTATATACATTTTTCTATTTTGTATCGTTTTTGAGTTACAGATGACAATACGTTTTGTATTTTACAAAGTTTATTTTAAGTCACTGTAACTCAGAAATGGTGCGACAAAATTGAAAAATGAAGGGAATGAACTTTGCAACAAGAAATGTCTGATTAGTTTTGCTGTTAAATCGATTTTTATATGACAAAAAGCCTTCAAAAGAAAAAAATGCACATCGGTAAGATAGAAGTGTCTCAGTAACTTCTTATCTATGACTAAATGTCTTGGAACGGAATTTTTAATTTGTGCCGTAAAGGTCAGCACATAAATTTGTGACTCAAAGAAATTATTACAACAAAACAAACAATATAAGTAACTGTTGTTGTTAAGAGTTCATGTTTGTACAATATTATTTCACCACATCATGTACAGTGGCGTGCTATGAATATTTATCTATGGGTCCAAGATGTACCTTGGAGGCAGCGAGGTTACTAACGAGATTTCGTGGGCTCAGCAGAACCAGCTAACTTGGGGAACTCAAAAAAAATTCTTTATTTTTCATGTGAGGAAGCTCGGTACTATTAATCTGAGACCCAAATCTCACATTGTCTAGTTGTACAACTGCTTGGAATGGTTTTTTTTGTTTATTAATTATTGCAAAAAATCGGATGTGGCTATCACATAACTTTCCGAAAAATGAACTCCCAATTTACCTCGGATAGAAAAAACTACAATACTAAATCTAATCAGGGGAGCAATAATGGTCAAAGTTTCGTAACAGTTTAAGTGTGTGAAAAACAATTTTTAAGTGAGAGGAAAAATATGTAAACGTTAAGCAGAGCTTCAGGAAGAGACGCAATGCAAATTTGCACCATTTATATTCCGAAATAAGAAGATGCAAGCGAATTAAGATTTGGTAAAACCATCAAACCATTCATCTTCTGGATGAACAAACTTTTATAAAATTTCTTGAGAGTGTTCTTGGAACCTAGGGCAAACTTTCCACCAAGTTTGAAGCAAATCGGTAGATAAAAAAAAATCAAAAAAAAGAATTTAAAAATATTTATAGAACAAAAGTTGTAGGAAATTTGATAGTGATCATTTTCTGCCATAATAAACTTTTACCATTTCATTGCGTTTAGAAGTTATGATGGATTATGTCATAGCTTCAAGTAAACCCCCCGTTCCCCCCATTCGATTTTATTCATTTTCACTGGGCTTTGTGCCACAACAGATCAAAACTTAAATTTAAAATTTGGATTGATTTCGTTACTTCGTTTAGATGTTATCGTGTTCACATACATACAGACTTTTTAAAAAATTTTGAATATAACATAAGAGAACCCCGAAACATAAAAATTTGAAAAAAAAATGGGGGGTAAAATTTTTTTTTTCAATTTCAGATAACAATACTTTCCTTAATAAAGAGTTCGGAAAGTAAAAATTTTTGAAAAATATAATAAGCACAATACATACTTATAAATGGAGGTGAACTTCTTGCCGGTTTTTCTGATCTATCTTTTCTTTTTGAAACTGAAGTTTTTTTACCAACTCTACTATTATCCAGATGAGTAAGACATGCACAACAGCATATAAGGTGCACTATTATGACCTTAACGTAAGGTTGAATTTTTGAGTTAAACATAATTACAGGTCCAAATGCCCGTGTGGGATCTCCAGATCCGGTTTTATATAAAAACAAAAAAAACGAGGGTCTGCAGAGCTCTGTGCGCCGCACTGAACTACCATAACTTATCGACGCCACTGAGCTGTTAATTAAAAAATATTTAGAAATGGTAGGTATATCTCAAAAATACAGTGTAAATTCAAAAAGAATTATAATGTAAGCTATAAATTGACATAAATTAGTGTGTAAATTTACATAAGTTATTAGTTAGATGTTTATAAATTACACTAATTTTTAACAGTGTAGTATTTGCAGATTTTACACTTATTAACTAATTTAAAGAGAGATTAATTTTTTTATGACCATTTCCGTGCTTCGGAGGGAACGTAAATAAATGGCTAAGCTAACTTTTTGTATGATAAAAAATTGCTTCTAGCTATAGTTTTGCTATTTTTTCAATTTATAAAGTCAAGATAAGTAGAATATATTCTATTTATTTCGAAATAAACTGTCATATTGATCATAATTATTACAGCGATTTGATAAGAATATGTTGCACGACATCTGTTGTAGTTTCATCAAAATAACGAGAAATTTATTTGTGGTTGTCATATTTTAACCAAAACGTCAAAAATGCAAGTCGGATGTTGTGGTGTAATTTAACATGGTGATTTAATTGTACGTTGCCGTATTTTGTTTGGCAATTTTTTAAACATGAACACAAGCTTTATTTCGATTAATTGTTAATGAATCTTATACTCAATAATAATGTCTTCCAAGAGGTTAGTATGTTTGATGCACAATCATTTTTTTTGTTTCACTTATCCACCTTTAAAATTTGAAGATGAAGCGGAAAAACAATTTTTAAATCATTTTATGCTAAATACATCAAGCGATAACGAATTTTTAAAACGATTTACTTACCTATTAGTTTGCTTATTAATGAAAATTGAATTTTTAATAGCGAGTTGAAGAAACTGTCGGAGGAAAGTTTGACTAGACAACCAGAAGAAGTTTTCGATATAATATGCAAGTTGGGTGAAGGTTCTTACGGTAGTGTTTACAAAGCACTACATAAAGAATCGGGACAGGTATTGGCAATTAAACAAGTACCTGTTGATACAGATCTTCAAGAAATTATTAAAGAAATCTCAATAATGCAACAATGTGACAGTCCTTATGTTGTTAAATATTATGGAAGCTACTTCAAAAACACCGATTTGTGGATTGTTATGGAATATTGTGGAGCTGGTTCAGTGTCCGATATTATGAGATTGCGTAAAAAAACTTTGACTGAAGATGAAATTGCGACAATTTTATCCGATACACTTAAAGGTTTAGAATATTTACATTTAAGAAGAAAAATACATCGCGATATTAAGGCGGGTAATATTTTATTAAATTCGGAAGGTCATGCTAAGCTAGCAGACTTTGGCGTTGCCGGTCAACTTACTGATACAATGGCAAAAAGAAATACTGTAATAGGTAAGTTAATGCTTTTGAAATGAATTTCTTTCTATTAGCCCTTCTTAGGAACACCATTCTGGATGGCTCCAGAAGTGATACAAGAAATAGGTTACGATTGTGTTGCCGATATTTGGAGTCTTGGAATTACGGCCTTAGAGATGGCAGAAGGAAAACCCCCTTATGGTGATATACATCCAATGCGTGCCATTTTTATGATTCCTACAAAACCTCCACCCTCGTTTCGTGAACCAGATCAATGGAGTTCTGAATTTATTGATTTTGTTAGTGTTTGTCTAGTAAAAAATCCAGAAGAACGTGCAACTGCAACAAATTTATTACAGCACGTCTTTATAGGTGATAATATTAAAAACATGTACAAAAAACTTTAAGTAACCGCTTATAATTTATTAGTTAATGCAAAACCATCCAGTATTCTTGCACAAATGATTGCACATGCACATGAAATACGAGAAAACCAAAATTATCGAAATATAACTCAAACCAATACTCCTGCTGTTAAACCTAATAATAATGACGATTCGGTAAGTTTTAGTTTTAGTATTAATTTAAATTTATTTTTACCTGGCGATGATTTAGGACGAAGATATTGGTGTAGCAAATCAAAACCAAACAATGATTCAATGTGATGATGATGGAACGTTGGTACCTGGCAAAGGTGGAACTTTAATACCCACGTCTCCTAGTGGAACCCTTGTCGAATTACAGTCTGAATTAGGAACTATGGTGATAAACAGTGACATAGATGAACAGACCATGAAAAGTACAATTCACATAATATAATTTATTGGCATTATTTACATTTGTTTAATTTCTTTTAGGACATGATACAGGATCAGGGCAAATGGCAAAAAAATATAGACCACTTTTCTTGGATCACTTTGATAAAAAAGAAGCTGAAGTCAAGGTAGGTTCAATGTAATTTTTTATTGAAAAATTAATGAGAGTATTCAAACTGTAGCAAGGCAATGGAATTACTAGTCCGACTACGTTAGATGATACTGAAGTAAGCGAAGAGCAGCAACGTTTTCAGAGTCATTTTCATTTACAAGTAAATTCTGTGCAACATTTTCAGCCTCCACCAGCGCAAGAAAATAAGTCAAATTTTCAAAATCCTTTCACAGATGGTGACTTTGAATTTGTAAGTAACATCTAACCGGATTTTTATTATTTACGGTATGTATTAAATGTTGTATGTTTAGTTGAAGTTTTTGAGTTACGAGGAACTGCAACAAAGAATGACTACTCTTGATGCAGAAATGGAGAGAGAAATAGACGAATTAAGAAGGCGATATCAAACTAAGAGACAGCCCATTATGGATGCCATGGATACGAAACGTAAACGACAACAAAATTTTTAAATGAAACTACTGCCATCATCTCAGTATTTAAAAGTAATAATTTTTTGCAATCATTGAAGGGTGCTCAAAAAGTTTCTACAAAATTTATTTAAAAATTTTTGTTATACCATAACGGGCCTATCGTCTTCAATAATTTATTCACTTTAAGTGTGTTTATTTTAAACACATTATTAGTACAATAAATATTTCCTATTACAATATTTATTTTATGAGGGAATCT
The DNA here is from genome assembly GCA_947369205.1 of Cantharis rufa. Taxonomy (NCBI): domain Eukaryota; kingdom Metazoa; phylum Arthropoda; class Insecta; order Coleoptera; family Cantharidae; genus Cantharis; species Cantharis rufa. The sequence continues at coordinate 5,138,384 of OX376309.1, read as the reverse complement.
GCCAAAATTTTTTCGTATAATTTTTAATAATAATTTGAAACCTATATATGTATATCTGTAATTCGCATAGATAATTTAATTTGCTACTTTTCCATAACATTTTCTGTTGTTTTAAAACTTGGTTTTTGTAAATTAAACACTATATCAATGACAAAGTGTGCTATTTTGGGAGTGCATGGAAGCATTTAAATTAGCATATGTTTTGCTTTTATTTTCAGTATGTAGTTTTCTTGTTTTAATTTACAAAGAATTGAACTAACCCAAGTGCAACCTTGATAATTCAAACCGTTTTTTTTTAATTTCTACTGAAAGTTGCCATAAACAAATTTGGTTTGTTCAATTCAATAATTAAACATTATTTTATTTGTGCGTTAACATGTTTGGTTTATCAAGACTGCACTTTTGTGACAAGTTAATTTAAACGGTTAAATTTGGGGTAACTTTCAAGTCTTTTACAAGGTCTGGAAGTCACAATATGTAAATTTGTTTTAAATGGTAAGTTTTACTTTTTGTTCCTAACTAATTTATCCATTTGATAGTTTGCCTAAAAAGTAGTTTTTGTTGTTTCTTAAAAATCTAATTATAATGTTCTTGAAAGTATGTTTGTTGTCTGAATTTAAAATGTAACAAAATTTTAATAACAATACTATTGGTTTTTTTTTAATTACTATAATCAAATTTTTTTAAGAAAAATACAAAGAAATATTTGAATTGTGCCTTTATTAAACGATTGCTTTAAATGTATGCATTATTCGAGCAGTCAATTACTTGATAATGGCACAGTTTTAAATCTCTCTTTGGGTATCTTAAAGAAAAATGAGTATAGTGCTTGCTTGGTAAATTATAATGTAAACCCCTCTGTATAAAATTTTAGTTCTAATTAAGATAGCTTTGTGGAATGTGTGTCAACTAAGAATAGAATAGGACTTGATTCTTAAAACTTTTTGAGCTAACGACAAACAATTCAGGGAAAAAATGTGTTCCTATTTGTACTTAATAAATTTTCTGTGGTTTGCTCTCTGTATTGGAATTGCATATCGCTGTCTTATTTGATTATTTGAAAAGATAAGAAGTAAAACATACATAGTCTATATTTTTAAATACAAATTGTTATATAAATAATCGCATTAGTGTTAGTATAAATGTTTTGTAATAAAGGTCAACCAACATTGAACAGTTACTTTTGTAAGTAATACAAAATAATTATTTAACACTAATAGTAAGTAATGTTTGATTTATGCTAGTGTTCATTGTTTGATGAAATAAACAGCGATAGGTTTTAATTACTAGTGTTAAATTATACAGGGTGTCTCTCCTTGAAATCAAATTAATAGGCATTTATTAGAAGTTACAGTAGAGCGTAGGAATTTGAATTGCAGTAAGCATTGATACAAATAACCCCCATTGGTACAAATTTTATTAGCAAACCTGACTTGATGGAAATCGGAGCACAAGTACCAAAACATTCTGATGAGCAACTTTATTGAAAGATTCGTATTGGATAAGCAACTTTCACTTTATTGCACTAATTTGCCAATAGATTTTCTCCATATGATTACTTTTTGCAAAAATTGCCAAGATTAATCTGAAAAGTGGGAGAATTAAAAAACAATTTCTCGACAGAACAAATTCACAAAATAGCCTTTTCTTCGACCATTACCTTGGTATTCCTCCTTGAATGATATTTTTGAGATTCCTGCTTATATTTTTAACAAGGAATGAAGGAAATATATGAAATAAATATTTTGTTTTTTTCTTCATTTATCTTTGGTCTTCCCACCCTTTTGGGGATATCCCTATCAATGTTGCACCTATTGCCCCTGTAGGTTCTTGGGGATTGTAACATTTTCAGCTTACAAAAAATTTATTTTATATATTCAGCAGGAATTACCAAAAAAGTAGTTAATAATGCTACTTTTCTTGGACGTGATCTGTACCTCCCTGTACATAAATTTAGTTAAGATTTTATGAATGCAATCGAGAGACAACCTGTATTTTAAAAACACTTTTTCAAGTTTTATAAATTTAGTATCAAAACATCTCACGATGAGGCGATTTTTAAATACTGCGATATTGTAATATACCTTAATTGACATCAGTCATTGAAACGAAAAACTCATTTTCAGTATATTTTTTATTTTTACTAATAAATTTGTTCAACCTGATCCAAGCTGATATTATACAATGAAATTTTGATTATTGGGAGATCTGAGTTGTTGATGTAGTTTCAGTCTGCTTGGAGCATGTTAGAATAGAAACAAACAAAACTGGAAAATTAAAATTATACTAAAAAAATTAAGTTTTTTGCAGTCAACCTGTGATGCCGTATTATTTTATCAAGTGATATTGAAAACCCTCAATCACAAATAGAATTGCTTAGTGCACCTGATAGTATATATAATTAAACTTAGAAATATACGGCTTTGTACATATTAAAGTCTTACGATGTTAAAATATGTGCATTATTTAATAAATCGTCTTGTATATTTTTATAACATTAATAAATTTTGTTCTCCACTGTTTTATGTCCCTTGTTCCGAACTTTATAACAGGTCTATACATATATCTCTACATACTTTTTTTTGTGACGAATATGATATAGGAAACGTAATTTGTACGAATAAGTACGCTTGCTGTGCCTTTTGTAGTTTAGAATATAGATTTAAGAATGATTGTATCTATTATTTTTTGAAAACCCCATAATAAAATGTTATCGTTCAATATTGAAATTAAATTCATAAAATTATAGAACTAAGGTGCTTCATTTGAAAAATCATTTTATATTACAGAAAAATTTTCTCGTACTTCTTTGCGGCTGGGAGATTCACATTGCCGGACTATCAAATTTATTCTCGGACTTGATATAATATAGGTATTTTATATGTTTTTAATTAATATAAGTAGTAATCATATCAGATTAGTATATGTATGTTTTTAAAATTGGTTTTTAGAAACCAAGGAGTAAATATCTGGAAAAAATTGAATACACAATGATTTGCATGAAATTTAATGATTTTCAAGGGACTTGTGTACACAAAATTTTCAAGATATTTACCCATTGGATGTTTTTATTTTTAAAAAATTTCAAATGTGAGTATACATAGAGTAAAATTTGCAGTTAATGATAATTTTTTTGTGTTATATCGCCTTTCATAAAAGGGGAACATTGTCTGTATTTACAATTTTAGATAATTTTTCTATTTGAACTTATATTTCCCCTTCACAGTAATGTGTTTTTGAAATTATAAATAATTAACTGAGGGGGGGAGTTATGTAACAATTTTTATGCAGTAGATTTACTTTTACAAGATTTTAGAAAGCTTTCTCCGGATATCTTTTGGGATTGCTTTAAAAAAAATTGAAAAAGGTAAAAAAGCTCAAGGTACCTACTGCCACTACAAACAATCTTCATTCGGAGCATCGAAGCCGGTGAGCTGGTGCACATTTGTGTAATTTTTCTTAAACAACTATGTGCATTAATAACACATATTTCTCTGTGTTTGAACTTTGTGTGAACCTTCAAAATTAGTTACTATTACAAATTTTTTGCTTTTTTGGTGCGCAAATTGGGTTCTTTGATTTAAGTATAATGATAAATAACCAAGGTTGTAACTATAATCGTTTTTGAATTAAATACAGTGTCTGGTAGTTTTTCATCTAAATTTTATATAAAAGGTATTTTAGAAAAATACCTTTGAAAAATATCAACGAAATGCATATTTTAAAATTTTTTTCTAATGTTTTTTATTATAAATATTCTCTTCTCTCTTTTCGTATGAATAATTGTACAAATAACTTTTTTGAGTTTTCAAGTCGGGCAACTTATTATTAAAAACGTGAAAATAGTAAATTGAAATTTATGAAAACAATCAAATTTTTCTATTATTTTATTACAAAAATACCAAAAATTTTCTGTAGGTTGATAGATGAGCAGAAGGAACCAACAAAACTGTTAAAACCGATGATGAAATTATAATTTTCTTTATAGGTAATGAAAATACCGGGGAGCGAATCATTGCGGCAGTATTGTGTACAGTAAGCCGCAGTATAGGCAGTAAGTGGAAGTCAAATAAAAATGACGATTTAGCAGTAACTGGCAGTACGTGGGAGAGTAGCCGCAGTAAGTGGCAGTACCAGGTGGTAAATGGTAGTACATGCAGTAAACGACAGTATAGGCAGTAAGTGGGAGAATTATCTTATGATATAATTTGTTATCTTTGTTACCGTGTTAATAAATTTGTTATTAACACGATTTTAAAAATTTAAATTTTTTTAGATAATTTATTGTCGATTTCACCAAAATTTATCTAGATTTTGAAATGAAAATTATATACCGTATCACAGAACGTAAGGGAGCGTTCATAAACCACGTAGTTTGATTTTGACCTATTTAGAACCTCCCATCATGTAGCTTAACGTAGCTTTTACCATGATAACCTTACCCCCCCCCCTAGATGGAACGTAGTTTTTTTTTCTATAAAGTCCAGAAGACATGTTATGTTTTCTGTTAACAAAACTATTTAAAAATTATTTGGTATAAAAAATGAATAACACCGATATTTGTTTTTAAAACAAATAGCGCACCTATATAAAATATAAAAAAAAAAAATCCAAATACGGAAATAAATATCCATATTATGTTGTCGCTTATATTCTGAAAATTGCTTTCATAATAAATGAAGAAAACTACGTAGCTTGACTATAATCCCCTCGTACCCTCACGTAGCCCTGCGTAGCTTTCTACCTAACCCCTCCCCCCCTTGGCCAAACCACGTAGTTTATGAACGCTCCCTAATATGTACCGAGTTGCAGTATGAATTATAGACTGACGAGACGAACAAAATCGCTGTGCATGCATCTGGCTTATTATGGTCTAGTTCTGAAATCTTTGTTAAGACATCTTCGAGGGGAAGTCCTAAAGAATAACAGGTTTAAAACGGTATGTTTTTTAGCACGCGATGTCAACTCAGCGACCGGTCAACTTGGCGGCGGTCCACTCAGAAACCGGTCAACTTAATTCAAAATAATTACTTTAAGTGATAAAATACAAGAGTTGACTGTCGTCGAGTTTAACTCGATTTAACATGCTTGTTTAATAATTAAAATTCGCAATAAGCCACATTGATCATCTTCAGCCTTTTCTGTTCACTACAGGATAATCGGTCTCGTTTTTCTGAAAGAAAGGTTTCAGCATTTAGATCATAGACTGCTTAATCCGGAGAATTCTGTGTACTACGTATACCTATATACACACACTTTTCAATTAGTAGATATTTTATTACTACTAATTAGTCTAACTAATTATTACTTGTAGCCTCCACAAAATTGTTAATTTAATTGTTAAATTTAAAATTCAATTGTTTGTAATTTCCAATTTTTAATCAGCTTATCAGCAGGAAATGGCAGTATTAGCAGGGCAGTATCGAAAGTAAGTGACTGTTCTAGGTAATATTTAGCAGTCGAGTATTAGGTAGTCAAGTAGCAGTATTTGGCAGTAAGTGGCAATGTTATACAGTAAACAGTAGTATTAGGCAGTAAGCAGCAGTACCGACAGTCAATAGAAGTATTTAATGGGATACTGTCAAACGACAGTACAATGTACATATTCAAACGAAGTAAAGAGTTTTTGCAGGGACGTTTTAATAAGTGGGGCCATGCTTAGATTTCTCGTCCGTAAGCCAGGGATTCTCGGATTCCCTTAGATCCGTCTCTCATCTGGCCCTCGCCTTGCGTTGAAGCTCTGAGCACGCGATTCTGGTCTTCGTTGCCGAGAGACTGAGCTTCATGCAGTTCTTTTCTTGATTTTGCTTTGATTACTTTGCCTATATCATCTGCGTAGGCCTGTGTTGGCTCGTTGTTCGGTTCAAGTTCCTTCTCTTGTTGGATGCAATCATCCGGTAAGATGTTCCATAGGATCAGCCCAAGCACCTACTCCTGAGGGCACCTCTTTGTCCATAATTTTTCATGCCTCCTGGCTACCACAGATTGTCAAAGGCTTCCGGGAGGAGAATGATTGGTCGGTAGTTCTTGACTTGACCCTGTGGCATTCTTAAGGATTACCTGGAACACCCCTTTCTGCCACATTTTAGGGAAATGGGCTAGTCTAAGGCAAGCGTTGTAAAATATTTTTTAGTGTAACTTGTAGTGGACTACAGATCTTTTTCAGGAACAACACTTGGATAAGGTCGACCTGATGCTTTTTTGGCTTGACTTTGCTTGGTGATCCGCAAGGTTATTCGTCGTCATATCATCGTTTTTACTGCTATCATTCATAGATGGTAATAATATTTTAGTTTATTTTACGGTTCCCCAAAATCCCCTGTTCGAGTCAGGGCGAACGTTGGCTCAAACCGGGGATTTCAGCCAAGCAGTGAGCGCCAGTGAGCACGTGAGCGCCAGACTGACTGTCTTCAGGTTAAATTATTTTATTAAATACTAAACACTTTTATCTTTAACAAACCGCATTAAATATATTTTACGTAGATGTTTCATTAGATTGTGGGAAGTGGTAGCATAAAATACTAGTTAAGTTCGATGGAGCTTAATGCATACGGAGGTCACGGTTCCCCACATTTCCCCTAGCTTTGCTAAGTGTTTGACGTCTTCTCAACAATTTATTTTATTTCAATTGTTTTTTTTTTGCGAAGAATAACATCTAATGATTTTAATTATAATGTTTTATAACATAATGATTTCTTTATCAATTACAAAGTATTTAAAATTCACATCCTTAGATGTACATACTTTATAATTATGATTCATTGATTAACAGCAAGCGGTAGTGCTTTCCGCTACGTTTACTATTGAAATTATATAACAGAATTACTTTTTCATATTTTCGTGTTATTTTGAAAGTAGCCGGCTGACTGTATTCTATTATTTTCAATGTTGATTATTGGAAAGTAATAAAACTTAAAGTTTAAGTTTGTTACAAAAATTGTGTTTTCTTATAAATTAAACAATATTTTTATGAAAATTTAAAGAAAACCATGAATAATTATTTAAAAAATAAATCGGCTTTAGAAGAAACGCCGGAACAAAAGTGTCAAAGGAAATGCATTTTGAAGAAAAACGAGCAGCAAAAATTTGATCATCATGAACATTCAACAAAAAGGTAGATATTTTTTTGGAAATCTATTTATTATTTTTCAGTTTTTATTATTTTGATTTTTGAGTAAAAATGTATAGGAGACAAAAACATAAAACCAAAAAAGTCTGAGATTTTGCGATGTAATAAAAAAACATTTCTAATCGATTCAACTTGTGGTTTGTAATTTAACACTTACTTTTTGTTAAAATTCATAAAAATCACATCTATGGTTTTGTTTCAGAGTCAGATTAAACTTATTGGTATTATAAATATCATGTATATCTCGGTTTTAATATAAATTTTAACATCAATTTACCAATAAATAATTTTTATTACTAATAAAACATACTACATTTATTTATTTTGTTAAGTTGCATTGCAGAAAATTTTATAACTTTGTTTATCGTTTATGATATTTATTATCCGTGAAATTCAAATTAAACATACTTTTGTCTCCGATTGTACCTCCTATACATCTTTAACCCTTCGTTGCATGGTGTGCCAGATTTGGCACATACCGAAGTTTTGATTATATTTCTTACGATTGAAGTTAATGCACAATTTCAACTACTGTAGCATATTCGTAGCATACCTACAGTGCCTATTTTCGGTTTTAGTAGGCCCTAGGCCCATATACCTTCTGGGGCTCTCTCGTAGGATTAGGAAATTATTATTTTTATTGAATTTCTGATTTCAAACGGCCAGAGCTCCCATATTATTGATTTTTTAAGCATAATGGGTTAGAACATTTTTAAAGATCATTCGCTTATCTATAAAATATGTTATAACTACTTATCGTCTAGAATCAACGGATTTCGAGTTATAAATTAAATTAAGGAAAAAAATGTTAAAAAATTTCAGGTTTTATTTTTTTACTTTTCTTGCGAACCCCGTACCTCTTAAACGAAACGTCTTAAAAAAACTGACTGCCCAAATCGGGTAGGGAATTTAACGAGCTACAACTTTGGTCAAATAATTTTTTTTGGGAAACCAACCGTTTTTACAGAAATTTTGAAAATAATGAACAAGGTGTAGGTGAAAAAATAATAAATTCACAAAATTTATTTTAATAAATTTTCAAAATGGCCTCCATCATTTTCAGCACACAGGCGTGCTCTTCTTAAAAGGTGTTGCACGGTATTATTTATAATGGTACTTCCGGTAAGTTCTGTTACATCTATCTGTATTCTTTCATTTAATTTATTTTTGTCTACCTACACCTTGTTAATTATTTTCAGAATTTCTGTGAAAACAGTAGGTTTTCCAAAAGAATTTATTGCACCAAAGTTGTAGCCCGTTAAATTTCCTATCCGGTTTGGGCCATCAGTTTTGTATTAAAGACGCTTCGTTTAAAAGATACGGGGTTTGCAAGAACAGTAAAAGAAATAAAACCTGAATTTTTTAAAACATTTCTTCCTTTAATTTAATTTATAACTCAAAATTCGCTGATTCTAGACAATAAGGGGTTATAACTGAATTTGTAGATAAACGAATAATATTTAAAAAAGTTATAATCCATTAAGCTTAAAAAGTCAATAATATCGGAGCTATGGCCGTTTGAAATCAGAAATTTAAAAAATTGCTTTAAAGAGTAAAAGGTTTGGACTTGGAACAAAGTTTTATTTGAAAATTTGTCTTAGAAAAGTGTCCATTATCACCACCTCAAAGGTTCTCCACGGTCACGGAAACACCCTGTATATACTAATTAATTTCAAATTTTCGATATTGGTAAATGAAAAGATATACCATATCCGATAGATATACCGATATACCATCATATCAAAATATGTCGACGCGTTCAACTAGAGAGCTTAGTTGTAAAATTAAAATTATGTTAAAAAAATGTTTGTCGCACTGGACGTGGGTAAGGCAAAATTGTACTGATATAACAAATTGAAGATTATAAAAATTATTTTTTCATTCATTAATTAAACAGGGCTGTTACGGGCCAGAATGTGTTCTCAGCAGATATTTTTAAATATAATTTTTTAATTGTTAAATAAAGCATTAAACTGTTGTTTTAAACAGTTACAGTTGGGTCAAGCGGGGAGCCTTCTAATTCGGGGGCCCCAGGCCCGGGCCTACTTGGCCTTATTATAAAATAGGCCCTGCATACCTAAGAATAGATAAAAGTGAAAATAATTTTGCTAGGGCACAACAGTATTGATTAAACATGAGAATAATCAGCAGTTTTTACAGTTGGTTAATCTTCAGTGCGACGTGAATTTTTCACTTCCCCTTTTTTTTAAATATTACAATGAATTGTTAAATTGGAATTTTTCTTTATTTTTCCCATTAACTACAGCATAATAAGTAACCAAAATAATATTTTTTTCAAAATTCGTTTCATCATGTAACGAAGGGTTAAAACAATAAGAACTGCTGCGACGGCGACGTCGCCAATTCATCGTTTGCTTACTCGGAAAAGTATACACGAAAAAGGTCGTATTATTTTTTTGGTACTCAGATCCAGATCATCCTTATGGTATACAGTGGCGTCGCTAGGGGATGAGCCTGGGCCCTGGGCCTATCCAAAATTTCTCTGGTCCACCCGTTGTTTTACTTTAGAGATTAATAAAATTTATTTTTATAGTGAATTTTAAAGGAAGTTTTAATTATAAATCCAATCACAATTTATGGAATTTCCTGTTCTATGCATTGGTTAATGGAAATGATAAAAGATTAGAAAACTAAAATTTTTGTATTTGTGCATTGAAAGAATCGAGAGACTCGTATTATTTGGTTAGATTTGAAAAAAATTGCTCAAGTAAACTTTTAGATAAGATACCGTAGTGTAGCGTAACTAATCGATAGTTACACCTTTGTAGCTTTATATATAATAAGCAGTGCAGTGCTTTCTCAGTATACTGCTGTGCCTGCTTTAATGCAGTGCTCTAGTCTAGACTCTAGAGCCACGATGGTTGACACGATTGCAACCCTTCTGGTCATCTGAAGTAAAATTACAAAAAAGATTCATTATTAGTAAGAATGTCGTTATAGTCCTTACCAAAAAGAAAACTGAAGACATTTTTTTCGCAAAACGGTAGCTGTCTGAAAATAAAAAACAGTTTTTAACCTGTTTTTTTCATAATTTTTAATTTTTTAAAATAGTTATCAAAATAATTTTGGTACAAAAGTAGTAGGGGCGATAGGCAAATATATAATGAAGGTTGGTACAAAATTTGAAGTAACTCGGTCAAATAAAAGTTGAGATATCTTGTCAACCAGGTCGAAAAATGCAGTTTTGTAATAAACGCGTTTAAAGATTTGAGTAGAAGTTTCAAATAGTTACAAAAATTATTTTGCTATAAAAGTGGTAGGAGCGATAGATAGATATACACTGAAGGTCGACACCAAATTTGAAGTAAATCGGGTAAATAGAACTTAAGATACCATGTCAACCATGTTGAAAAATGTAGTTTTGTAATAAACTTGTACCTTAATCCTTAAAAATGAAATACATTTATATAATTTATAGCTGAAATGGTCACTTGTCAGGCATTGCCCCATATGCTCCGGCTTGAAGGGTTTACATTGCGTCACTAAAATAGCTATAACTACATAAATTACTGGAATTTTAAAATTTCCTTTTGAGGATATGTTCTTCAATGTCTAAACTTTAAAAATATGCAGAAAACAAATTATCGATTTTTTTCAAAATTCTAGACTAGAACACTGCCTTAATATAAAGGTCCTGGCAGTCCTGGAACGCTGAACTACTAATATTGTTCGAAATTGTACTATCATATTCTTCACGATTGTGATAGATGTATTTTAGTTTCGGACTCAAAATGTGGGGTTAATATTTTGTCAAGTTGTGCAATATAATTATGTATTTAAAATTCAATAATTTTTCTGCATTTTATTTTGAGAACTTCGTACCATACACCATTGTTTTGCAAATCCAATTTTTCGATAATAGGTTTATAAATTACTCTGTAATAATGTATGTTCAAATCTCAAAATTTGTTCATTTTTTTGTCAATGTCAATAAATAGTAATTAACAGACTTTATTTGCAGTCATGCAACTCCAAACCATCAATTACAAATGTCACCATGCATACGATTCAGCATCAATCCATAAGTTCAGTTTTGTATTAAATTCTCTACACACTTTGTAGTGTCATTTTTCCAAATTAAATTTGAAAATTCCAGAAATTCCAAGTGGCACTACCTACCTACAGGATATTAAAAAAAATGATAAGAAGCGTTTTTGAACCAACTTGTACTGCGACGTCCTCGTACCAAACCGGTCGCGGCGAAATAACCTCGTCCCGACATATTACCTTGTAATAAAATTGGTGGATTCAATTGTTTTTGTCAGTTGCATTCCACATAGAGCATTCAGTTGCTTTACTGCCTGCTAATTCAGTTAGATATGCTTGGATCGAGTTGCTTCCAACTTCAGTTATAATTTCATTTAGTTCTTCCATTGTTATATGAATTTTTCAGTTTCCGTGGAGTGTCTGCATCTAACTCTCTCTTAAGGATCTCTATGTCTTCCGTCCACCAGTACACAAGTGACGGTTCCTGGAAACGGAGTACTCATATAAATGCATCAAAAATCTATCTAATGCTTCGCTGTCTTCTTTGAGTTTTTTCCAGGCCCATTGCTTCTAGAAGGGAGAGAGTTCTTCTTCCTCTATGGAGAATCGGAAGGAGATGTAGCGATGGTTGCTTCCTCTAGAACTAATGAGCACTAAATGGAATATTTTATCTGTAGCAGTCGCATTCATCGGGCCATGTGTTGTCTTGGAGCGATTTTAGCTTGATTTGCAGTATTCTAAGGTTTTTGGTGTCTTTTCCACTGAAGGCATCTGTAGCCGTATTGATGGGGGCCGATGGAACAGGTCGCAACCTTGTGGTAGCGTCTGGCGGATTTGTGTCCGTTCATCCAGCATTTCCCGAAAATCTCACAAAATGTCTCTTTCTTTTTTGCCAAGCATTATGTTATTAGTCTTTGGTAGGTTATTTTGTCTGCTGTTTCGAGGTCAACTCTCTCGTTACCGCTTTCGTTATTCAACCGCTCTCGTTATTCTATCGCATTTTGCGTATGGTTCGATGAAATTGTAGTATACCCTGCAGGCCCCGCTTAATTACTCAAGGCCTTGTTCACCTTGTCTGGTGTCGTATGCATCGCCAGTCTTTCTATCTCTATGATCTTTAGTTGCAGTTCTTCTTCTGGTAGTACGGATTTTAATTTGCCTCTTAGGGTATCTGCTTTCTCTTTTGTCTCTAGTAGAAAAATGTCGCCGTTTCTAGAAGTGATTTCGCTGATTCTCATTTTTGGGTTCTTTAGTTGTTTTCCTGTTTTTTTAACAGAATTTTTATCTCTATAAGTTGCTTAGAAATGGAGATGAGTAACTCTCCAAAAGCCTGTAGTAAGTAGATCATCGTCTTTCTTCCGCAATGGGCACTCTAGCTGGGCTCTTCGCTCTAATTTTTTTATTTGATCTAATATTTTGGTATAGATTTTGGATTTTTGATTTTTAGATTTCAACCATACAGTCTTGTTGATAATATCATCTGGTGTGGGTAACTTTTCCCGATTATTTGTATTTTTCCTTAATTTTATCTTCTAATCTCTTGTCTTTCATTAGATTTCCTGATGTTTTTATTGCTAAGTGTAGGCTGTTTTTTAGTTGACTACTAAATAAATAATAAATGGATAAGTGGTCCGATGACAAATTTTCTCTAAGATACATATGTGGGCTGATAGGTGGGCTTTCCTGGTGAGAGGATTCTTATTGCTTGTTGTTTCATTTTTTCTGTGGGCATTCCAAAGTGCAATGGAATTTGGTACGTTTTATGCATTTTGGATTTCTTTACAAAAAATTCTTGTAGTGTGGTACATTAAAGGGATTTTTAAGGTGAGGTGCCACAAATATATCAATTATCTCCATTAATTGCTTCATTTTATAGTTTACTGTTTATTTGAATTGGACGAAGTTTTATTCGAGGAAAATTAATTTTGCGAATATATGTTATGGGCTGATTATTTTCTGAAAAATTATTTTTCAATTGGATTTTTTCTTTTAACAGAAAATCGTCAGTGATTGGTTACTGAAATTCACTGTCGTATTTTTGGTTTTCAAGCTTGAAACTCGAGGCAAATAAAAATAATTTTGTAGTAATTAACAGGGATCTGATGTTTCTGATGAAAAAAGGTGAAAAGGCAAGTCAAACTTTTGATAAATAAATACGTGTTCTCTCTATAAATTGATTTGGATGCTCGGTAGGTATTTTATTACTCCAGTTATAGTTATTCCAAGGTTAGACTGCTATTACAAAATCGGAGCCGAAATGACTAAGAGTGGAAACTTTTAAAATAATAGCTATTTATACAACTAGTTCGAAGAATAAAATAGGAAAGGATTAAAATAACGGGTATTGCAAGACGGACGCGCGGTTACTTCCGCTGGTAATCCCCTGTTATCTTTCAAGATATAGATATTATTTGCACAATTTATTTTATAATGTTATGTACATATATGTATTTTTAGTTTTTTTTATATAAGATATGCGGTTTATAATTTTTCAAAATATTCGGGTTTTTGGTTTTTCGAATGGCATGAATAGTTGGAAAGTCCAAGTCCAATTGATTATGTTAGTAGTAATTGAATTTTTCTTTAAGAGTATAATAATTCTTGATCAAGTCAAGGATTAACCACTTTCCAAACTTGATATGTACCATATATGTATGTACCATTACCATCACCCTACCGGATGATTCGGAATAACACTTAAACCGTACAAGTTATCAAGCGAATTTCTATTTGAGGAATTATAAAAATTGTAAACGTAATTTCATGATTCCGCATCAGATTAATTTCATTTCGTTATTTTAAAATGTTGATAATATTGATTTTCCAATGAGCAAGGACAGTTCTGGATAGGTCTTTAACAGATGGTTGGCGCTTGAAATTTAAAATATTTTGGGTTTTTTGGAACTGGCGTATGTACCAATCTTTTACAAGATATGCGAAGGAAAACGATAAAATTTATTACATAACTTGTGTTTGTTACTTTCACCGGTAATTAATATCAAACGAATAGTATTAACATAATATTTAAGTATAAACTTTCTTTATTTCGGTGGATTTTAAAAATATTTTTTTTTAATTTAGTTTAATAAAAGAATTGATTTAAAGACCACGACAGGGTAAATAATTCCGTGGGTTAATAAAATAATGAACGTGTTTTCCCACAGTATTATACGTCAATATCTGATCGCCTGCATGCGCATATAATATACTCTAGCTCTATCTAATTAGCCTGGGTTAAGTATATAATTTGTGTATAGGTAAGAAGAGGCAATAGTCTCATGACCCTCAACTTCTTTACGACAATTGAACAATTTTATAATAATTATTATTTCTTAAATACAATCACCTAACATTATTTCGCTGACTGGACATCAACGGTTTTTTCGTGAGTTTGTGCATGCGCATTCTTCGGTTTTGAGTGGTAAGTTTCAAATTATTTTTATCATCGCACGTTTTTTATTTTGCTTTAGTATCTTTTGTTATTAAAAACCTATATTTATATGTTTAGTTAAAACGATTTTTGTGCTGCTACTGATTTATTTATTTTTGTGGATATTATTCGTGAGTGTATTATTTAAATTTAAAACTTCTGTAATTCAGGTGAGAGTTAATTTTCACTTTGTATAATAAACATTGGGCATCCCCTATCGTCAGGCATCTCGGTACATTTAAACAAATTCTGAATTATATTTTATAAATTGTAGCATTCCATAGTATGGCTAAGTTGTTTATTTATTTATACAAATTCGCGATAAGAAATAATAGCAGGTACTCTTTCATTAGATAATAGTATTATATAATATTTCCGTGAATATCCGATAATTTTTAATATATAGACTATAGAGTGAGATAATCAAATTAGTACAATCGGTCTGTACTCTAATTAAATGTGCAGACAGTCTGTAGGTAGATATCTCTACTGGAAGTAGAGAAAAAATTTTGAAAACATCCTCAATCAATTTTAAATTCGATTCCATAATTTTATTTCCAATGATCCAGGGGGGGGGGGTCTAAATCCAAATTTTCAGGAAGTTAACTGCAGTGGCGCCTGCTGCCAACTTTTAGTTTTTAATAAATTATTCGTACATTTTCAACTTTTGACTAAAAATGGTCATAACCAAACATGTAGGTAATTTAATTCTCCACAACTTTGATCCTTACCATTTTTCGTCTACAATCGATATTTTTCAAGTTCCACCTGCAAAAAGCAACAAAATTACATTATTGCATTATTTCTTCAATAATATCGATCGTAGACAAAAAATGGTTAGCACCAAAGTTGTAGAGAATTAAATTTTCTACATGTTTAGTTCTATTTATTTTTAGTCAAAAGTTGAAAATGGGCGAGTTATTTAAGAAAAACAAGTTGTCATTTAAATTCAAGATTATTAAATCTGGACTTAGTGTAACGACTCTTCTCAACGATTAGAAAAAAAATTGCAGAATTGAATTTATGTAATTACAGTAATTACCGTTTTGTACATAGCCATTGGGCTAGTAACGTCAACGGAAATTTAATGACGTCATTTTTGTCTGGGGACATTATCGAACAATTTGTATGTTTCACAGGTGACAATTAATTCGAAAATAAAATTAAGTATTTTCAGTATTTTGTAAATCCACCCTACTATGGATTTATTTTTGCTTTGATCCGGTTAAAACTTCTATTTTTTGATTTTATTAAATACGAAATTTAAAAAAATCAGAAACTAAAAAGCCCTGTCAAAATGTTCCAGAAATTTACTATTTTTCGAAATTTTTTTATTTGTTCTGTACTTACTTTATCAACACACTGTATATTTAGATGACTAGAGGTAATTGATCGTTTAATAACCAATACTAACTAGTGTTTTTCTTTGAATTAGGAAAAAACATTTTGCTTTTTTTATTGCGGTTTTTCTAAATTAAACGTAATACTAATTTGTTTTCAATAATTTTTGATAATTTTTGAAACCAAAAAAAATAATAGTAGGATGAAACCCATTGGAAAAGGAAGACAATATAACAAAAATAAAGGGAAAAATAATTTACGGGCGATCTGAGGTCGGGAAGTGGAAGGGGGGTGAGTTTTTAAGGGTAAGAACGGTTTATCTCGATTTCCGGCAAAACTACAAGTCCTATGGAAAAAAGTTAAATGACAAAGTTGTAGGCAATAAAAAGATCTACAACTTTTGTATTTACACTTTTTTCATATAACCTCAAAATTTATGTGAAAAATTTAAATAACCAAGTTTTTGGTTTTTAATTTTTATCTTTTATAAAAAAATTTTTTTTTTCATGAAATTTGATGAAAATTTACATTGTTATGTCCCAAACACACTGTGATTATTTTGATTTAAAATATTATTTTTTTCACCTTATTTTGACTTAATATCGAAAAAGCACCCTAATTTTCAATCGAAAATTCTCCCGTCAAAATATCAGCTTTTTTAAAAATGTTGGTGGCTTTTTGTTCGTTGAAATCTCTATGTTCTGATGGTGTAAAAAAAATAAACATTACTGTGGTAAATGTTCTAAGAAAATACAAAAAAACGAAAGAAACTCGAATCCGAAAATGTATAATTTTTAGCTATTTATTAAAATTTACACTTTAATTACTCGAAAAACGTAAGATTCCATCAGAAAGTAGAGATTTCAACGAACAAAAGTTGGCCCACCAACTTTTTTAAAAAAGCAGATATTTTGATGGGAGAATTTTTGATTGAAAATTAGGGTGCTTTTTCGATATTAAGTCAAAATAAGGTGAAAAATATAAATATTTTAAATCAAAATAATTACAGTGTGTTGGGGACATAAAAAGGTAAGTTTTCATCAAAATTTTGAGAAAAAAATTTTTTTTGTAAAAGAAAAATTTGAATTTTTCACATAAATTTTGAAGTTTTGTGAAAAAAATTTAAATACAAAAGTTGTAGATATTTTTATTACCTACAACTTTGCCATTTAAATTTTTTCCATGGGACTTGCAGTTTTGCCGAAAATCGAGATAAACCGTTTTTTACCCTGAAAAACTCACCCCCTTCCATTTCTCAGATCGCCCGTAAATAATTTTTTTTTCATTTTTATTATATTCTCTTTTTTTTCCAATGGGTTTCATCCTACTATTATTTTTTTTCATTTTTTTCCATTTTCAAAGGCTTCAGCCTTGGCCTAATACTCCCTATTTCAAATCAAGTCTGCACGTGACACGAGAATACCCTACAAATTCATGTTTACAGAAAGTACGTAAGGCAACAAGCCCTCCCTTCTATTTTTCATTAACAATTAAGAATTTTTTGCATTATCTCCATTTCGTACATAAATTTTTTCCCAGATGACGAAAAATGAAACTTGCTTCCCTGGTTACACCGGGTGACCGACTTGACCCCCGATCATAGAGAAATAATGCAAAAGCCAATGCAAAGTAATCCCAATTAGGTATTAAGTTCAATAATTCTTAATTATGGAACAAAACACAATATAAAATTAGGAATTTAAAGCACGGTTTATAGCGTTCCATTTCTAAGTGACCAACACAATATTAAAGAAACGGGAACTTCTTCTTGACCAAAAAATAGGGACTATAGCATCTGATGGGACGTACAACGAAGAAAAAATATGAAAATGGAAAGACCAAAGCAATTTCCGTTTCAGAATCTCTATTATACACTGAAAAAAAAGATTAGCCTTTTAGCTACAGCCTCAACAGAGTTTTTTTGTTGCTACTACAAAGTTTTTTCTGAACAGAAAATGAAATGGTATTGACCCCTTTAATTTTTCTCGTAATGCAAACATATTATACCGTTGTACAGGGTGGTTATTACAACGAGTGGCGCCAAACTAACATCTTTTGATTTTTCTCTCTCTCTCTGAGGTTGACGACTTACAACCACGCTTTAATATTTTATTTTGTTTATTTGTGTTTTATTGTAGTTTACTTATTGAACCTACACACTAAGCTACACAGTCATTGTTAAATGCAATTATAATTTTGATTAATTACGAAAAGTTAATGAAGCAGTAAATTAAAAATGTATTAATTTTTAAAACTTTAATTTCTTTACAAATTAGTTTGTCATTTTATTAATAAGTATTACAGATAAAATGAGATAATAATTTTAATAATCTATATTTTTTATCATAAATTCGCCACAACACAGACATGCAATTTAATTTTAGAAATTCAATAGGTACTTATTGATTTCTCAAAAAATAACTTACAAATATTCTATGAATAGCTACTTACTATAATTGTAATTTATATTTTATACACTTCCACTACTCTAAGCGTGATTTTTGCTCATTGATATGGAAAGCAAAAACTTGATTTTATTTGTCATGATTCTGATAAATCCGAAAACACACATAGCATAGTTTACCGTTATTTCAAAATCATGATGGCCAAAAATGAAAGTTAAAATAAAAAAGCTCTTTTTGGGGGGGGGGGCGAAGATGGAGATTTTTAGATATGGTTACAATTCCAACCAACTAAAATAACTGAACTGAAACCGTCCCTGCACAACTTCTCTATTTGTTTGTTGCAAGGTTACTGCATTATTTATCACACAGACATCTGAAATATTATATTACTAATTAATAGCAATACTTGGCTATAATAGGTGTAACTATTATTTATTTATCTTATTAAAATTAATTATTTAGAAATTATTTGGAAATATTTCTTAGTTTGTTTTTCACACTTCCTCCGACCTTTTCTTTTATTATTTTGCAAAAATTCCACCGTCCCCCTCTTTCGAGATTCATCTATGCTAATCTATTGATCGTTATTATTTATTATTAAAAATAATATGTCACGGTCGTCTATATGACATGAAGATAACAAACAACAATAATAACGTATTGAAAGAATTTTAAACAAATAACATACAATTTATTATTTATAATATTTACCTACTAGGAAGTATAGATTAAAATTTTGACGCACTTTGCGTCAACTGAGGGAGATGACCCTATTTGAATATTAAATTTTTTAGAACATCTCTAAAAATAAAACAAAACCTATGAGCCCGTTGATAAAATATTCACAGTACACCACTGGATAAATATAAAAAAATTTGGGGGATTTTATTTTAATTTTTTTATATATTTTATTTTTGTAAATATTTTTTCTGTTCTTTTTTAAAAATTGAGAAAATCAATATTTAAAAAAATTTTTCAGCAGCGCCAGCGTCGGGAAATTTTCTTTCTTATGAAATGATTGTGTCGTAAAATGCAAAACAATAAATGACGCTAATGGAAAACCAAGCGTTTTTAACGTGAAATCCTGGTTTTTGTTAGTTTTCCCTTAGAGGCATTCTTATCTTCACGGTTCAATTTATTAATATTACCCATGCATAATAATGACTTTATTTATTTGCAATGCTACCTACTTGGAAGAATTTCAGTATTGCTTATTCTACTTTCAATAATTAATGTTGTTATTAATTTTACTTATAAATATAGACAACTAAAGTGACGATCGTAAGGTTACTTATTGTAAATTAATATTTGTAGTGATAGCAGCTTAATCGATTACAGCACAAAAAGGTAAATTAAAATTTAATATTTTTTTTGCGAAAATGTGTCAATTTAAAAAACGGCTTTGATTATAATTTTATTAGTTTTGTAATAAATATTTTAGGTAAAAATTTTAATTTTAAATAGAATTAGAGGAAAACCTGGTACAAATACAAATTATTTTAATTTAGCATCCAACCAACTACCAAAAATATGTAGGCTGTTCTATTTGAATAAATATTTTTTTAAAAAACTGAAATTTCGCAAAAAATTGATTTTCAAATACTGGCATATTTGAATGTGAGATAAAATTATTTTATGATGGATTTAGATAGCGCACTGTCGATACTAATTATGTTTCAGGTTTTTATTAGGGGAGATATTGATCTTAAACCGAACCCTAAAATCGTTAAAATTTGCAAATACGCCAACTAAAATATTCGAAAATTAATATTTAATTTAACAATAAATACTTTAAAAAAATATAGCTATAATTTATAGTTTTCAGAAGGTTAGGAAGTGGGTAAATACCTATATTTTAATAAGAGATTAGCGTTATACCACGTACTTTTTATAATTAAAATATTCTTATTTTAAAGTTTCCCAAAAAACTGAATGATTAGATTATCTTATAATACTAGGTACCTTAAAGAGGGGCTACTTGAACACAAGGGGGCTACTTGGACATGTTATAACTAGAAACCGGATTTATAAGCGCTAAAAATAATCAAAATAATTTTTTTATGCAGTTAAAACTGCGGTAAAATATTATAAAATATACAGGGTGTTATCTACCAACTAGAACAAAACGAAGGAGGTGATTTTACAACATATTTTAAGAAAAAAGCTTCTATTAACATGGATCCGCAAACGCACCGTTTTCGAGATACAGGGTGTTCAAAGAAATTGTTTTCTCTTACTTTTTTTTGCGATATCTCAAGAATCATTAAGGCTACAGGCTCCAGCTTTTGTATAGATTTTTACATCAATAATAGCTACTTTTAAGGCTCTAAAGCAATGTTCTCAGATATGCCAGTGGTGAAGATTGTAGGGTGGCGTAAGGGTTTCACCCCCGCAACTTTTATGTCGCTCGAAAAATTGTCGTTTTGACAGCAAATTCCAAAGTGTCAGAGGTTTTTACATAAAAAAGGTACTCTTGGTCAAAAGCTGTAGGAGCCACCGTTTTCCAGAAAAAGAAACGTACAAAATGAAATATAAACAAAATGTATCTCGAAAACGATGCGTTTGTGGACCCATATGTTAATAGGAACTTTTTTCTTAAAATAAGTTGTAGAATCACCTCCTTCGTTTTGTACTAGTTGGTAGTTAACACCCTGTATATTGCCATCACTTTTTAATTTAAAAAAAATTTTAAAAATCAGATTTAAAATTTTTGTTTTGTTTTATTTAAATATTAAAATCAAAAATATACGCATTATATTATAAATACATAGTATGCAGTCAAAACCTAAATATGAAATTATATGCGCTATAATAAAACTTTGTATTTTGATTCCATTCAATGAGAAACGTGTAGAAACCAAAAATCAACTTTCTGTGTTGCATCAAACAAAACATGCAATCGCATACAAATCCGGTCTCTTGTTATAAACGCAATAACCGTTTTTTGCCATTTTTAATTTTAATTTTAAGTCTTTCAACTCAAAATGGAAACTTTAAAAAAACTATACTAATTACAAAGAAGAAGATAGGGAAAAAGATAAAGAAAGGGTTTACCAAATATTTTAAAGTAACCCGCTTATTTAAAAAATGTTTTAAAGAAAATACCTCAGATCCAGAGCTGGATTCGGAAATTTTTTCGGCCCGAGTTTGGTTTTGTATCTGTCCATTTATTTAGGTAAATAAATTCTTTGGAAAATTAAAATGAAAAACAAAATCGGGAAAGGATTTTTGATTCTAGTGCTGGAAATAAAAATATTATTTAAAGCAACTAATGGTTTTGTGTTAGACTAGCAAAATAGTTTTTGTTGAAGGAACAAAAGATTTTGGTTTATGGGTTGTGGAAAAGGTTTTGTGCAATTATATTTTAAAAAATTATTATCGTTCCTAAAGTGTTTCAAAATGTCTTTTAAATTTTTCGGCTCGCGAAAAATTTCAAATTTTGAAAAATGGCTCCGACTATCAAGGAGCTTGTCCACCACTGATATATATAACAGAGAAACCTGATGAAACGATGAATCGATAGATCACGTATTGATAAAAGAAAGGCATATAAAAATGTTGCAGTAAAAAAAGTATAAAAGCAACTACAGATAAAGAAAAAAGGAAGAAGAATGATAGCCGCAGAAGAAACAAAACTAAGCATACACATACACATGTAGAACAAAAAAAAAAGAAGTTGTAGAACAAGGGAAGTAAGAAGGACGATGAGAAGTATGGAAAGATGGAAAGAATATTTTGAAATAGAATAGAATTGGAAGGCGTAGTTGTAAAGAAGCGGAGCAAAATACGAAAACATAATAAAGATTGAAGAAATAATGAAATGCGGAGGTGAGGAAATAATAAAGGAGGTATGCAAACTGATTCGTGAAAAAAAAAGAATACTGAAGAAATGCCGAAGAAGAAAATAGAGGAAGATTGGAAAAGAAAATTCTTGTTGTCAAACAATACAAGAAGGGCAATGAATAAAAGACGTCCAAAAAATAGATGGCAGATTTGATAATTATTTTATTCACATAATAAAATACTCATGTGAATTTCTAAAAAAAATTGACTTTAAGTGGGTATTGAATAACAATTCTACGCAGTAAAAAGATAACCACTATAAAATTTCATAATTTAATTATGAAATGAACTTTCCAATAAATTACTATAAAATCGCATGGGTCGTTAGCGGGTAGGAAGTAATTTAAAGACAAATTTTTAAAAAAAATATTTTCAGTGACGTAACAATGCAGCCATGGACCTGTGTTCCAGAGTCAAAACAAATTTAATTTTTTTGTCGTGATGGAACCCCGGGCCCTTGTTCGGTCGAACAATTCGAACACCAGTGGCTTTGTTCTGATTTTTTTTTAACATTTAGACAATGTTTAAATATTTGAACATATTCACAGGCCTTGAAATAATATTTAATTTAAAAATATTCACTAAATTATTTTAAAAATTTTTGTGCTTACCTTTTAATAGGTATAAGTGAAGAAATTTATTTAATATACAATAATTAAAAATATTTAAGGTTAATTTAAATAAATTATTAGCTAATAAACGATTATTAGTCGTAAAATGTATTAAAATTACAGGTCATTTCTATTTGTAGCTAAATTGAGCACATTTAATTTAATTCTGAAGGTTCCTTTTTTTATAAGTAAAACAAAGGATAATAAAATCCTTTCATAAAAACAAATCTTATTATTTCAATCAAATTAAATTTGAACAGAGTTGGATTTAGCCCGTATAAACAAATTTCATTTGTTTTTAAAATTTTATTAATTTTCAATCTGCATTTTAATGAATTTCATTTTTAATATACGAAATATTAAATTTAATTAACACTGGATAATAATTCCTTATGTAATAATTAATTATAGCTTTTTATACATATATATATATAATTAATTAGTAATTATTTGAAGATCTTCACTGATATGCTGAGCCAAAGTTTTTGTAAGATATTCAAAATTTCTCTCACGTTTGTTCTTTGAATCTAATCATATTCAATAATTAAGACGATATACTGACTATATCTTTTAATCTCAAAACAAACTTTTTGTATAAATATTCCCAGATTATTTTTCATCAAATATTTATTCGTATATTATTCGTATGCTTTTAGATTTTACCTTAGATTGAATAACATTACTAACCAAAAAAAGTATTAATACCGTAAAGTGGGGCTATTTGAACACCTACTTTAGACGTTGTTAGTAATACGTGGCTGGGTTTTAATGTTAAACTATCAACCTGAACTTGAAAATTTAAAAAAAAACATCCAGAAACCAAAAAAAATTAGTGTCCAAGTAGCCCCACAGTTGCCATAATCAGATTGGAGCAAAATCAAGATATAACAGGCCCGGAGTTGCCAAGGGGCCGATTTGGGGCCAAAAGATTTTTGTTGTTGTAACAAAAAATGTTGATGCTGGAAACAAAAATAATATTAGTTAAAACACGTTTTTGTTCGAAGAACAAAAAATATTTTAAATAACAGTAATACGCCAGTTACTAATAATAAATATTAATCTGCCGGTGGAGCACCCGGAGGGAGCCATGGCCCCATGACCTAAATAAGTGGGCCGATACAAAAGCAAAGTCGGGTTGAAAAAATTTCCCAATCCGATTCTGTACACGTCTGATGTCCGGTCATTTTTATTATTTTTATTTTAAATAAATTAAAAAAAATATTTTTAATTAAACACACAATAAAATTATTCTTTAATATATTGCAATGCTTTAACGTGATCAAATTTTTACTAATTATAGCCAAAAATTTGACCTAATTGACTCAATCAATTTAAGTGATCCTAGGTTATTCGGTAATTACTAACTTTTTTTTGGCGCATTTGTAGTATACAATCGGTCATTGTTATAGTAATTTTTGACCATTAAAGTGATTACTTTATCAATTAATGATCATTAACTGCTAGTAATTAATTTTGAATTAATAATTAAATTTGTTTGCGGAAAATTATAATTTTTTATTTTATAAATCAATGAGTGTAGGTGCCATAGGTAAATAAAAAATAAATCAAATTTTTCATGCACCTTATATTAATAAAATTTAGTGCTCGTACGCTTCATACCGTAGTGCAATTTATTCGTTTATTAATACATTCAAAATTATGTAACTAATGAAATATTTTAAATATGTGCATTATTATGTATTTAGATTGTAATGGCTGGTGAGAATAATTTTTAAATTTTACGCATACTTAATATACATTATTATTAAATTGTTCTGTTATTGTTGAAGCATTGTTCGAGAACAAATAATATTAACAAACTCAAAAATACAGTGGAAGCAGCTTAGTATAATGAATGTACTCCTAGCCAACGAACCATTGACTCGAATTTGATTTAAATTAGGTAAGAAGCATTGGACGACTTATTGGAACGTTCGTTTTCTCTTAAAAATTAATTTTCGCCAATCATTCCCAATTTTATTTTGGCAACTCCAAATATTCGAAGCAGTTGATTTTTCAAATTTTTTTTTCGAAAATCATTTATTTTTCGCCTTCAAAACCAATATGTACCTATACTACCTACGAATTATCCGCGGAATTAAAAACACATTACCAAAAACAATTTAAATTGAGAAATCTTGGCAGATAAACTTGTAAATGTGTCGGCACTAAATTGCTTGCTACAAATAATTGTTTGTTTGGATACCTATTTTACACTCATGTGCGTCCTTAAAAAGGGGCAACGGCAGCGGTTACCCACCCTGCGCCAATTAATACTTTTTCAAAATTAAAATTCTGATGTTTGTTCTTCCGTCTGTTTTAATATTTAATTTTATTTTCAGAAAAATGTTGGATGTGTGGAAAAAGCAATTTGCTATAAAAAAATTTGGAATTGAACATGATTTTCCTTTACTATTTATATCGTCACAGGTAGAATATATAAGCATAAGGAAGAAACGTTACAGAATTTTATTTAATTTTCTTTTCCAGTGGCAGAGCCAACCAGGATTATGTTTACAATATTTTATATACAGATTCTTGGTTATGATATTTTTTATAGTTTCGTTAATAATTTCTATTATTGATCCCAAAAATATAGACAAATCAGCTTCTAGCCGTGCTACATGGTTAATATATCTTACGAATTGGGGTTTTACATTATGTACTTTACAATCTATGTTTGCTGTTTATATAATGATAGCTTTTTATTTGTTCAAACGTAAGACTGGTAAGAATAATATAAAACTGCAGTTGATTCCCGTTCAAGCGGCACGTAGAAATGCCTCGCTTCATACCCGTCATCGTCTGGAAGTTTATAATACAACTTTATTTTATAAGTTACACTAAATTAGTTCAGGGTAAAAAATTTCTCAATCAACCGGAAATTTTCAATCACGCGGCATGTTTACGGTCCCTACCGTGCCGGTTGAACGGGAGTTTCCTGTATTATGGTTTTTATTTATGTAACTTATATTAAAACAATTGCAGAAAACAAAAATATAACGAATTGTAAAGCTCTGGGCTTATATAAAATATACTGGATCATTAACGTTATTGCTACGGACACAGCTTTTGGTATTACTATTATATACTGGTCCTTAATATACAATGGTTTGTATTATTATATTTTACAATTTTTCCATTATAAACAGTTTCATTTCCATCCATCAAATTTTTCTTTTAAAACAGTGAAGTACCTACTTTGAAACTTAAGCTCTGGCGTTCCTGCTGTATATAATAGTATGTTATTCAACGGGGCATTATTATAACAAAAAATTCAGAAAATTTACTATTATTTTTGAAAATTTATCAAACACAAATTGTATTTAATAAGATTATTTAAATAATAAAAACATACTCGAATACATTATTTTCAAAATAAAAATTATGGTCAAAAAGGGGGGGGATCTAAATCTACAACATTTTTTCTTTAATTTTTGATGTGAAATTCAAAAAGAAGAACAAAGTGGGAAAAAACCAAAAATTTACCCTTTTATCCTCGACGAAATTCTTGGTTTGACAAATATTCAAAAATAACTGTAACATCAGCTAAGGGCCCTTTTATAAAACGGGCTATTTTCCATAGAAATATAAATAATCAATTAATTAAATTATGTTTTAGCTACTAAAATGGAATTCGATGCATTAAATTTCATAGTGCATGTAATGAACTCCATATTGATGACGATAGATCTTTTTTTGGTTGCACATCCTATCCGCATTTTGCATTTTTACTGGCCAGTTTTACACGGAGTGTCCTATATCATTTTTAGTATAATTTATTATTTAGCTGGAGGAATAAGCAAGTATGCACAAAAACATTATTATTTTTATTCTAGATTCTGTAGTTACAAAAAATTATTTTCAGAATTCTACAAAAATTCAAATAATCGCTAGCTCGAAATAACAAATCCTTGGAAAGGGGGGGGAGAAACACTTTGTGTGCTTGCATAAGCTACTACAATGCTAGTGATTACATAAATTTATGTGGAATTTTGGAAATAAATCACATAATTCTCGAATTCATTAAAAAATTCATAATTTTTTTTTTAATATTAAATAATACTCGTTTGCAGTGGCGAAGTTAGCTTTTTCAGGGCTTGAAATCAGGGCCAATTCATTGAGAGCAATAGAGCAAACCGAAAATCCTTAAAAAAGTTATGAAAAAATTCACAGAAACGCATTTTATTATTTATAAGCTTCGTGAATTTTTTAATAATTTTATAACAACGAGAAAAAAATATTATAATTATAAGAATTAAAATTTGCTTCGAAATGGTGCTTTTTGACGCTTTATCGAATGATGTATCACCTTTTTAATTGGGTCGAAGAGTACTTTTCACCGCTATCATGTAATTATACGCCGACAACAAACACGACGACGTCAATTACGCTGACAATTAATGTTTAGTTAATTTTAAAATAAATTAACAAACAATTGAAAAAAGCGGATTTATTTATAAGACACTCAAAATTTTAACTATTTATTAACCAAAATTTGTCTTGGCACAGTTGCAGTCGCCTTCTAGGAGCTCAACAGTTAACATAATTTCATAAATTTATTTTAAATTGGATTTAGTTAATAATAGCCGAATTTAACTTAAAAACAGATTTCTGTTATTCTAGACTTACACCTTTCGACTTCTGGCGGCTTCGGGGATATTTTTAATGAGTGCATGAGCTCAAAGGTATTATGTCTACCGGTGTAAATGTTGTCGGCATATTTGCTCTCGGTATTATATTACTTAAAATAAATATGTTATGTGATTCCCCCGGGTCCGGTGTTTCTAAGAGAACCCGGATTTCTGTTCAGTGGCGTAAATACCAAGGATTTTGAGTTTATTTTAATTTAATATTTTGTTTTAGAACTGACAATTCAACTTTCAAAGATCATTTTCATATAATTTTTGCAATATCTGCGTTTTTCAAAAATTTAAAAAATGTTCTTTATATTTAATTAAATAAACCATAAAACACTTGCCCCACATGAGGGCAATTTGATTGATCAGGGGGGCAACTCGAAAAATTGCACCTGAATGGTGGTCTAGTTTATTTGACTAATTTTTTAGTCTGAAAGAAAAATCTGACGCCCGAAAGTGATATTTTCAGATTTTGAAATATCTAAATAATGTTATTCTCAAATTTTCAGTGTGTAGCATAAGAAAAATCGCTGCCAGTTTTGCATCTTTTGGATTGATTTTCATTTTTCTTACTAGGAACATATTATTTGATTTTTAAAAATTTAAAAATAAATTTAAAAATCACAAATAATTCCAAAAAGACTAAAAACATTGCAATTTTTTTGTCTTTTTTCCCTAAAAATTTGCTTTCTTCAATTTTAATGTTTTGGGGAAAACCCCTATTTCGGAGATATTAATTTTCGATTTTATAATTATTTAGCTGATTGAATGTATACTTTTTTTTTAAAAGAGAGACCCGTATTTTTTTCACCTTAAAAAAGGTCCTGACCTTTTAATTAATTAATTAATAATAATTACTAACTGCATATTGGTTTTAATATTGTCGGAATATGCATACCGGTCGGTGTTACTCCATTTTCCTCTATTACAGGAATATTTCTGTGTAATTTTGAAGCTTTTAGCTTAGTAGTTTATTTTTCACTTACAGGGAACATCGTACTTCACTTTTAAAAATATAAAAATATAAAAATTCAAAAATGTCCAAATTTTTTGAAAAACTTGGAAGCGGTTTTTCTCAAAAAACCCATTCTTTTTTTTTCTAAAAATTTAATATGTTATGGGGGGATGAATAATATCGAATTATTATTAGTTTCGGAGGTATAAATTTTGGAAATTATACAGCTGTATTGCGAGATGATAAATTCCATAATTTAATTTTCGAAAATTAAGTATCGCTTCAAAGTATAAGTATTCAATTTTTAGAGAAGAAAAGAACGGAATGAGTTTTTTTTCAATTTTTTTGATCTTTTTAACATTTTTTGAAATTTTATATTTTTAAATGTAATTAAATTAATCTAAAAGCTCAAAAATTAACAAATTGGCAGCGATATTCTTGATGCACTCGTGCACCGAATTTTTGAGAATATGGTTCTATCGGGTGTCAGGCTGTCAGGACCTGTTTTAGGGTAAATAAAATTTTCAAAAATTAATATTTCGGACACTCATGTCTCTGCCCAAAAAAAAACAAATTTTGGTTTTTTAAAAAAATTGCAATATTTTTAGAAAATTTCAGAGTTATGATTTTTTGAAATTTTAGAAAAAAATTTTTTTCAAATTTTTCATCAATTTTTTTGGCGAGGAAAACATTTTTATTTAAATTAATTTAAAACTGTATCTTGTGGGAAAAATTCTCAGCTTTCGAATAAAAATATCCATTTTATCCTAAACTCATCAGTAGACCCTTAAATATCCAATTAAAGTGTAGAAATCGATTTTTTTCTGTGTGCGGCGCAAGATACTTCAAATTTGACTTTTTTTTCTTAAAGCTGAGAGTTTTTTCTACAAAATATATTGTTTTTGCGATGTGCATAATTATGTTTTGTTTTATTACAATTAAATTAAATATCATATTCGGTAAGTGTACGATTATTCGGAATAGTAAAATAATTTTCTATTAAATATTTAAATTAAAATATTTAAAAATTTCAAACTTCTCGCTGAAAATTGCTCTCACAACTCCCTCTTTATCGAGACAGTGACTACACGAGCACCTAAATCGGTCCAAGATGTTGCAAAATCCCCTTATTCGGCCCAGGATGTTGCAAATTCAAGCAAAAAATATATGCTTTAAATTTAAAGATTTTCCATGTTAATAAAATGCACTAATAGCGTAAAAAAATTTATTTTTATTCTGCTTTAATTTGACCTTAAGCTATTTATAAGCAAAAACATTGTAGCCAATCAAAAGTCGGACATCGTTTGTCGCCACTGTCTCTATAAAGTCACTGTACCTCTATTTATTTTTTTTGTGAATATTTGCTGACTGATGTCTTTCTGCGGTTGATTGACCTGGGCAGAAATATAAAAAATTATAAAAAAATTTATATTTTTTTTAATAAATTTTTAAAATTTTAAAATTACAATTAAAAAAATTTATAAACTTTATAAAAATTTATATTTTTGCTCAGGTCAAGCTGTCAAGCAACCGCAGAAAGACAGTGACTTCACAGTCACAGGTACAGTGACTTTATAGAGACAGTGACGACACGTGCTACTAAATCGGTACAGGATGTTGCAAAATCCCGTTATTCGGCCCAGGATGTTGAGGGAGTTGTGAGCGCCATCTTTATCGTATTAGCTCAATTTTTTAGCGAGCAGTTTGAAATTTTTAAATATTTTAATTTAATTATATTTATCATATCTACCCTAACAGGAAAGTATGACGGGCCCAGGATATGGCCCTATCCCTGGCCAAGTCTGGCCCTTCATACTTTCCTGTTAGGGTAACAGAAAATTATTTTACTATTCCAAATAATCGTATAACACTTACCGAATATGATGTTTAATTTAATTGTAATAAAACAAAAAATATGCACATCGCAAAAAAAAATATATTTTGTAGAAAAAACTCTCAGCTTTAAGAAAAAAAAGTCAAATTTGAAGTATCTTGCGCCGCACATAGAAAAAAATCTATTTTTCCACTTTAATTGGATATTTAAGGGTCTATTGATGAGTTTAGGATAAAATGGATATTTTTATTCGAAAGCTGAGAATTTTTCCCATAAGATACAGTTTTACATTAATTTAAATAAAAAAGTTCTCCTCACCAAAAAAATTAATGAAAAAGTTGAAAAAAAATTTTTTCTAAAATTTCAAAAAATCATAACTCCGAAACCGCTGCATATTAACTTTCAGAGAATTTTTTTGTTATTATAGAGAACATCTCCACAAATTTTGAAAATAATCCGCAAGGGTCGCCCCGTAAAAATGATTTTATTTGGTGGAATGACCCTTATATTTTTTTTTATTATTAATTTTTCTATTTTGTTGCACAATAATTTTTGTATTTTACCGAGTCTTGTTTAAGTCGCTGTCAGTCAAAACAGGTGCGACAAAATTGAAAAATGTATAGAATAAAAATTGAAGGCAATGAAATTTTGAACAAAAAATGTCGAAAAAGTTTTGATGTGAAATCGATTTTTATATGACAAAAAACGGCGAATACGAATACTTTCTGGAGCCACTGTATGTACCTACAGTAAAAATCAAAGAAAGTTACGCCACTGATCAGGGTCTAATGGGGACAAAAATTTGATTCGAAAAAAAAAGAATAATTTTTGAGATGTCCTAAGCTGTATTAATTTTTAGGGAAGGAACGAATTACATATATCCAATATTAAACTGGAGCAAGCCGGGAATGACGATAATGGTGTGTGTGGTAATAATAATATTTATTATAGTGTTGCATTGTTCGGTGTATGGCATTTATTTATTACGTAAATTTGTTGTTTTCAAACTGAAATCACGTAATGGAAAAATGAAAGAACAATCGCCGAGCGAAGAGGTGTATAACAATCCAGTCTTCGATGTATGACGTAAATAGGAGTAATTAATAATAATAGTAATAATGAAATATAATTATAGAATTGCTCATTTTTTTATAAGTTACCTATTCTAGTTAAATTATATAAAACCTTTGTTATATATAGAGTGTGTACGCTATTTGTATGTAGGTCAGAAGAAAATACAGTATTATTAAATTATTGGATTTGATTTTAATTAGACGTAGATGCGAGGGTGATTGGCAGATGGAGAAGGATGTGGAGAATAATTATTGTACCGGACATGTTGATCACAGAAAAGAACAGTCGGAAATCTCATTCTAGCACAAAAGACTAGCGTTTTGACCTCTCCCTTGTGACTGCCAATCCGACAAGGTTCTTGTCCCGTTGGTGTTCTGTCTTTGTTGTACAAATTAATATTGTGTATAGCAGTGTGTAAAGAAAAAGCGAACGAAGTCGATCGTTGCAAATCGCTGGTGCGGCACAGGCAGTGGAGCGAGCCGGGGAAAAGCTGGTGGTGCTGCTACTTACTACCATAGCAACAACATGCAACACCAGCAGAAGTGCAGTGCTCATTGACGAGAAGTGCATGTGTTAGTCGCGATCATATTACGCGACGCATCCTTGAACCCGGCGGCCAAGCGCCAGCCTTTTTTGATATTATGATGGTATACCCGGACCCGCAGTGGAGCTGCCCCACGTCGACGATGTTGCAGTTGTACGATGATATTGGTTATCGTGGTAAGTTAATAATTTGAAGTGCAAATTATTAAGTTCGTGTAATACCCTATCCAATCGGCTACGACCAGCTCGGAGACTTTAATACCCGCGTACGATACGAACCCGTCAAATGTGCAACAAAAACTTTTTATTCTCTCCTGCCCCCTGCCCGACGACTACACCCAACTTGCTACTAAAACAAAACGCTGCACTTTGCAATATACACCGTGTAATTAAATTAAAATAACTCGAGCTCATCCAACTGCGGGTGGGAGTGACACCCATAGTGTATCTTATAATATGTTTGCGATCTGTAACAGTGGGCGAATCGTGCGGGGAGTAGACCTCCGAAGCATCTCACATGACATAGCGAGACGGCAAAAAGTTGTGTATGCAGCATAAATTTAGTTTGAACTGTAACTTGGACCATTAAAAGTTTAAAAACTGGCTTCGAGCAGACTCAAAAGTTACCGCCGAACCTACTACCTATTATAAATCGTCAATACTTTGTTTCGACGCTTGATCTTATAAAAATAACCAGTACCTCCCTACTATGTACCGCCAATAATAATTATCTCTCTTAAAACTTAAATTTACTCAGTTTTTTTTTCAATCATCCTCGCTTGCTTTTGGCCACGCATAGGTGCATATCGGTTGCGATAAGTAGGTATACAAACCAACCCTAATACTCGACGCTTTAATAGCTTAAATAAAATTATAATTAATAAATAATAAAATAGATATAGTCGTTGTTTGTTTTCCGATTCGGCAATGCGAGCAGGTAACGTAATCTTATGTAAATGAATGCACTTCAAAATTGTAGATTATTGTTCCAGTTAACGTGGTGGAGGCGCTCCAAGAGTTTTGGCAAATGAAGCAAGCACGAGGTGCGGATCTTCGCAACGGAGCCCTCGTTATCTACGAATCCGTTCCTTCCAATTCTCAACCTTACGTTTGTTACGTCACCCTTCCAGGTGGCTCGTGCTTTGGAAGTTTTCAGGTATGTCTAACCAACTTTCAAATTTAATAAGTAAATACCCAACGTCTGTCAACTTAGCTCCCATCAACTTTCTCTAAAAATTATTTTTCAAACTTGTTCCAGGTTGTTCTATATTCTTCCAAAATATTTTTTCGCAAAAAAACCTTTTTCCAGTTATCCAGCCACTTTCACAAAAAATTAATTGTTTGTTCTAGATTTCTTCCGCATTGTTCCAGAAAATCATTTTGTTGTGGGTGGGAGAGCAACATTTTTTTTACATTCAGTTTTTTTCTTATTCCAGATTTGCGCTATATTTTTCCAAAATATTTTGTCAACAACTGAAAAAGTAACACGAAAAATCGCGAAAACCCGTTTTTCCAGTTAGCAATATTTTTTTACTTCAATAGATCAACAAATTTGAATTCTCACTTTTGAAGGTGCCAAACGTTGTTCAGAAAAATACCGACAGATGGCGCTACTTGTTCAACGGGAATTCACTTAAACTTTAGTTCAGTGAATTTTTAAAATAAATTTTTGGACTGAACTCCTGTTGAATAGTTGGTACAACAGGCCACTTGCAATTTATTGGAAATTTCTCAAATGATTTTAGGACTTCCAATGTAGTAGCGCCCTCTGTTATTCAAATTTTGTACCACCATCTATTGATGTTGTATTATAGAAATATTGCTAACGAGGAATACCTATCTAAAATTGGTAAGCTTTGATAGATCGAAAGAGCAATAAAATTAAGTAAATACATTAACTGCAACAAGTGAAGAATCAAACCCGGAACCTTCCGGACGAGTTACTGTATAAAAGACCCATGGATTATTGTTGCATAAATTAGCTGAAGTATTTCTAATCATGCTTATAAACGCTGTTTTCTCCAAAATAGTTGCTCATAGCACTTGAAGAACTAGAAATTTGCTTAATTTTAGTGATCTTTCAATTTACCAAAGTTTGTCCCGATTCTAGAGTCAAACTTGAGGGGTTTTCTTCGTAAGTGGAAAAACAGTTTTTCGAAATTTTTCGCTATACTTTTGCAATTCTTGAAACAATATAGGGAAAATATTTCAAAAATGTTGTGTACACTTCTTTGGAAATCCTTGAAAATCTCTGAAATACCATCGAAGTCGTTGCCCCGTATTCAACATTTTTTTGAGATATTTACTTCTTGGCAAACCTAGAATATCAAAACAAAATAAGGAATATTTTTTGTTTAAAACCACTTTTTTTCGAACATATGAAAATGATTTTCTGGAACAATATGGAACAAACCTAGAACAACCTGGAAGAAAAAGAAATTCATTTTTTTAAATTGCGGTAATAACTTGAAAAACTGTTTTTCAGCCGTGGATTGGTGTGATCGCTGGTTGAGTTACAGAGCGGAAATTCTAGGTTCGAATCTCGGACTTGACAGAATTTCTTAGCTTGGCCTTCCAGTGTGTACCAACATCGGAAATAGCATAATGGCCCCGATATGTGGCCTGAGTGCACGCAAGCTTCGGCCTGCCCTCCACTTCTAATCCTAATATTTTGGAAAAATGTAGAACAAACCTAGAACACCCTGGAACAGCTCTAAAAATTTTTTTTTTGATTTTGTGCGGGGGTTCACACATAAAAGCACAAGTGTTCATCATCTAAGGTCTACTACTTTCAAATTCAGTTAATTTAGTTAAAATAAAAGAGTGTACCAGTATTCGTCATAGTCCCCTACTAGTCCAGTAGCAGGGTAGTTTTAGTATTCAAAAAATTAGGGAGTTCTAATTTTTTTAAGCGTTTTACAGCCGGGAAAAATTGGTTTTTCCACAATATCTCTTTATCGGTTAATTTTATCATAAAAATGGTTCCTATAAATCATATAGAGAATAAAATTTCCTACAATTTTCGTCCGAAATATTTTTCTCTAACTCTAATATTTACCGCGCTGAAAAGCAAAGATAATTACTAAAAATTCTTTTTTGTTGTTTCCCCAATGTTTTTCCCCAATATTTCTTTATCGGTTAATTTTATCATAAAAATGATTCCTATAAATCATATAGAGAATAAAATTTCCTACAATTTTCCTCTGAAATAGTTTTCTCTAATTAATATTTACCGAGCTACAGCGCTGTAAAGTAAAGAGAATTACTAAAACTTATTTTTTGTTGTTTTTTGAGTCATATAACTGTTAGTCCAATAAAAAAGCTTATAATTCGAAATTATGACGAATACTGGTCCACTGATGGTTATTGAGTGTTTTAGCTTATTTGATTAGTTGTTAATTTTATTAAATTTTTGTCGACAGAATTGTCCCACCAAAGCCGAAGCGCGACGTAGTGCAGCTAAAATAGCTTTAATGAATTCCGTTTTTAACGAACATCCCTCTCGCCGCATATCCGACGATTTCATAGAAAAGGCGGTGAATGAAGCACGATCCTCGTTTAAGGGAGATCCCGAAGAAGCCGACAATCCCAATACAGGAATCGGTGCTTTTCGTTTTATGTTAGAGTCCAACAAAGGTCGAACGATGTTAGAATTTCAAGAGCTCATGACTGTTTTCCAACTTTTACATTGGAACGGCAGTCTGAAAGCTATGAGAGAACGTCAGTGCAGTCGACAAGAAGTGGTTGCACATTACTCTAATCGCGCACTTGACGATGACATGAGATCTCAGATGGCCTTAGATTGGATAGCCCGCGAACAAGAATGCGAAGGCGCTTTACGTCGCGAATTGAGTCAATCTGAACGTGAATTGGAATCGGCTCGTCTTGCTGGACGCGAATTGCGATTTCCAAAAGAAAAAAAGGACATCCTGGTTTTGGCGCACAGTCAAGTAAACATGAGCTAACTAACTCGATAGTGTCTACTTACGTGATAAAGCGCCAAATTAATGATGCACCAGGCCAGTCCTTGTATATTGTATTATAGTAGGTATACTTACTTAATGTTTTTGCATCATTATTATGTTAATGTTACATGAGACTGTTTTTGTTATTTAAAATTGATTATTATACTTTATGTTAATTATGTAAAATGTAAGTTTTGATTGCCATTGTTTAGTTTTTGATAGATCTCTTGGTACAGTACTGACTTTTGTCATAAAATAACTTACTGTGGTATGTAGCATTGAGAAGCTATTACTTAAATTATTATTATTTTTATTTTGCTATCATTTTGTAGTTGCTACAATTGATTTATTTATAATAATCGTCTAATAAAAATTGTTTTATTATAAATATTTTTTCTTCAGGTACGCTTTTGTCTTGAAAACACACTTATTCGGTTCTAGATTAGCGGCGTTGCCAAGAGCTCAAGCTAGGCTCTGGATTAATAAAAACAAAAAAGATGTCTAAAAACGTAAGGAATAATAATATGACCAGAAGTTGATACTTCTACTGATGAGTTAAGAGATATAACATTTAATCTTAGCCTATCTTATGTAAGTGGGTATAACCTGGTAAGTATCATTCATCGTCTACTTAGCCTTTTGCCTGAAACCCCCATCTTATTCATCGGTAAAAGGGGGGACACCAATTAGTGGGACGGAAGTCCCCAATGGGGACTGTAATAGTTTTTGCCTGACCATTACAGGAGAAACTCATTCTCTCGAATTCGGTTCAATTGTTAAAAAGTAGTGGTCGTCAGTGCCTATTTTCGGTTTTAGTAGGCCCTAGGGCCCTGCCTTCTGTGGCCCCCTCGTAGGATTAGGAAATTATTATTTCAAATCAGGTAGGGAATTTAACGAGCTACAACTTTAGTCAAAAAATTTTTTTTGAGAAACCAACCGTTTCACAGAAATTTTGAAAATAATGACCAAAATACAAAATACTATTCCGCGACCAAAATACAGCCGGTACAAAATAAAGCTAGATAGTACTGGTAAACTGCAGAGGGCTTAGTTCACCAAAAATCACCATTAGAGCCTTCATAATTAATTGACTTAAGTCACCAGTGTTGGTGGTGTTTTCTTCTGAATCGAACCGTGAAAGTCCTATAAAGAAAAAAATTGTTATTATTTGTATCTCCCCAAAATATTAGAGATTCTATTGGTGGGTAGGTGAATCTTTCTTTAAACCCACCAATAGAATTGTTAGAATTCTCACGTTACATTAAATTAAATGTCATTAAATGCTTGCATACACCCACCATTAGACAACATTTGATTTAATGCAAAAAAAATATTTTCGTTATCAAATCGTCGATCAAAAAAGAAAATCTATAAAAGGATCTAGAATAAATTAAATTTTGATTTTGTACGAAATCAAAATTTGCAAGCGTTATGCAACCAATGCTACAAGTTAACAAAATACTGCTAGTGTCATCTGTAGTGAAGCGAATAAATTTAGTTAATATCAACCTCGTATCAACCATACGCCCCCCATAAAATTGTAATCCAACGTCGTGTGTTTGTATGAGGTGTTTATAAATTCTGCTTTATTGTTTTCGGCATTATTTTTCAAAGAAATTTTCAGGTTTTTCAATTGTATTTCAGAAGTGGTTACAATATCTGTGCAATTATAAATATACTTGTGTGGAGTATGATTTAACCATAAACATGACAGTTGATTTTAATGACTACTTTTGGGTGAGTATTTTATCAATTTATAT
The DNA here is from genome assembly GCA_947369205.1 of Cantharis rufa. Classification (NCBI taxonomy): domain Eukaryota; kingdom Metazoa; phylum Arthropoda; class Insecta; order Coleoptera; family Cantharidae; genus Cantharis; species Cantharis rufa. The sequence goes on along the minus strand of OX376309.1, from coordinate 5,100,846 downwards.
AAATCAAGTGATTTTTTTAACAATTACCGACCATTTAGTATTGCGTATAATATTACTCACTTGTTTTTTAAAATACCAACCGACACGTCTAATCTTGCAATTAAATTAATTTATCCTAACGAATTTCGATTTAATAAAACGTTTGTTCGCTTTTTTCATCATGTTGGTTAATTTTCTTTTGTAATTGCTTTAATATTTTGACTTTTCAGGGGGAGAAAAACAATGGGTTCGATGTTCTGTACCATAACATGAAATATGGATTGGTATCGAGTAAAGAACTGGCAGAATTTTTCCGAGAAAGGTATTTCATTATTTTACTAAATCCAATGTCAACAATTCATTCATTGATTTGCATTTAATTGTAAGGTTGAATACCGAAGAAAACAGCTCGAAAGCTTTTACTAAGCTTGCTAAACAAGCCGGAAGTGGTTGCATGAATGGTACTTTTGCACCATTATGGCAAGTCTTAAAAGTCTCTGCGGAACGTCTTTCATCTCTTCATATGCAAATGGTACAAAAGGTAGCAAATTTGGTTAAGGAGATTAATAAATATGCAGAAGATTTACATAAAAAACACAAATCGGTAAGTAATAAACTTCGAATAATAACACCTGTATCTTTTGTACATCTGCATTGTTTATTTTTTTTTTACAAAAACCCTCTGTCATAACTTAATCTGAGCATCTGTTATTCTTAATTTTAGATAAAACGGTAAGATTATTTTTTGTAAATCCTAATTTTATGCCATCAAGATTTGAAATTTTTGTTTATTTATTTTTTTCAACTTATTTTTATAAGTTAATTGAATTTATTAAAAACTCAATAGGTGAAGGAAGATGAATCTGGAACGTTAGAAGCTGTTCAAACTATACAATCAACAACCTTATTAGTTCAAAAGGCTAAAGATGCGTATCTTCAAAGGTCCCTCGAAGTGGACAAATTAAAAAAAGAAAATAACAATCCAAAAGAAATAGAGAAGGCAGAAATTAAACTAAAAAAGGCTCACGAAGATTATCGATCGTATGTTGAAAAGTACAACATCGTTAAAGAAGACTTTGAACGTAAAATGTCCATAACATGCAGACACTTTCAAGAACTTGAAGTATCACATTTAACTCAAATGAAAGAATTTTTGAATTCTTATTCTCAAGTGGTACAATGGACTCACGATCAAATGGGTCAAGTGCATACCGAATTCAAGAAGCAAAGTGCAGAATTTACAGTAGACCGATTACTAGAGCAGTTTGCTTTAAATAAGTACACGGGATTAGAGAAACCTGGTAAGGATGATAATCATTGTACTCTCTTAGTTATCAGAATTAAAATAGGTAATATATTACTTAAATATTCATTAATAGACTAAGGTTCAAAGTTAATAACGTTTAACTTAAATTTAACAATTTAGGATCGTGGTCATATTGTCTTAGTTGTCTTCGCAGGAAATTATAAAATTTGATTTTCTATACCAGTGGTTCCTAAGAGTGCTTCTTTCTAGAGTTGCCTTAAGCAGATATTTTATCGTTTACATTGTACAATTTGTGGTACTGAAAGACTCAGATCTGCACTCTGAGGTTTCTATTTTCTTCTGAGTTTACATATAATTTCCATTATTGTCTAAAACCGTCTTTATTGACATTTAAAATTTATGACCTGATTGGATTAATAAAAAATAATAATTCATTTTTGTAATAAAAATAAATATACAGTCAAACTTCTCTAAGTCTAACCTCCATTGTACGACAAAAAAAAATTGGAGTTATAGAAAATTCAAATTACAGAAAAACCCAAAATTGAGACACTTCTATCGCAAACTGTTTTAATCCATTCAAAAACAGCTTTGTCAATCTGGTTGTAAGTACAGGCTTTAAAACGTTTGCGGTTAGTGAATAGACCATCTTTGACTTTTTTCAGAATTTATTCACGTTTTTTTTTCAAATCGTTGAAAGGAATTCCAAATTCTCCTTCTATTTCACACCCTGATTAATTTCACTTATAAGCTTAAGCAGTTTGTTCGATAAAGATAGCTATTCAGTTTCCTTTTATCGGCACTCATATTTATTATGTCCAGATATGTCCTTTCAATAAAAATATTTTATACTAAACGATAAAAAAATTTAATCTAGGCAGAAACTAAATTCCAATCAGTAAAAACGTAGATTTTCAAAACTTGATGCCACTGAAGGAATCATATTTGCCTATCACTTCAAGGTAAAATTAATTAAAACATATATTCTACTTACTTGCAGATAAGAAATATTAAATTGCAGTAGTTTATTTTAATAATAAAGTTTAATTTAGTAATTTATTACAGTTAATTTTACAGTGGCGTAGCGTGGATTTATGGTACCCGGGCCAAACCTTTAATTTTCCGCCCCTCCAATTTTCGCAAAAAAAGTTTTTTTGTAGCTTCGTAAGCCCGTAGACGCACGTACTCAAACTTAAACTCTTCTCTGTCAATATCTTGAGGAGCTTAGTCGTGGTTGCATTCCTCATCATCGACGCCCAATATTATTGAAGACCTTAGGAAGGCATATTTTTTGGCAAATTTTTGAAGCTGCTGGAATCTATTTGAATTTCAGCAGTTACTCTATCTAATGAAGAAATTATTTTTTGCCTTAAATCGTCTTCGGGCGATAAACAGGCATCTGCACTTCCATCGCCAAAAATGTGTCTCTTCTTAATTTGTCTTGGAGGTTCACTAGAAATGCCAAGTTCTTCCTACAAGCTTCTGGCATAACTTAAAGCCTTGTCTACGGCCGCCTCTCGGTTCCTTATTCCATATTATTAAATTCCTTATAAATATATGAAATAGGGTCATTCCATATGAAATCGACCAAAAATAAATAGTTTTCAAATTCATCATCATAGATTTCTTTGAAACTTTGGTTAATTATACTCTTTAACGTCCTGAGTTCAAATATAATTTTTTTTAAATTCTAACTCTTATAGTTTTTGAGTTATTTAATTTTAAAAATCGCAAAAACCCGTGATTGATGGAACCCAAAAGACCATGATTCCATTTTTTTTTACTTACTTTAATTCATAGCTCGAAATTCGTTGATTTTAGACGAAAAAAGGTTAAATGTAGTTTGTAGATTGTTTCACGCTCTTTAAAAAAGCGCTAAACCATTTTTACTGAAATTCAATATTTTCGGGGATATGGCCACGTGAAGGTGGAAATTGAAAAAAATGCTTTAAAGAGGTGTAACCTCGAGGGTTTCAATTTAGAAAAAATTTTTGTTAAATATTGTTCTTAAAAAAGTGTCCTCTATCACCACCCAAGTTATGTAAAGTGTATCTGGAGACACCCTGTATTATGCAGTAACATTTACTTGCAACAAATTATTGCCAATGGTTTGTAGATGCTTACTATAAGTAAACATTGGTGTACCTTTATAGTACACTCTGTATATTTAATAGTAGTAAGAATGAAAAATTTGAGCAACAAAAAAACTTATACTCAATGCATTTTTAACCAATTATTTTTAGGATTAGTTGATGTGGAAGAATCGTTGACATCACCTTTACAGGAATCGGAACAAATAAAACCAACGAAGCGAGAAGGTAATCACACTGCAGGCATACCGACAACACAGGCTATGCCAACACATGCCAAATCATCCCGTCGTACAACCTCCCTTCTTAATCTCTTCATGTCTAACTCCCAGGGTACGTGACACTAATATGCTTGACATAGTTGCTTGTAATCCGGGCTTGGGACTGTGTTTACAGGATCTCGTGAAAGCAAAATTGGACCTTGCAGTGCTCCGTCTAGTCCCACAAGTCCAGATGAAGATCAACAAATGACACGACAATCCAATCGAGGATCAAAATGTAAAATTTTTCTTTTTAAGCTGTATCGTGCATGTGCAGTGATATCGGCAATTTTGGTGGTGGTTCCTGGCACGTTTTTTTGATTGATTGATTGATTGATTGGTTGGTTGGTTAGCTAGGTGTAGTGCTTCTATTCTGTAATTCCTCACCTGCACCGTATTTCCTTTCGGCTGTGTTGGCAAACGCCACTCTTTATGTTGAGCCAGTTTTTTTATTTAATTTTATTTATGTACTTTATATTACTATTATTAATAAATCTATTGTTTCCTATTATTTTTATCCTGCCTAAGTATCTTTCACTCTATTTTTGTAATACTCTATGTTGATACCTTCCAGTCATTATTGAGAATATTTACAGGGTTTTTGAAGAGCAGAAGAGATAAAGCTAAGCAAAAGAAAGCCAAAAAGAAAAAAGATAGTTGTGATAATACAAGTAATAAGGAAGAAAAATCAGATTTGTAATTGTCTTCTCTTTTTTTTATTTCTTTGTTGTGTTGCTATTTTATGCTGTTTTAGAGAAGAAAAGGAAGAGGTTAATAAGGGTCGAGTCGTTCAAGAAAATGAACAAGATACACCTCAATTAGATGAAGACGGATATGTCATAAGACAAAATCCTACACAATCATGGACCAACGATAAAGGAAGCTTCTATTCCAGTTCCGACTCTGATTCAGGTTTACTAATACATATATTTGTTTTCGATATATTTTTAAAGCGATTATTGCAGATGATGAACGAGAGCGAAAATTGCATGTCGAGATTAAACCTTTAAATAATGGTACGGCACCCATGTCTGCTTCGGTGGATGAATTGAGAGCTACAGTAGGAAATTTGTACTTGTCACCATTAAATAGTGGCATAGGTGGACGACGTGGATCTAATAATGAAGGTCAAGATTCGATAATGAAACGTTCTCAATCCGTATCGCAGCAACTTGGTAAACCTAGTGGTGATTTATTAGGACTTAACTTATTTCAAAGTCCGGTTGCTTCCAATGCTTCTACACCAACTACTTCACACCCATATGCACCATTACAAAGTCCTTCACAACCAACACTTAATTCTCCTACACTTTCGACATCTTCTAAATATGCAGGTAATTTAATGTTAGAAATATTTGGTATTGTACCATCATAAAAGGTTTTAAAATAATTTACGTTATTTCTTTAAAAATTCATGGTGTGCATGGTGTTAATGTGTTGTGTAAGTGTTACGTTTATATTTTTGACTATTATAACAATTCAGATTTAGGAGACTTGTTTAAAGAAGTTGGAGATATACAATCACCACCTACTACAGGTATGGCTAAATCGTTTCGACAAACTCCTACACCGACATCGACGTCTGGATACATGTCCATTCCAAGACCTCCCTCTAGGAGATCCGAAACGGGTCCTAGAGGACACATCAGTCCATCGTCTATTTCAAGAGCAGATAGTGTGGGAAGTTTAGAATTCAGAACTGCTTGCATTCCAGTTGGTGTGTCGAGGGGTCCATCTCCATTAACGATTGGGATGGCTGATACAATTCCTTTAGCGGTTGCCTTTCATGAAATTGTACATTCGTTTTTTAGGGGAACCGACGAAACCAAGTAAGAAAGTACATTAATATTGTAAATATATCATTACATAAACGTTTTTAGATGTCAAATTAAAATGTCAGGCGATATGATGCTATCATTTCCTGCCGGAATTGTCGCCGTTCTAGCTAATAATCCAAATCCTGCCAAGTTAGCCTTTTGTGTTAATAATACACAAAGATTAAATAGTATATTACCAAACAAACAATTAGTATCTATGTTAGTGTATTTTATAATTTGTATTTAATACTTATTAATAAGTTTGATTTTAGTGATAATAGTCAATGCATATCGGACAGTTTAGTATTAGAGTTTAGCATGCCCGCTTTAAGTGCCCTATTGAAACGACAGTCTGAACAAAATCCGAGTGCTTCTTATTTCAATGTAGAAATATTGAAATACAGGGTATGTTTTATATTTTTATATTTTGTTTCAACAGGTTGACTGTTGCTATAAGCCACAAGTGAAAAATTCTTATCTACCAAAATTGTATAGAACTTCTGCCTATACATGCCTGCAATTGATTTCCATCAATCTCAATTATTTACTTTATGCAGTGGCGGATTTTGAAGTTTATTAATCCAAATATAAATTTCTTTTAGTAAATAATAATTTTTTAATTTTTTTTTCTTGCTTTCAAGAAAACATCAATGGACTGAAAATTGTGCTAGCTCTAATATTTGAGTGTATATAGATTAGGGAGCTAGCTTTTGGAGCCAAAATATTAATTGGGGGGCTAGCGTTACTTAAGCCTCTTTTCCACCAATTTCAATGTAGATTTGTGAAAAAACTGTCAAGGAGGCAAAGTAACGGACCCAAAATATCACAATTGTTGGAAATTGTCAATGTCAATAGAACTTGTCGACTGCAGCGCCAACGGTCGTAGAAATTTGTTCATACATTCACAACAAAGCTAAACCAAATTAAATTTTAAATTAAAATTTTTCTTTAAATTCCACAACTTCTAATATTTTCTCGCCTCTAAAGTTTAGGCGCCCCTAGAATTCTGCCGCCCTAGGCCCGGGCCTCACGGGCCTAAGCGTAAATCCTGCACTGACTTTATGTCTACAAAATTTCAGCTCTCCAAGTGAAATATAAAAATTTTTGTATCTTATCATATTTTGTGTGTACAAACAGTCAACGCTGTTGAAATACAATTTACACAGTAAAAAATATTTAAACTCTTTTTCTTTCATGCAGTAATAATAATGTAACTTATTTTTTTAGATTAAACCAAAACCAGGAGCAAATTCTTGTCCATTTCAATTAGTAGCATACTGGAAATGTGAAAAATCTCACACAGATCTAAAGATAGATTACAAATATAATTCTCATGCTATGAATTCACCTTCTCCATTATTAAATGTAAATGTTGTAATACCTGTAGATGGTAACGTCAAAAGCATACAGTCGAAACCGAATGCTCAATGGTACTTGATACTCTTTAGATTCCTTAAAACAGCGTTTTTCAAACTTTTTCAAAGAAAATAAAATTGTCCAAATCTAGGCTATATATAGCCTTTCTAATAATAAAATCTAATTAAGAGCAATATTCTTTTTTCTCATTGTTTTCAGAATTCTTCAGAAATTGATATAATGTCGCGTTTAAAATTCTTTCTCATTTGAATTTCAAGTAAAATGTGAACTATGATTTGAGGAAGAGGAAATTTTGGATATTATTTTTAAGATCAAGTTTTATTGATTGTTTTTTAACTCACAGTTTGAAAATTGCTGCTTTAAAATATAATACTGCATTATTTTTATTTACTTAAAGGTTGAGTTATGCAGGATGTTTCAGTGTTAAACCAAGCTGTAATTTGGCACAACTTAATTAAAGCACCCTGTATACTCGATATTTTGTAATATTATAAATTTTAGGTCACCTGAAAATAATCGTATTTTATGGAAATTTACGGAATTATCTCAACATTCTGATAATAATGGAGTTGGTTCTTTGTTGGCACGTTTGGAGTTGGAATCTGGACCTAACACACCTACAACAATTTCGACACAATTTAATTGTGAAGGAACTACACTGTCTGGAATTGATTTTCAATTAATAGGAAATGGTTATCGCCTTTCTTTAGTTAAGAGGCGTTTTGTTTCTGGAAAATATATATGCGATGGTGATCCAAAATATAGTAGTGGAACACCTACATTACCTGCAAGTACAGAAACGGAATCCTAGCATTTTTGCATATCAATTTTTTTTTTGCTTTTTTATTTTATTGTGTTTATGTAAACTGTTTATGAATATTTTTCATGTTATCATGCCTATATAGTCTATGATGCTATTTTATAACCAATAACTAGTAAATACAATTACAAAGTACAAAATTATTTTTATTAATAAATAATGCTAAGAGTCATATTTTCACTACTTGGTTAGCTCCGCTTAGGTTAACCAACTCTAACGATAAAAAGTACAAATTTAGATTTCATGACTAATTGCTTGCAATAACACAGCAAATACATAGTTTGCTAAGATAAAACACTAAACAAATTTCATTGCTTTTTAAGAAAATATTTTTTGAAAAATTTTTATCATCAATTTTACTTGTTTGCTGGTATTTTGAGTGCAAATTCCTTAAAACAATTAACGTTTACTATTTATAAATTAGAAACAATAATCGATGGATACGTGGTTTAGGTAGTGTATAATAAATAAATTTATCGCATTGTAATCCAATAAATAAATAAACATAAATATTTACTACTATCGAGGTCGAACATATAAATATAAACAAAAATCTACTGACGTAGAAAGGAAAAACTTATGAAAGAATTAAAGGAGTATGTAGTGGTCGACGGTGTACTGATGAATAAATAAAAACTGAAGAAGAGACAACAGTGAAGGTTATCCATGAATTTGTGCAATTGAGATTTTAATCAAGTGAGTTAAAGTTAATTGTTGTATTGTTGATTTAATCATTTTATATTGTAAAGTTTATTTAATAAAATTGTATACCTTTAAATTTTGGTTTATCCCCCAAACCCATAGAAAAAATTATGTGGACGCCCATGAGTAACTACTACAAAAAATTAGGTGCAAAATTGATTACAAGTGTAATTACTTACACTTAAAAATATTAATATGTATGGTTTAAACGTTTAATTACAAATCAATCGCATTTAAAAATATCGTAATTTGTTGTCGAAGCGACACCACTGATGTCGATAATACAGTAATTTTCAATTTACCTGTTACTCGATTCTGATTGGTTATTAGTGTTCTGTTGGTTAGTGTATTCGCTGTTCCGTTAGTTGATTCGGTTAAATTTTCTATAGTAAAACGTTCAGTCATTTGTGTTTATTATTGGTAATTTTTTTGTTGGAGTACATATCTCTATTTGATGTACGTGCTGCGAAATAAATTTGTTATAGTTGAAATAATTCCGGGTAGACGTTTAATGTGTGAGTTTTAAATTTCGTTTTACAGTTTGATTTGCTTTACATTCAAAATGGCTGGCAATCACAATTGGAGCCCACCTAAATCGTAAGTTGATAAAATGGTTATACTATGTTGTTGTTTTAAACTGAATTTGCAATAAATCTGGCTGCATTTTCATTTAAAAAATCCCCAGGGTAAAATTTTTTGGGAAAACTACATGTATGCAATTGTGTTTGTGTGTAAATAATAAATTTGGTTAACGGATTTTTATGAGTAACAACTACTACTATATGTTAGGAATTTATGGATTTATTTTTAATGTCGATAAGCAAATCTTTAACGTAAAACTTAGCGTACCCATGACTAATATAGTTTATTGTTAATTTGGTGTAACAGCTGATGAAGATTGAGTGGCTAAAACATTACCCAATGTACAGTAAGATTCTTAAATTGAAATTGTTGCTGCTTGCTATAAGAACAACAGTTTGATTAAAAAACTAGTATTCAGTTTATCGCATTAATTTCGTTCTATCGAACGGGTAGTGTCACAAAGAAATTTACTTTGTCGTGAGGTTCAAATTTTAACCTGTTTTTGAAAAAATCGACAATAACAAACACAGTTTTTATCAGTGAAATTGAGCTTGTTTTCATATTGCCAGTTTTATAATGAGTCACAAATCGAATTTCATAAATCTATGATAACATTATGATTACCGTTCACATTATTATATACAGAACGAGTAAGTAAAATGCAAATGCAGCTGATTTTAATCTTTTTCGAAATTACATACGAAAATAGATTATATCCTGGTTTGGATTTTTTATGTTGTGTTTTATTAAAATGTAGTTTTACTTTTAGCTTATTTAAACCAAACGAAGCCGAACTTCAATGTCAATCATCTCATCAAAAGAAATATCAAGACTCCTCTTCTAAGTCTCACTGTTCTGAACCATACGGGAACATGAATACGCAACCGAATGTTTCTTACAGAGGAGATACTTTCCATAATCCAAATAATATTCTACCTCGATCTAAGAAGTATAATGGTACAGAAGGATTACCTCGACCAATTATTAAAACAAATCCAAATGGTCCATCTCATACCGTTACTTCTGGAGTGGAGTGGGCAAACGCACCAGAATTTATTCCTAAAGGATCAAATAAACCTAAAAGTTATGCCGAAGTGGTAAATCCGCGAAACGAATTATCCAACGGCGAAAGTTCGAAGCAGACCTTATGTCCATATTTAAGACGCACGAGCTTATGCCGATTGACTCCTCATTGCCCTTACATACACGGAGACATATGCGAAGTGTGCCACGAACCTGCCCTTCATCCTACAGATAGTCAGCAACGCAAACTACATCACGATCAGTGTTTAGAACATCATAAAAAGGAAATGGAATTAGCAAATGCTATAAACCGCTCAAAAGACAAATCGTGTGGAATTTGTTTCGAAGTTGTGATAGAGAAACAGCATCATGAAAGACGCTTTGGAATACTCCCTCAATGTAATCATTGCTTTTGTCTCACATGTATTCGTACCTGGAGACAAGCTCGTCAATTTGAAAACACAGTTGTTAGGTAAAGCTTGTACTTTTTTGAGCAAATTACTTTTAATTATTGTTAATAAAATTTATTTTAGAGCTTGTCCCGAGTGCCGAGTAACCTCCGATTTTGTTTGTCCAAGCTTATATTGGGTTGATACCAAGGAAGAAAAGGATAAGCTTATCGAGAATTATAAAAATGCACTTGCGGAGAAAGAGTGCAAATACTTTAGACAAGGCCAGGGAAGATGCCCGTTTGGTAACAAATGCTTTTATTTGCATGCATTAGCTGACGGAACTAAGACTGATGTTGGACCACCACCACGTCGTAGACGTAACAACAACCCTCATCGCTATCGGTTAGAGCGAGATTTGACGGATACCCTTCAGGTTGGTTTTGTTTTGGTTTTGTACTTGAAAAATATTTAATTTTGAAATTGTTTTAGCAATTGTTTCTGTTGGATTTTACGGATGACACTCCACATTATTTGTACTCGGTTGCTGATGATATTGAAGAATTCGTAGAATTCTTTTCCGATTCAGATGATTCAGAATGGTCTGATTATGATTTTCTGTTAGATTAATATTTGATTGTTACCACTATTATTATCTGTTAATGTTTGATACTTCTCTTTAGTTTTACTTTTTTATTTTATGTAACAAACAATTAATAGTACTTGCTGTGAAGTTAATAGAATGTGATCTTATCATATTTTGAGGCATTTAATACGGTAATATTGAATTCGTTACATTTCTAAGGTTTCTGTAAATACAATAAAGTATGAATTTTTATATATACATATTTGGGGCAACACGAGTGATAAACGATAGCAGCCTGTTTTTAATGTTTATAAAATCGGAATTGTAGTAACTTAATGCTTTAAGTGTTTATTTTGATTAGTGGAGTAATAGTGGGGAACTTGATATCTGCTAGTTTTATATAACCATTGAATCAATACCCTCGACTGCAACAGTTACCTTAGATAGTAATATAGTTCATATTATATAAATCTTCTTTAGTACCAGTAAAACATAATTTTTAAGTGTGTATTTTACATATTTTTAGTTTATATAGAAATGTGAAATATATTGATTGTTATTCAACTTCGTGTTAAAATATATGTAATAAATTACAATTTCGGTGGTTAATAGGGAAAACAATGATTTGTTACTTTTCTCTATTGGTTTGTCTATATTTTATCTATTTTTTTAAACTGTTACTAAGTAAAACTTTTACCGATAATTTATATTCAAAATTGTTCTATTATATTGCAGCAATAAAATGTTTCCAATACATTGTTTTTGCAAAACCACAAAGTTACTTGCAGTATTTAGAGATTGTAAGGTACAAGTCCATTGCTGTATGATTTCGATATTATTTATTTAAAAACTCTTTCATAAAAAATCTGCAACAACAGCTACATACTTTACAATGCCGAGTTTTCTTTTAAAGACATTTTGTGTTTGTTTTATAAATGCATAATTGAGCAACCTTTTATTTTTACATACTATGCTTTACAGGCCTACTCTCTACCTAACAAATTTTTGTTTAGTTCTTTTTGAGAATTCGTAATAATTCTTGTGATGTCTGCGGTGACTTCTGATATAAAAATTTGTTCAACGTTTGAAATGTGCTGAATACCAATTTGATAACTTTAAAATTTCTCAGGCTTAAAAGTATTGGCAGCATTTTACAAATTGTTTAGAGAATAGGCCCGTTAATGTGATACTGTTTTGTATTTTTATGTAAATGCTTACTTTGATGAGGGTTTAGTACTAAAATGGTGTATACTCGATTGAAATGTTTCTCTTGAATCTTTATAATTAACTTTTAGAAATTCATTTTACCACTTTTCAATCTTTAAATTGTCAATTTTACATCTTTCTAATGCTTAACTCTTCATATTTTTGTTAGTTATCAAGTTACCACACTTTTAAATTTATTCGTTGTGCAAAACTTGATCATTTTGTTTTTAATCTCAATAAAAAAATTTCTGGTGTACTTTTGCCTGAATATATGTTTCGTGTTATTATTGTCTTGCATATATAGATTTAAACCCCAGACAGGATTTCACCCACTCTGTGGTTGCATCGTACATAAACGACTGCTTATCCAATTTCAGAATTGAACAACAGATAAATTATCCCTGAAGGAAATGATGAAACTGTGTCCACTGGTCCGGAGAAATCAAGGAATTTCTCATTTTTAGCGCCAGGTCAGAAAAAATATTTTTTTAAATTTTAAAATGAGCTTTGTTTTACCTTTTTGTCGAAATGTCGGGGAATTTGCTTTTGAAAATTCAGTGGGAACCCTGTAAAAGTTATGTTTTCTACAGTGGCGTAGGGGGGGGGAAATGCCCCGGGCGGCAGGGAACGACCGTGCTGATGATGGATAGATGGCGCGAAATAGTTAAAAATAAAAGAGTTGATAATGAAAGGTTGGTAAATTGCCGTATTGACTATTGGGTCATTCCATGTCAAACCAACAAGTCACTCAAATTGACCATCACAGATTTCTTTGAAACTCTTTCACATCCTGAATTCAAATATAATTTTTTTTTAAATTCTAGCTCTTATAGTTTCTGAGTTATTTAATTTTAAAAATTAAATTAATTGCGCTCAACGACACAAAATGTTCTAATTTCTGTTCTATAAGTCCTACATAGTTCTGTAATAACTCATTTTAAAGAGTATTTAAAGGGCTTTAATTTGATCTTGACCATTTTCTAACAAAAATAAATTTTTTGGAAAACCTCAAAAAATATTTTTGAACATTTTTTTGTTAGTGTTTTTTGAAAATTATAAAAATAAATTATATTTACAATGACGACTTGGTGAATACTTCATAAAAATTTCAGAGTGGGACCATGATGGAATCGTGGTCTTTTGGGTTCCATTAATCACGGGTTTTTGCGATTTTTAAAATTAAATAACTCAAAAACTATAAGAGTTAGAATTTAAAAAAAATTATATTTGAACTCAGGATGTTAAAGAGTACAATTAACCAAAATTTCAAAGAAATCTATGATGATGAATTTGAATACTATTTATTTTTGGTCGATTTCATATGGAATGACCCTATTTCATATATTTATAAGGAATTTAATAATATAGAATAAGGAACCGAGAGGCATCCATAGACGAGGCTTTAAGTTATGCCAGAAGCTTGTAGGAAGAACTTGGCATTTCTAGTGAACCTCGAAGACAAATTAAGAAGAGACACATTTTTGGCGACGGAAATGCAGACGCCTGTTTATCGCCCGAAGACGATTTAAGGCAAAAAATAATTTCTTCATTAGATAGAGTAACTGCTGAAATTCAAGATAGATTCCAGCAGCTTCATAAATTTGCCGAAAAATATGCCTTCCTAAGGTCTTCAATAATATTGGGCGTCGATGATGAGAAATGCAACCACGACTAAGCTCCTCAAGATATTGACAGAGAAGAGTTTAAGTTTGAGTGCGTGCGTCTACGGGCTTACGTAGCTACAAAAAAACTTTTTTTGCAAAAATTGGAGGGGCGGCACATTTAAGGTTTGCCCCGGCTACCATAAATCCGCGCTACGCCACTGCTTTAATCTGCCCAGTGGCGTCGCAGAATGTGGGCCTGGCTCCATCTAACTTCTAGGTTTTCCCGGTATAGCTGAATTTGAGTCATGAAAATATCCGTTCAAGATCAGAAATTTTCCTTTGCACATTCTATAAATGGTTACAAAATTTCCTTTCGAAAAGATTGAAGAAGCAAAATAAAAATAGCTGGTTTAGCATAAAATAAAGCTCTTAAATTCAAAAAATTACGTTCTGATTGATTTGCGTTTGAAGTAAAAAATAAAATTTCTGGGGTTCCCATTTTGTATTTTTTTATCTCTCGGAAAGAGATAATCCCCCCAACCAAGCAAAAACTAAAAGACGGAAACGCCACTGTTAAATAAAAATCTTTGAAATTGAAATTCTTACAATGATTTACAAATTACTCATAGATTAATATTGAGTGATTAATCGAGAGAAATTTTAATTTGTTGGTATGGGCGTATACATCGTTCATTAATAAAGACGCGTATAAAGGTGAATACGAGAGGCAGAATCGAAGTGATCCGAACGTTCGCGGATTTGTGTTCGGTAGGTGCACGCCATAAGTTTTTAGTATTGTAAAACATTAAACATAGTTTTGTGTGTATTCGCAATAGTCACAAAAAAGTTGTAAACATGAGTTCCACAATGACAGACTTAACAATAGAAGAACGAAAAGAAATATACGAACAATTTACAGCGGTAAGTAACAATTTTTGTAACTTACAAGTTTTTTTTACATAAATGTGACACATGGATAAGTTACGCCCTAGTGACTGTAACACATCACTCGTTACTAGCATAAACAACACCGATATCATTTTAATATTAATTTTTAAAAACAAATTATATTTACATTTAAATTTGCCCGATATTTTTATTATGATTCATAATTTCTATTCCAAATGCATTTATTCATATTATTACTAAAAGTGACTGCTTTTCAATTTTATATGACTCATTGTTTTTTAAGTACACTAACGCTGATTAAAACACGCATAATTAATTTTGAAATTTTCAACATTCTTAAACAAATAACAATTTATTATTGATCGGTACATAATTTTTTTATTATACGTATTAGTTTAAGTTTGTCTAATTGCAAAAAATGAAATGTTTGCGCATTTATTTTTATTAATTATTAATTAAAAATTCATATTATAATAAATATGCATTTTCAACAGGAAAACCAGTAAAGATAACGAGATGAATCCCGGATGTATAGTATGTGTTTTAATCGCGTTTTATTATAAGAAAATACTTTCTATACTGAAAGCTATTCTACAGTAAATAGATAAAATTAATATTATATTAAAATTGTAACTTATACAATGTGGCTCAAGAAAATATTCGTACACTTCTGTTAGCAATGTAAATTGTTCTTTCGAAGCCTTTTTGTCATATAAAAATCGCCTTTGCATCAATACCTATCAGACATTTTTTGTTGTAAATTTCATTTCCTTCATTTTTGTTCATATGTTTTTCTCTTTTTTAGTACCGTTTCTGAGATACAGATGGCAATTCGTATCGTACAGAGACTTTTTTAAGCGGCTGTATTTCAGAAACGGTGTGACGAAAAAGAAAAATTATATAAACAAAAATAAAAAAAATGAAATTTTTTATGAAAAATATCGGATCGGTATTGCTGTAATAATCCATTCATGCGCGTCAGTATGATACATCTCACTAAAGAACCTACATATTTTTCACTATTTTGATTATTTTTCTGAAATTACTTCTCTATAAATTAGTGTTTTTAGTGAGTAATCCGCGAATAAAAAGAAAGCGTGCACTGGAGGGTATTCCATACCCCCCAGACCCCCCGGTTTAACTGTATTATTTTGTGTCTTTTGAACTAAAATTCAAAGTTTAAGAAATTTTAGATTTTAGAAATCTATCGCAGATATTGTAATGGAAGCAGAGGCCTGAGGTTAAACCTATTTATTATAACTTCAAATGTTCAAATATTGATTGAGCTTCAGTGTAGCTATTGGCTCTTTATTTATGGACCAATACTGAAGAGTTGCTGGAGGTATTCCATATCCTCCTGGGACCCGAGAACTATAAAAATAAAATTGGAGAGAGCTAAGAACCAAGAACGTTGTGAACAAATTTGATATTAATTTTTATGACCTCTGGTCGTATAAATTTTTTATAAGTTTACATTGCTGTCATAGGAGTGTTCGAATACTTCCTTGAGCCACTGTAATTATTTTCATGAATTTTCAACAACGATTGAAGCTTTAAAAAAATAATTTAAAATTATACTATTGGCCACCCTGATCTTCTAGTTTTAGAACGTTGTGGAAAATTGTTTTGTTAAAATTAGAATGAAAATTTAGTCTTATTTTTAATAAAATAGGTTTTATGTACCGTAGAGTCTCAAAACCGTGAACAGCGAAAATCATGTTTGTTTTTTATTTTAATATTAAATCTGAATTTTTCTTTTTTATGCTATAAAAATCTGTTTTCTTCATTACTTTGCCCTTTGTTGGATACTAATCAATCAAATCATTGGAAGGTAGCACAAATTGTCATGATACCTAAACCGGAGAAGGAAGCCGATGATTAGCATTCTCCCTGTATTCTCAAGGATATCGTATTTTGAAAAATTTTGTTTGAGCGGCTATTGCCAAAAGAATCGTAATACTATTCCCAAACACCAATTTGTATTTCGAAATAACCATGGGACAATCGACTAAGTACATTGAATAGTGACTAGAATAAATCAGAACTTCAAGGTAAAGGTTACTGCTCGGCGGCTTTTCTCGCTATCAGTGCGGCCTTCAATAAGGTTTGTCACACTGGCCAAACACGAAAGTGAATTTATAATTTTTATCCCATTGATTTTGGAGTACAAAATCCACAAAAACCACATTTACTGATGACACTGTAGTATTGGCATAAAAAAAATCTCGATATTGTGATAAAGGATTGGCTCAAGATATGAAGAATGAAGGTAAATAAAACGAAGTCCATAAATCCTAAACCATGGAAATAAAGTCCTTTACCATGAGAAGAGAAATTGCACTCTCGTAAAGTTGAATGACTGAGCACAGATTAAATATCTTGGTAAATGTACATCTCGACAAGAAACTCACCTGGCAAAAGCACATAATATTTACCAAACGAAAACAGCTTTGGTCAAAAAGCACCCACTAAGAAGCTAATTTATTGTGGTTAAATAAATTGCTGTATATAAAATAAATAAATATGTTGTGATCGGAGAATGTGTGGTCTTAGGTTGGATAAAGTTATTTTTTACTAGAAAGGATGTTCCTGGCGCAGTACTCTTCAAACTAGGGGCTGAGGTCACCTATTGCTTCATTTTATAGTCCATAAGGGCTTTCCGATACGTTCAAGGATTTTCATTGTAGTTTCAAAAACAGCTTAATATTTGTTCTATTTTTTTTTATTATTAAAATGTATAACAAGGATTTTTATAGCAAAAGTTGTTCAAGTTAATTTAAAAAATAACTAAAACGGTTTGAAATTTAGAGCTAATATTTGTGAATCTTTGAATTTTAGTAATATTAGGGAACACCCTAGATAAGTAACTCGTTCTATTTACCTATATTAAAATATCTCTTATCAAAATCTCAAATTTGAACATCAAGTACTATCTTACGCGTTGTATAATCAAAACTTTACGTTAGAAAGTACATACTACATAGAAACTATGATTTTTACAAATAGGTACATAAAACATTTAATAGATAATTTTATCGTATTTATTTGTCACTGTAGAAATATTTGTATAGCATTTATTGGTAACATGTCAAATAGGTATTTATCAGTCACACTATATTAACATTCCATTTTCAGAATTAATAATATTTGAATAATTTGTGTCAAGTCAACAGGGTAGGTACGCGTGGTCGATTCTTGAATCACTTTTTTGTGAACGTCATTATTTTGAGTTTAGTATTAATCAAGTTCACTTTTATTATTTTAAAATATATGCTCAAGATATTAAAATTTTTCCAAGTCTGCTTTGCCTACTGGAAAGGCCCATCGGACGATGGTTTCATTACTCCATTTAATTTTTTCATTATTTCCCATAATTCTATTTAATCGAGTTACGACAATCGTAATTATCTTGCTTATCTAGTATATTGCGGTAGCTATATTTTTTAACTACTACAATAAAATTATCAAAATTTTATTATCAATCTTAAAAATTACAACTTTTTAAACTTTATCGTACCGGTAGTGTGTTATTTACAGCAATGATTTATTATTGGTACATTATTTTCAGAATGGTATTTTATTGTAGAAAATTATCGCTGATTATATGAGAAATTTTGAATCACAATTTTTTTTCTACTGTTATGAAACTGAATCCTGAAATAGGAAGTGTTGGAAGGCTTCTCTCTTGAGCTGAGGGGAGGACTAAATATTTTTGTAGGAAAAATTAAAGTATAAGCCCAGTACAGGATTTACGCTTAGGCCCGTAAGGTTCGGGCCTAGGGCGGCAGAATTCTAGGGGCGCCTAAACTTTAGAGGCGAGAAAATATTAGAAGTTTTGGAATTTAAAGAAAAATTTAAATTTAAAATTTAATTTAGTTTAGCTTTGTTGTGAATGTATGAACAAATTTCTACGACCGTTGGCGCTGCAGTCAAAATCTCATTAACCTTGTAAAAACACTTTTTAGCAGCATTTTTTTCTTCTGTTTAACTGTGTTTTAGTCATTTTTAGATCAAAATTTTATAATATATTATATTGGGGATATTTTTCCGGTATTGCGGATAATTTGCTTTAACAACGTGATTAATACGTTTTGATAACAGATAGTGCTAGATAGGAAATTTTTAATAATCGTGGGTTTTTGTTATAAAAAAATTAACATAATTAAAATATAATATATCTGTTATTAAATCTAGGTGTTGAAATTTATATCATGTAGGAAATACCTTCCTCATAAATTTGAAATTTATAAATAATTGAAATTTATAAATAACATGAAGCCCTCGATCGCTCTGTCTTATAATCACTAAACAGTGATTGGGGTGGCTCAGCGGCACTTGGGGTGGTTTATTTTTCTTACATTTTCAACCTTGTACTTTCAATTATGCATATTATAGAAATTCTAAAGAAAAAGACTTGATGTACTTCATATTAATTTTTTCTGAGAAAATGAATATACCAGCTATTTACTAATTATCGGTTTTTTCAGTATCTTATATTACGGGTAAATACTTAACTACAAAAATTCGTTTGATTACTGACCAATCATGGGATCGAACTTGGTACCCAATTGTAGCTAGTGACTGTGATCGTTGAGTCACACGAATTCTTGATCGAAAAGTAATTAATATTTAACAGTTCTCACATGACTTTGACTTTACTATCAAGAAAGCAAAACATATTCAAAAAGTTAAAAACAATTGGCTCATATAAACAAAAACGATTTTATTTATTATTTTTGCATTTTGCAAACATTAACTTTTTTATTTTATTGATACAATTGAGCCTAATAAAATGATAATTACAATACATTATTGCACATAAAATATAAATTGCATTTTAGTTAAAAAAAAAAGTTGAAGAATTTAAAAGTCCACATTACGAATAGTTACAAAACTGGATTGTATTTCTGAGAATGTTTCCGATTTGCAATAATCAATTTGAAAAATTTTATTTTAATAATAATTGATAATCTATCGCTCTTGATTTTTTAAATTTTGAGTATTTTTTCAATTTCAGCAATTAGAAATTATCATTTCACTTGCCACATATTTGTTATACAAATAGATATGATATCTGGTTTTTAGATATGTATCGATATAATATTTGATAAAACAATCTTAATTATTGAAAGTAATTCCATCATACACATTGTGTTAGTTATCCATAAAGTTAGAGTTACTAGCAATGGATTTGATATCTCTTGACGAGAACGCTAATGTGGGAGATGATTTTCTTACTGCATTAAAAAATCATGACAAGTACAAAGAAGTGAGTATATTACATGATATTTTGTTAAATAATTGTCACTTGGAGTAATTTTTTTTTTATTACAAATTTAGAGAACTGAATTCAGTGATGTAACGTACTTGAAAAAATTTTGTTGGGAAGGGGGTTTGTATTTCATTTTTTAACAAATTTTGATGAAATTTGGAATAAACATTCTTCCGAACTACGAAATTTATTGATTTCGTATTGGTTGGTTAAAATTAATTCAATATTTTTTGGGTAATTAAATATGTATAAATAAATTGTGATAGCGTGCAAAGCTTATTATGTAGCCTCTTGAACGGGTATCCCACTAATCTATGCACGTGATAATTGCATTAACCCGTGCACTTGCATCAAACGTAAATAATTATTTAGATTATTATTTTTTTTACAAAATAATTTAATGACTTGCCGATTAATTTCCAATTTCAGGACTTTTGGTGTTCTCGTCAAGATGATTTTCCTTTATAAGTTGCTCTAGGTATTTCTCAATTTAAACGTTTTCAAAGAATTCTAATATAGTAATTAATAGGGTCATTCCATATCAAGTGGTCCAATCTTAAAAAAATTGAATTTTTGATATACGTCAAACACGAATTATGATACACGTCGATGGAATATATTCTAGTCTAGTCTAATACTGCAAAATCACAACACATCGAATTATTTAAGTTAATGTGATTATTTTATATTTTACAGATCGACAAAAATAACGATGGATACATCGATCTTAAAGAACTTAAAGAGGCCCTGGATATATGCGGTTTCAAACTACCAGGATGGAAAATACGCCAAATGGAAGAAGAATTTAATAATACAAAGGGAAGTAATGCAGATGGTAAACTCTCCTATACCGAGTTTGAAGTTCTGTGTGGAGACTTAAAATCGAGTGAGGTGGCCAGTACTTTTAAA
Source organism: Cantharis rufa (assembly GCA_947369205.1). Lineage (NCBI taxonomy): Eukaryota > Metazoa > Arthropoda > Insecta > Coleoptera > Cantharidae > Cantharis > Cantharis rufa. The sequence goes on along the minus strand of OX376309.1, from coordinate 5,080,054 downwards.
CAAGTTGTTCAAAAACGAGAAAATTTACAACACTTGGGTGGAACCTCGGAAGCTTCCAATGAAGGCACAACTCATTCTGTACGAGTAGAAGAACAGCTAGCATTTTCTGAATGGATTAATTCAAATTTAAGAAATGATGCCGATCTTAAACATTTATTACCTATTGATCCTGATGGAAAATCTTTATACGATAAAGTCAAGGATGGTATTCTTTTATGGTAAGAACTATTACTTACATTTTTACATTAGTTAAAGTGGTAGTTAGCATACTATCAATTCAATGTATAATAATCTTTCCAGCTTATTTTTAATTTTACAAAAATTTAACACATGAAAATATTATTATGGTCTTTATTTTGGCCTTTTAAAAATGAATAAAATAAATGAAGCTATAAATGAAAAAAAATTAGAATTAGTTTCTATTCATTGGTGATAGCTATCTCGTCTCCTCCTCCTTCTTCTTCTTCTTCATCATCATCATCGTCGTCTTCATCTTCATCATCTGTTGATTCTTCTGAATCAACAAAGCTGTCCAAAACTTCTTTTCCGATTTTTAATGTACTTTCCCCAATTTTTATGGAATACAGCCGTTTAAATGATAAGTTATCGGGAGCAGTTAGGTAGTGGCAATAAGAAAGCGTATTGAAATTTTCATAATTTTTAATTTCCATCCCAATCTAAAAAATAATAAAAATGTTTTTTATATAAAAAAAAGCTGATTATTAAAAAGATTTAGCTCAGCCAAACATTGATTTTTAACGCACATGTTAGTACGTACAGTGAAACTTGTATGAGCTGGAACTGATTGCGAGCGAAAAAATATGCAAGTTTCACTGTACTACTGTGTGCTTACAACAAAATTATTTTCTTACCTGTATTTTTTCGGCTTTAGAAAATTTATGCTCTCTTAAATATTCATAAATGTTGTCTCCTTTTTGCAATTTAACTATTAGTCTGTACACACACCCAACAGCATTGTCGGTTGCTATAACCGACTCGGATGCATAAATCGGCGGTTTTATAATATTAATGGCATCTCGAAACATACCGAACGAGTTCAAATGCAACGTGTGCATTTTGAATGCTTCATTTTGCGTTATAAAACACGTTCGATAAAATTTTTTAGATCCCCAGTTCATTTTATTATAAACATTGCCGTAAAAAGGATTTGTATATTTCAAACCCTGACCTAATGAACACTTGCATCCCTTTCGAAACCTGTTCTTATTGAGTAGAAAGTTGAGCTTCAGAAAATTGTTCTCCTCCTTTTTTTCACCCACTGGAACCACAAACTTATTATCACTCATATTTATATTTGTGCTTTTACGGTAAAATTTGGCGTTCTAAAATGCGGTTTTTAAGAAACAAAAGTTTATCTGGTGGTTCCTATAGTAACAAACTTCAAATCCTTTACATTTTATTCCTCAGCCACCTTTGAAATGTTTTTGAACATTTGAAACAAATGAAACATTTTTGACAAAATATGTACTTACCCGCCTATTTAAATAAAAAAAATAATTTATTTTTTATGGTAATTCAATTCAACTTCGAAATTTTTCATACTTTGTGGTCCGAATTAAAATTCTAAAATTGTGGCTTTGATAATTATTGTTAGGTAGTTTCACAAAAAAAATAATGACTATTAATCGTTTATTTATTTATCACTAATTTTTGTGTATTTTTTTTCAGTAAAGTAATAAATCATTCTTGTCCTGACACAATTGATGAAAGAGCGATCAATAAAAAAAGTCTTACCTTATACAGAAAATTAGAAAACTTAACATTGGCACTTTCATCTGCACAAGCTATCGGTTGCAATGTGGTGAATATTGACGCTCATAACTTGGATAAGGGAACTCCACATTTGGTGTTGGGATTGTTATGGCAGATAATTCGAATTGGTTTGTTTAACCAAATTACTTTAGAACATTGTCCTGGTTTAACTTCACTTTTATCTGACGAAGAGAAAATTGAAGATCTTATCAAATTATCTCCTGAAGCTATTTTACTTAGATGGGTCAATTATCATTTAGAACGAGCTGGTACTCATCGTCGTGTTAACAATTTCCAAAGCGATATTACAGATTCGGAAGTTTACACTCATCTATTAAAACAAATTGCTCCTAAAGATGTCGACGTAAATGAAAGCGCTCTTTTGGTAATATTTATTATAATACATATGTACATTGATTTGATTTTATAAAATGCATTTTCAGGAAAGGGATCTTACATCTAGGGCAGAAATTATGTTACAACAAGCAGCCAAATTAAAATGCAGATCGTTTGTTACTCCTCAAGATGTAGTTAATGGAATATATAAATTAAATTTGGCGTTTGTCGCTAATCTTTTTAACAATCATCCTGCTTTGGAACAAATTAATGGAGCTCTCGATGGCTACGTAACCGTGGAAGAAACAAGAGAAGAAAAGACATACAGAAATTGGATAAATTCCATGGGCGTCTGTCCTCAAGTTAACTGGTTGTATTCAGATTTAGCCGATGGTTTAGTTATTTTCCAATTATATGACATTATAAAACCAGGTATTGTTAATTGGCCAAAGGTACACCGTAAATTCAGCAATCTTAGGAAATTTATGGAAAAATTGGAAAATTGCAATTATGCCATTGAATTAGGAAGAGAGATTAAATTTTCTCTGGTGGGCATTGCTGGACAAGACTTAAACGAAGGGAACGTCACACTTACTCTAGCCTTAATTTGGCAATTAATGAGAGCTTACACTTTATCGATTTTGTCTCAACTTGCTCAAACTGGTAGTCCTATAATTGAGAAAGAAATTGTGCAGTGGGTTAACACAAAACTGCAAAGCGCAGGAAAGAAGTCTTCCATTCATAATTTTCAAGAATCCAGCATTTCAGATGCTCGAGTTGTTATAGATCTTATCGATGCTATAAAACCTGGCACAATAAATTACGATTTGGTTAAAACATCTGGAAAAAGCAGCGTAAGTACACGGTTTTTTTTTTATTTCTACATCTAAAAGCTTATTTCTTTAGGATAATTTGGCAAATGCAAAGTATGCAATTTCCATGGCTAGAAAAACGGGAGCTCGCGTGTATGCCTTACCAGAAGACATTACAGAAGTTAAACCGAAAATGGTGATGACTGTATTTGCATGCCTTATGGCATTGGATTATCTTCCAAATATTGATAGCCCTTCACAATAATAACTGATAACTTTTTGTATTTAGAAATATTCTTACAAAAAATAATTTTGTCATAAGCATTTATTATAATCTGTGATTTACTGTGTACAAGAACATTCCAAATCATTAGATATTTGCAAAAGTTTTAATGATGAGTTGATGCATTTCAAGCTCAAATGTAGGTAATAATCACCGTAGAAAGTACCTAATGTGTAAGGCAAGACTGGACGGTTTTTATACCCTGGATTTTATAACTTTTATATAATATTGTCATTTTACCTAATTGTAAAACCATGCTTAAATTGTAAGTGAAAAATTTAATTTTTGGTCATATACAGATAGACATACATATATCGTGCATTTTATTTTATTTTTTTTATATATTTTATGTGATAACATAGTGCTTTGATTATTTTATTTTAAAATAAATTTTAATTTGATTAAAAATATTTAATAAGACTGTTGGTTCAAAAAATTCTTAATTATCTACTAATTAATTACTTATTATTATAACGGGCTTATGTCTAATTCCATTTTGATACTTTGTATATTGTGCAATAAAAATTTATACTTTTACCAAAATCATTAATTATAAACTTGTTTTTCTTTAAATTTTATTTAATAAAAAATTATCGATAGAGGAAAGTTTGTGATAAAATTATTCACTTCATTCCATTTTTGTACTTGATTTAAAATATTATTAATATTAACTAATAATTTTTGTTATTTAATATGTAAATATACTTCAACTTTAAGATTATGACTTCAAAAAATGAACATCCAATGTATCGTATAATAATCGAATCGCACAGTATTTAAATCGTGTAAGAATAGTGCACAAACAAAGCGATTTCATTATTATAGAATAATGTTTCTCATTAATTATTATTTTAAGTCAAAATTTACAATTGTTACATTTTTATTATTGTAATCCTAAATTTGAACCAACTAGTGTAGTATTAATTTTATTGTATTATTCATTGGCTTCGGGAAAAAACCTAAGTGCCATTTACCAATGATAAATTACCATAAAGGTGTTGTAAACACCCATCTTTAATAAATTAGCATACTTTTAAGTTTAATAAAGTACTTGAGTGTGATTGGTTTTTATTAATAAATTTAAGTTTCCTTACGTTCAAGTCGAGATGTTTTCCTTTTTTTAAGATTCTTTGAAATCATCACTAGTCGAAGAGACAATTAAATGGTCAAGATTTCTGCAAGGGTATTACTTCTTCTGGCTTTGGTTTTTATTTTTATTACCCTAACATTGTATAGGTAAGATACGCAAAGAATCGGGCATACAAGGGGGCCCATCACAAACAAATTTTTGTCCACGCACTAAGGAATATTTGAAAAACTAAAAATTCAAATATTTATCCAAGATGCAAACCGATACAAGAGAGCTCGACGTTAGCCGCAGAGTTAACGATTACGTTGTTTTATTCAATGTCATTTCTAGACCGGCAATCGGTGCATATTTCTTGGTGGTGGTTTAACGTTGACTAACGTTTTCTAGAACTCTCCAGAGCTTTTTTTTTAATTGGCAAGAAATCTGTAAGTGTATTTGTAATAATATTAAATTGCACAATTATCATTCATTTGCTATAATTTGAAATAATCAAATGTTATTTTGTTATAATGTAGATTAATAAACCATGCTTGCTATTCAAAAACCTGCACCAGAATTTAGCGGCACTGCCGTGGTGGATGGACAATTTAAGGAAATAAAACTGGCCGATTACAAAGGAAAATACGTCATATTATTTTTCTATCCTTTGGATTTGTAAGTAATTACATGTTACCATATTTAATTGCTTGCATTCTTTCTTAACAATCGATGATTAATTATTTTGTAATCTATACGTATAGATTATTTTAATTATCAGACATTTATTATTTATGCAGTAAAACATTAATTTTTTCCTTCCTACAATTTATGAAATTAAAGTCAAAGTAATTACCAATTTAGAATCGAAACAAATTAAATGTACTAAATTAAGATTTAATTTCCTTTTTTGTAATTTCAGTACCTTCGTTTGTCCCACCGAAATTATTGCTTTCTCTGATCGTGCTGAAGAATTTAAGAAGATCGATGTAGAATTGATTGCCGCTTCTACCGACAGCCATTTCAGCCATCTTGCATGGATTAACACCCCACGTAAACAAGGCGGACTTGGCGAAATGAAAATTCCCCTTTTGTCAGACAAATCCATGGCAATTGCCAAAGCTTATGGAGTATTGGACGAGGAAAGCGGTATCCCATTTCGCGGTCTTTTCATTATCGACGGAAAAGGAATCTTGCGTCAAATAACCATCAACGATTTGCCTGTTGGTAGATCTGTAGAAGAGGTTTTGCGCTTGGTGCAGGCATTCCAATATACAGATGAGTTTGGAGAAGTTTGCCCTGCTGGATGGACTCCAGGTAAAAAAACAATGAAACCTGACCCTACTGGTAGCCAAGACTACTTCAAATCAGAAAATTAAGTATTTAAATGAATCTGTTCCTTTTGTATTTTATTTATGTTTTCTCTAGATTTACTTTCACTTATGTTTAATTTAGAGGATTTAGTTAATTTTTTGTTGTATTAGCAATGTGTTTGTTTAATTCACTCCGATTTGTTAGAACACCCCATTGCCTTAGTTAATCTTGACTCGAATAAAGTTAATTTTATTTATGTTTTGGATTTCATTTAATAATATTTTGTTTCATAACAACATCTAGGTTTTGCTTGGGTAGCTGAATCCAGCAATGGAAAAAGTACAAATTAGATAGATTGTTAATTTTTTCACACTCCAGAAGAATCGTATCGTGGTGAAAAATTGATCAGTAAAAAATATAACTTTTCTTGCCAAGTTATGCTGACTCCAGTCAATGGAACCAGCCGGATTATCATCCGATTTTGAATTTTATTAGTATTGACCTGTAGGTCATTATGGTATTAGTTTATTAGATAACATTTTTAATAATCAAGTATAATTTATGGAAGAGCATTTATTGACCTTCTATAAATCACCAAACCTTTTTAAAATTATCTTAACACTACTCGGCATGGGATCTGATTTCCTGCAATGTTACAAATTTTGAAGACCTGACTTTTTTGTGAGAGGGAGAATGTGTCCAGGCATGGCCTTCTCAAAAAATATTCTGATAATAATATAATTATTATATTTACAATCAATAATATATATTCTTCGTATTTTGGTAATTTTTCAGAACTAGCCCCCTCAAAAAATTCACTACTGCCCGCTTCTGATTTTCAATTTTTTTTTGGAATCGCCCATGTTTGTATAAGTTTTTATATAAACGTACGAAGTAAAAGTTCTTTTAAACTTTTCATTTCCTTGTTTGGCTAACTATAATTTATACAAACAAATTATTGCTTCTTTAATGTTTATCAGCTAATTTATTCAAAGTAGATACCTTCCCTACAATGTTTTTTGCTGATAAGATTAAATTCCAATATGCTAAATTTGCACAAAAATTATTTTACATTACCATACATTATCGCAATTGGAAAAGTTTTATAATGCTACCCATAAATTGCCTCAAACATTTTTTATATATCTTATCGTATTTTTTAAATTTTTCGGATATATATTTGGGGTGACAAATTTGTAATAGTATTTATTTTCTGATTTTTGAAAAATTCTTAACCGAAATTTAAACGTACACAGGTATACAATTAGATTCAAAAATTCTGCTCTGTGACAATTAAAAGAATTTATTTTATTTCAAAATATTTTTATATATAGAATGGTTCAAGATTAATCGATTATAGAATTTGTTCCATTTCAAGGCTGAAATGAGTCTAAATGGACTGCCCGAAAATAAAAACATAAAAGAACGTCGTATTCTCATATCTCCGAACAAGTACTATTTATTTTTACATTACTTTGACTTTTATTACCATAAATAATATGTTATACATATTAGATATTTTTTATATTAAAATATTTCACTTTTTAAAATTCTTACTACTTCTTGGATTTTTAATTGATCCTAGTACTCATAAGTCAGAACGAATCAAATGATGCAGTGTAGTTGTGCAATGATATTATCATATCTAGAGCCCGGATTTATAAGCACTTAATATAATTTTAAAATAAGCGCTTAAAAAAATTTCAAAAAACAGAAAAAAAAGTCATATAAATTTGAAAAAAAGCACTAAAAGTCAAACATCAAAATGTAATTTTTATTAAATATTAATTACACATTCTCTTTATAATTATAAAAAGAATAAATTAGCATGTATTTTTTTCTTAGTTTTCTATTTAGTTGGAGAGATCCATGCGAGGAAAATCATTATATCACAGGCCACAGCCGAGTAATATACTATCCATACGAGCGTTTAAGAAGCAGTTTAAACGCGATAATAATACGGAAATTAATAAATTAATAGACAATAATAAAATAATTTGTGGTACAAAATAACAGTTAAAAATATAATTATTCGTAGGCAAGTTTTGCGAGTAACAAAATAATTCAATACACTTAGAGTGGCTCCAGAAAGTATTCGGACACTCCTATGTTAACAATGTTAATTGTACATTTTGAAGCCGTATTTTGTTATATAAAAATCGATTTTACAACAAATCTTTTTAGACATTTTTTGTTGCAAATTTCATGGCCTTCAATTTTGTTAATATACATTTTTCTATTTTGTTGCACTGTTTCTGACTGACAGCGACATAAACAAGACTCGGTTAAATACAAAAAATATTGTCATCTATATCTTGAAAATAAAGGGGGAAACTTGAGATTATAAAAATTAAGAGTATTATTGTCTACTTATCAAGTATGCGCGTTACGTGTATATTTACGTATTATGTATGTAAGCGAAGATAAAAATAAAAATAATGTGTCGCCTCAACAAATTTATAAGTTATAATACTTATGTTAGTAATTTAATATTTAATAAAATTATTCAAAGTTCCAAACAAACATTAAAAAAAAGATAAAAGTTATCGCAATCTTGCCAGTATAAATTTCAAAATTTAAGAAATAAAACACAATTAAGGAAGAGCGACAGACACACACTGTCTAACATGCGTTTTAAGCAAATTCTTGAGAAAAAGCAAAAAAGCACTATCAACATTAGGTCAAATTACTGCAATTTTTAAGAAATGTGAAGATCCAAAAAGAATATCTTCTGCTTATAATTTAAAGCAATATGCAAATAGCTTAGAATCCGGGCTCTAATTCATATCTATTTGATCAGTAAAAAGAACGATGTCACGTTGAAACGGTGATGTCAAAATTTTAAACACTGTGTGTCCAAATTCTTATGGAAAAATCCTGTGTCCTCTATCAGATGAATCACTACCGTTCGCAATAAAATTATCTACATTTTTATATAATTTTGATAAGGAAAAGGGGTAATTTACTGACAAGAGTAATCGACTTGTTCGTATATATAAGCTCAAAAAATTCTCATGGACGTGGCGGAAAGGTGCAAAACCGTGTAAAATTTCGAAATAAAACACAGATTGCAAAAATTACATTTCTTCACTTTAGAGTCAAATAAAAAGTGAAATATTATACTTACGACAAACCTGCCTGCGTCAGTCGATTTATCTCAAAAAACTGCATAGGAAAACGACAAAAAATGTGTGGATTTGAAACTTTCAATTTTTGGGGCGAAAAAACACCAAAAACTTTACGTTATTTTCAAAAATCGCCAAAAATTTAAATGGTCTTTTTTTGATCATAACCGACGTGATTTGATGCGGGGAGTTCGAAAAACGCGGTATCGTTGCGGGAAAACGCTCGTAAGAGGTAAAAAATTACGTTCATATATTTCCAACTTTAAAGACGCATAAATCCTAAAATATCATTCTTACGGCAAATCTGCCTGCGTCAGTCGATTTATCTCAAAAAACTGCATAGGAAAACGCCAAAAAATGTTTGGATTTGAAACTTTCAATTTTTGGGGTGAAAAATTTAAAGACGCATAAATCCTAAAATATCATACTTACGGCAAATCTGCCTGCGTCAGTCGATTTATCTCAAAAAACTGCATAGGAAAACGCCAAAAAACGTTTGGATTTGAAACTTTCAATTTTTGGGGTGAAAAAACACCAACAGGGTTAACCTTATGTTTTTTTCAAAAATCGCCAAAAATTTAAATGATCTTTTTTTGATCATAACCCACGTGATTCGATGCGGGGAGTTCGAAAAACGCGGTATCGTTTGGGGAAAACGCTCGTAAGAGGTTCAAAATTACGTTCATATATTTCCAACTTTAAAGACGCATAAATCCTAAAATATCATACTTACGGCAAATCTGCCTGCGTCAGTCGATTTATTTAAAAAAACTGCATAGGAAAACGCCAAAAAATGTTTTGAATTGAAACTTTCAATTTTTGGGGTGAAAAAACACCAAAACCTTACGATTTTTTCAAAAATCGCCAAAAATTTAAATGGTCTTTTTATGATCATAACCGACGTGATTTGATGCGGGGAGTTCGAAAAACGCGGTATCGTTGCGGGAAAACGCTCGTAAGAGGTAAAAAATTACGTTCAAATATTTCCAACTTTAAAGACGCATAAATCCTAAAATATCATACTTACGGCAAATCTGCCTGCGTCAGTCGATTTATTTAAAAAAACTGCATAGGAAAACGCCAAAAAATGTTTGGATTTGAAACTTTCAATTTTGGGGTGAAAAAACACCAAAGGGGTTAACCTTACGTTTTTTTCAAAAATCGCCAAAAATTTAAGTGGTCTTTTTTTGATCATAACCGACGTGATTTGATGCGGGGAGTTCGAAAAACGCGGTATCGTTGCGGGAAAACGCTCGTAATGGGTAAAAAATTACGTTCAAATATTTTCAACTTTAAAGAGGCAATAAATCCTAAAATATCATTCTTACGGCAAATCTGCCTGCGTCAGTCGATTTATCTTAAAAAACTGCATAGGAAAACGCCAAAAAATGTTTGGATTTGAAAATTTCAATTTTTGGGGTGAAAAAACACCAAACCTTACGTTTTTTTCAAAAATCGCCAAAAATTTAAATGGTCTTTTTTTGATCATAACCGACGTGATTTGATGCGGGGAGTTCGAAAAACGCGGTATCGTTGCGGGAAAACGCTCGTAAGAGGTTCAAAATTACGTTCATATATTTCCAACTTTAAAGACGCTAAAATCCTAAAATATCATACTTACGGCAAATCTGCCTGCGTCAGTCGATTTATTTAAAAAAACTGCATAGGAAAACGCCAAAAAATGTTTTGAATTGAAACTTTCAATTTTTGGGGTGAAAAAACACCAAAACCTTACGATTTTTTCAAAAATCGCTAAAAATTTAAATGGTCTTTTTATGATCATAACCGACGTGATTTGATGCGGGGAGTTCCAAAAACGCGGTATCGTTGCGGGAAAACGCTCGTAAGAGGTAAAAAATTACGTTCAAATATTTCCAACTTTAAAGACGCATAAATCATAAAATATCATTCTTACGGCAAATCTGCCTGCGTCAGTCGATTTATCTCAAAAAACAGCATAGGAAAACGCCAAAAAATGTTTGGATTTGAAACTTTCAATTTTTGAGGTGAAAAAACACCAAAGGGGTTAACCTTACGTTTTTTTCAAAAATCGCCAAAAATTTAAATGGTCTTTTTTTGATCATAACCGACGTGATTTGATGCGGGGAGTTCCAAAAACGCGGTATCGTTGCGGGAAAACGCTCCTAAGAGGTAAAAAATTACGTTCAAATATTTCCAACTTTAAAGACGCATAAATCCTAAAATATCATTCTTACGGCAAATCTGCCTGCGTCAGTCGATTTATCTCAAAAAACTGCATAGAAAAACGCCAAAAAATGTTTGGATTTGAAACTTTCAATTTTTGGGGTGAAAAAACACCAAAGGGGTTAACCTTACGTTTTTTTCAAAAATCTCCAAAAATTTAAATGGTCTTTTTTTGATCATAACCGACGTGATTTGATGCGGGGAGTTCCAAAAACGATGTATCGTTGCGGGAAAACGCTCCTAAGAGGTAAAAAATTACGTTCAAATATTTCCAACTTTAAAGACGCATAAATCCTAAAATATCATTCTTACGGCAAATCTGCCTGCGTCAGTCGATTTATCTCAAAAAACTGCATAGGAAAACGCCAAAAAATGTTTGGATTTGAAACTTTCAATTTTTGGGGTAAAAAAACACCAAAGGGGTTAACCTTACGTTTTTTTCAAAAATCGCCAAAAATTTAAATGGTCTTTTTTTGATCATAAACGACGTGATTTGATGCGGGGAGTTCCAAAAACGCGGTATCGTTGCGGGAAAACGCTCCTAAGAGGTAAAAAATTACGTTCAAATATTTCCAACTTTAAAGACGCATAAATCCTAAAATATCATTCTTACGGCAAATCTGCCTGCGTCAGTCGATTTATCTCAAAAAACTGCATAGAAAAACGCCAAAAAATGTTTGGATTTGAAACTTTCAATTTTTGGGGTGAAAAAACACCAAAGGGGTTAACCTTACGTTTTTTTCAAAAATCGCCAAAAATTTAAATGGTCTTTTTTTGATCACAACCGACGTGATTTGATGCGGGGAGTTCGAAAAACGCGGTATCGTTGCGGGAAAACGCTCCTAAGAGGTAAAAAATTACGTTCAAATATTTCCAACTTTAAAGACGCATAAATCCTAAAATATCATTCTTACGGCAAATCTGCCTGCGTCAGTCGATTTATCTCAAAAAACTGCATAGGAAAACGCCAAAAAATGTTTGGATTTGAAACTTTCAATTTTTGGGGTGAAAAAACACCAAAGGGGTTAACCTTACGTTTTTTTCAAAAATCGCCAAAAATTTAAATGGTCTTTTTTTGATCATAACCGACGTGATTTGATGCGGGGAGTTCCAAAAACGCGGTATCGTTGCGGGAAAACGCTCGTAAGAGGTAAAAAATTACGTTCAAATATTTCCAACTTTAAAGACGCATAAATCCTAAAATATCATTCTTACGGCAAATCTGCCTGCGTCAGTCAATTTATCTCAAAAAACTGCATAGAAAAACGCCAAAAAATGTTTGGATTTGAAACTTTCAATTTTTGGGGTGAAAAAACACCAAAGGGGTTAACCTTACGTTTTTTTCAAAAATCTCCAAAAATTTAAATGGTCTTTTTTTGATCATAACCGACGTGATTTGATGCGGGGAGTTCCAAAAACGCGGTATCGTTGTGGGAAAACGCTCGTAAGAGGTAAAAAATTACGTTCAAATATTTCCAACTTTAAAGACGCATAAATCCTAAAATATCATTCTTACGGCAAATCTGCCTGCGTCAGTCGATTTATTTAAAAAAACTGCATAGGAAAACGCCAAAAAATGTTTGGATTTGAAACTTTCAACTTTTGGGGTGAAAAAACACCAAAGGGGTTAACCTTACGTTTTTTTCAAAAATCGCCAAAAATTTAAATGGTCTTTTTTTGATCATAACCGACGTGATTTGATGCGGGGAGATCCAAAAACGCGGTATCGTTGCGGGAAAACGCTCGTAATTGGTAAAAAATTACGTTCAAATATTTCCAACTTTAAAGACGCATAAATCCTAAAATATCATTCTTACGGCAAATCTGCCTGCGTCAGTCGATTTATCTCAAAAAACTGCATAGGAAAACGCCAAAAAATGTTTGGATTTGAAACTTTCAATTTTTGGGGTGAAAAAACACCAAAGGGGTTAACCTTACGTTTTTTTCAAAAATCTCCAAAAATTTAAATACTATTTTTTTGATCATAACCGACGTGATTTGATGCGGGGAGTTCGAAAAACGCGGTATCGTTGCGGGAAAACGCTCGTAAGAGGTAAAAAATTACGTTCAAATATTTCCAACTTTAAAGACGCATAAATCCTAAAATATCATTCTTACGGCAAATCTGCCTGCGTCAGTCGATTTATCTCAAAAAACTGCATAGGAAAACGCCAAAAAATGTTTGGATTTGAAACTTTCAATTTTTGGGGTGAAAAAACACCAAAGGGGTTAACCTTACGTTTTTTTCAAAAATCGCCAAAAATTTAAATGGTCTTTTTTTGATCATAACCGACGTGATTTGATGCGGGGAGTTCCAAAAACGCGGTATCGTTGCGGGAAAACGCTCGTAAGAGGTAAAAAATTACGTTCAAATATTTCCAACTTTAAAGACGCATAAATCCTAAAATATCATTCTTACGGCAAATCTGCCTGCGTCAGTCGATTTATCTCAAAAAACTGCATAGGAAAACGCCAAAAAATGTTTGGATTTGAAACTTTCAATTTTTGGGGTGAAAAAACACCAAAGGGGTTAGCCTTACGTTTTTTTCAAAAATCGCCAAAATATTAAATGGTCTTTTTTTGATCATAACCGACGTGACTTGATGCGGGGAGTTCCAAAAACGCGGTATCGTTGCGGGAAAACGCTCCTAAGAGGTAAAAAATTACGTTCAAATATTTCCAACTTTAAAGACGCATAAATCCTAAAATATCATTCTTACGGCAAATCTGCCTGCGTCAGTCGATTTATCTCAAAAAACTGCATAGAAAAACGCCAAAAAATGTTTGGATTTGAAACTTTCAATTTTTGGGGTGAATAAATACCAAAGGGGTTAACCTTACGTTTTTTTCAAAAATTGCCAAAAATTTAAATGGTCTTTTTTGATCATAACCGTGGTGATTTGATGCGGGGAGTTCGAAAAACGCGTTATCGTTGCGGGAAAACGCTCGTAAGAGGTAAAAAATTACGTTCAAATATTTCCAACTTTAAAGACGCATAAATCCTAAAATATCATTCTTACGGCAAATCTGCCTACGTCAGTCGATTTATCTCAAAAAACTGCATAGGAAAACGCCAAAAAATGTTTGGATTTGAAACTTTCAATTTTTGGGGTGAAAAAACACCAAAGGGGTTAACCTTACGTTTTTTTCAAAAATCGCCAAAAATTTAAATGGTCTTTTTTTGATCATAACCGACGTGATTTGATGCGGGGAGTTCCAAAAACGCGGTATCGTTGCGGGAAAACGCTCGTAAGAGGTAAAAAATTACGTTCAAATATTTCCAACTTTAAAGACGCATAAATCCTAAAATATCATTCTTACGGCAAATCTGCCTGCGTCAGTCAATTTATCTCAAAAAACTGCATAGAAAAACGCCAAAAAATGTTTGGATTTGAAACTTTCAATTTTTGGGGTGAAAAAACACCAAAGGGTTTAACCTTACGTTTTTTTCAAAAATCGCCAAAAATTTAAATGGTTTTTTTTTTATCATAACCGACGTGATTTGATGCGGGGAGTTCCAAAAACGCGGTATCGTTGCGGGAAAACGCTCGTAATTGGTAAAAAATTACGTTCAAATATTTCCAACTTTAAAGACGCATAAATCCTAAAATATCATTCTTACGGTAAATCTGCCTGCGTCAGTCGATTTATCTCGAAAAACTGCATAGGAAAACGCCAAAAAATGTTTGGATTTGAAACTTTCAATTTTTGGGGTGAAAAAACACCAAAGGGGTTAACCTTACGTTTTTTTCAAAAATCTCCAAAAATTTAAATGGTCTTTTTTTGATCATAACCGACGTGATTTGATGCGGGGAGTTCGAAAAACGCGGTATCGTTGCGGGAAAACGCTCGTAAGAGGTAAAAAATTACGTTCAAATATTTCCAACTTTAAAGACGCATAAATCCTAAAATATCATTCTTACGGCAAGTCTGCCTGCGTCAGTCAATTTATCTCAAAAAACTGCATAGAAAAACGCCAAAAAATGTTTGGATTTGAAACTTTCAATTTTTGGGGTGAAAAAACACCAAAGGGGTTAACCTTACGTTTTTTTCAAAAATCGCCAAAAATTTAAATGGTCTTTTTTTGATCATAACCGACGTGATTTGATGCGGGGAGTTCCAAAAACGCGGTATCGTTGCGGGAAAACGCTCGTAATTGGTAAAAAATTACGTTCAAATATTTCCAACTTTAAAGACGCATAAATCCTAAAATATCATTCTTACGGCAAATCTGCCTGCGTCAGTCGATTTATCTCGAAAAACTGCATAGGAAAACGCCAAAAAATGTTTGGATTTGAAACTTTCAATTTTTGGGGTGAAAAAACACCAAAGGGGTTAACCTTACGTTTTTTTCAAAAATCTCCAAAAATTTAAATGGTCTTTTTTTGATCATAACCGACGTGATTTGATGCGGGGAGTTCGAAAAACGCGGTATCGTTGCGGGAAAACGCTCGTAAGAGGTAAAAAATTACGTTCAAATATTTCCAACTTTAAAGACGCATAAATCCTAAAATATCATTCTTACGGCAAATCTGCCTGCGTCAGTCGATTTATCTCAAAAAACTGCATCGGAAAGCGCCAAAAAATGTTTGGATTTGAAACTTTCAATTTTTGGGGTGAAAAAACACCAAAGGGGTTAACCTTACGTTTTTTTCAAAAATCGCCAAAAATTTAAATGGTCTTTTTTTGATCATAACCGACGTGATTTGATGCGGGGAGTTCCAAAAACGCGATATCGTTGCGGGAAAACGCTCGTAAGAGGTAAAAAATTACGTTCAAATATTTCCAACTTTAAAGACGCATAAATCCTAAAATATCATTCTTACGGCAAATCTGCCTGCGTCAGTCGATTTATCTCAAAAAACTGCATAGGAAAACGCCAAAAAATGTTTGGATTTGAAACTTTCAATTTTTGGGGTGAAAAAACACCAAAGGGGTTAACCTTACGTTTTTTTCAAAAATCGCCAAAAATTTAAATGGTCTTTTTTTGATCATAACCGACGTGATTTGATGCGGGGAGTTCCAAAAAGCGGTATCGTTGCGGGAAAACGCTCGTAAGAGGTAAAAAATTACGTTCAAATATTTCCAACTTTAAAGACGCATAAATCCTAAAATATCATTCTTACGGCAAATCTGCCTGCGTCAGTCGATTTATCTCAAAAAACTGCATAGGAAAACGCCAAGAAATGTTTGGATTTGAAACTTTCAATTTTTGGGGTGAAAAAACACCAAAGGGGTTAACCTTACGTTTTTTTCAAAAATCGCCAAAAATTTAAATAGTCTTTTTTTGATCATAACCGACGTGATTTGATGCGGGGAGTTCCAAAAACGCGGTATCGTTGCGGGAAAACGCTCGTAAGAGGTAAAAAATTACGTTCAAATATTTCCAACTTTAAAGACGCATAAATCCTAAAATATCATTCTTACGGCAAATCTGCCTGCGTCAGTCGATTTATCTCAAAAAACTGCATAGGAAAACGCCAGAAAATGTTTGGATTTGAAACTTTCAATTTTTGGGGTGAAAAAACACCAAAGGGGTTAACCTTACGTTTTTTTCAAAAATCTCCAAAAATTTAAATGGTCTTTTTTTGATTATAACCGACGTGATTTGATGCGGGGAGTTCCAAAAACGCGGTATCGTTGCGGGAAAACGCTCGTAAGAGGTAAAAAATTACGTTCAAATATTTCCAACTTTAAAGTCGCATAAATCCTAAAATATCATTCTTACGGCAAATCTGCCTGCGTCAGTCGATTTATCTCAAAAAACTGCATCGGAAAGCGCCAAAAAATGTTTGGATTTGAAACTTTCAATTTTTGGGGTGAAAAAACACCAAAGGGGTTAACCTTATGTTTTTTTCAAAAATCGCCAAAAATTTAAATGGTCGTTTTTTGATCATAACCGACGTGATTTGATGCGGGGAGTTCCAAAAACGCGGTATCGTTGCGGGAAAACGCTCGTAAGAGGTAAAAAATTACGTTCAAATATTTCCAACTTTAAAGACGCATAAATCCTAAAATATCATTCTTACGGCAAATCTGCCTGCGTCAGTCGATTTATCTCAAAAAACTGCATAGGAAAACGCCAAGAAATGTTTGGATTTGAAACTTTCAATTTTTGGGGTGAAAAAACACCAAAGGGGTTAACCTTACGTTTTTTTCAAAAATCGCCAAAAATTTAAATGTTCTTTTTTTGATCATAACCGACGTGATTTGATG